>JAODUD010000134.1:3037950-3069947 GCA_026784285.1 Stomatorhinus walkeri
CATAAGGGAAAAAAAACAGATATTTATCACACTATGGGGACATTGTGTCCCCATAAGGATAGGTATACCCGCTCACAATCACACACACACACACACACACACACACACACAGAGGTTTGTAATTATATCCTTGTGGGGACCCTCCAGTTCACTTATATGGGGAAAACTCTAATCCCAATATGACGGCCTTAACCCCCACCCAGCCTTAAGGTTAACCATAAGTAACCAAACAAAATACGAGACTTTTAGCATTTTTAGTTTTTTGATTGCATTCACAGATCTTTGTGGGGACCTGAAAAACGGTCCTCACAACGTCAAAAAAAAGGCTTTTATTACATTGTGGGGAACATTTGGTCCCTTCAGTGCAATATAAACCTAATACACATACATACTACTTTTTATGCACATACTGTGATTATGCAACAATAGGTAGCAGTATTTAATTATTATAATGTCATTTATGCTACTAGCAAACTGCTTTTCAGTTTAGTACATAATAAAACAGGAAGGGCCCAACTTGAAAAAAAAGATGAATTAGAACCTGGTAATTCTGTTTGTTGTATTTAACTGAATCCTTGCTGAAAAGCCTTTGCAGTTTGCTAAAGGAATATGGTCCAAAATGAGGCAGAATTTTTAAATATGTCAAATATGTAGGTTTCGATTCACAGCTCCTTGAATAATGCTTGTAAGGCAGGTATACTGCTATGGTGAAGGAATTCAAATTAGTGCTTCAAATTCTGCTGGGTTTACCTACGGTGGGGCCATTGTAACAGCAGCAGCTGTGTTTGCAGTGATAGAGGAGAGGAAAAGTGTGTGAAACTGGAAGAGACATTCCTTTATTTCTGGACAAACAGAGAGTCTGAGCCTGTCACACAGCAAGGATGCTAGTGGATGGGAAGAAAGTGACAGCAGGCCAGAACAATGGGAAGGACAAGCTGGGAAGAAATGTAAGAGTACAGGCCGAGAGGAGTACCACAGAAACATTTAAAAATGAATTAGTGCTAACATTCAGAAATATATCAAGAGAGGAGGGGCGGAGCGGGTGGAAGACGGACAGTCACAGATGGAAATGGGGGAATGGATACAGAAGGTGACAGGAAGAGAAATGGAAAGCCATTGGGGTCATGTAAAAATCACAGGGATGAAGTGGAGAGAAATAAAATGGGGGTTATACCAGCTCCTTCTTTGTCAAAGTCAAATGCCGCCGGTCGCTGTGACAACATGCAAATGAGATGCAAATAAGTGGAACCCTAGGAGGAGGGCTTGTTGTCAGGGTGACGTTGCCATGACGACCCCCAGTGATGCGCAGAACACAACTGAGATGGGGGGTTTTGAACACTGGACAATAAAGTAAGCAACTAGGAGAAAGAGAGGTCAACTTGGAGTGGGGGTTGTAGCAGGAGAAGAAGGGGCTGTTTATACTAGAAAGAACGAAGGAAAAGACAGTACTGGAGGGATTTAGTAGGAAGAAAACAAGGGACTGAATAGGAACAAATAATCATAAAAGTACCGGGGGAGGGGACTTCACATACAATACGATAGGCTGGGGGGGTCTATATTTGTAAGGGGGGAGCTCAAAAAGAACTTATTAAAAGGAGAGAAAATTAGATTAAACAGATGAAACAGGGAGACGGCACCTGACAAATGAGGGAATGAAGGTTGAGAGCGGAGAAGTGACAGCACTGCCACTTCCATCATGGCCGTAAACGGATGACGAAAGAGGCAAGATGAGGCAGAGAGACGAAAGAGGTGCGGCAGGTAAAAAGCAAGGGGAGGGAGCTAATGCAGGGGAGAGATAAGGGGTTTTGAAAATGGGTATGCGTGTGGAGATGGGGAGTGAAGGAGAGGAGGGGGCTGGGGGAAGAGAGGGCCAAGCCAGGGCATGCTTTACAGTCTGCTAAGGGGGGGGGGGGATGCAAGAGCAGGACTGCAGGCTACAGATTGCTCACAGCGAGAGATGTTCTCTTCCCCATCCAAGCGCCGCGTCGCATACAAGCGTGCATATGCCGTTGTTACCGTCCTCCCCAGGCCCATTCTGGCCAACATGCACACCCCCCACCCCATCTACCTGCACATCCGAGTAGAAGTTAGACAAAATTCATGGATGGCATTTGCTGGACAATTTTAGGAGCACTTCGGTTTCATTTAAAAAAATTTAAATTATCTGTACTCCACAGTACACTTACGGTAGCCGTGTATGCATAATTGGAAAAATAATTAGGATTCGAAAGTGCAAACGATGAGAAGTGACCGAACGTGCCAAGCTGGAGCAGAGTCCCAGCAGGGCGGATAATTACTCGCTTCCCGGAATCAAAGCCCCCCCCGTCCCTAAAACGAGTGAGGAAGCTTCTAGAACCTTTCGACAACTTGGCACATGCTGCTGACTCTTTTTGCAACAGTCCTCCCATGTCCCATGTTTTCTCCCTTTTAACTTTATTAATTTGTTACCACGAGGTCATCCACCAAGGGCCTGATATGAGTGCTAGCAGGGATCAACCGTGATGGCGGTAGTGTTAAGCAGGTCTGTAGCCACACACCTGGCCATGGCTTGTTGCTGCAAACCATGGGGTCGGGTCCTTTTTCAACCGCCGATCTGTATGGCTCCACTGCTGGGTGGGACATTGCTATCTATACTGCCAGATGATGGCTGCGGGCTCCCAGAGATCGGGGTATGTAGCTGAAATGAAGGGGATGGAATCGGGCGTTCGGATGTGTGAGTGTGGTGACGGGCCAGAATTCCTCATCAGCAGCTTTGAGGAGAATTCTACATTGAAGTAAACTGCTATCAGGCACTACACCACATTGGACCCACTGACGTACAGCAAGTGGCGCTCTTACCACTGCATCCCCTTCCTTTATTCCGCCGAGCAGAAAAAATGATGCGGAAGCAAGAGACAATGGGAAGATGTGAGAGAAGGCTTTTGTCTGGAGTAGCCAGGCTGAGGACAACAGACCAAGTGTCTTTAGGTTTTGGTGGGCGGGGTGCCACGGAGGGCGTGACTCTGAGCAGACAGCCCGTCTGACTGCATGGACGGCGCAGGGAGACACCGGGCTGCTGAGAAACGGATAGATGTAAGGATGGACTGAGTGGGCAGACAAAAATGTAAAGAATGGACATTGAGGATTTGGGAAGGAGAAATGATGTGCGTTGGCCTCTGAATTATGTGGAATTTTAGCCTCTGGCTAACATCAGCACTGACAGACTGATCTAGTGACACATTTATCCCACTGTGGTTATAGAACCCCCATCCACAGCCTGGCACAAGCTCTCCTATGTTCTGCCTTTTTCCTTTGTTGTGAATGAACAATAGCTGTCCTGTACAACAAAATAACACCACCCCCCCCACCCTATTTTCTGTGTGCTTCGTCAATTCAGCACCGTTCCACCCCCCGTAAATGGCACATAACCCTAAAGGGGTGTCCCCGTACATGCAAGTAAATAAGCCATGCCTGGGGCCACCAGGTCTCTCAAAACCAGTAGATCTCCTGCAGGGAGCCTTCCTTACACATCCCGCTTGGCAAATTGTAAGCGGAGGTGTGCCCTCCATCTTTAACCCCCCCTCCCGTCCTTTCTCTGAACCCTGCCTGGCTGCACAGTCTGTGCCAGACAACTCCACCATACTAATGAATAGGAAGGCAGTTGGAAGGCTGATGGAACAGGAAGGAGTAAATTGCTCAGTGTTCACCTGAGGCAGTCAGTGAAGATGGAGACTCCAGGGAGACAGGGGACAGGGGCTGGCGTGAATCTGGGTGGAGTTGCGGGAACAGATTAAATGTTACTGCTCAAAGGTCTCTCCCCTGTGTCTTCAATCACTGTGGAATCTTCCAAGAGAACGACATCTCCAGTTGGTTAAGAGTTAGGAGGTGTGTCGGCAGTCGAGAACATGATAGGTAGAAAATGATGGAATGTGGACTAGGAATGTAAGGAAGACAAATACCAACAAAATTACTCGTAAAATAGCACTAGAACGAAATAAAAGATCCTATTGTATTCCTCTAGGGCTGGGAAAAAGGGTAATCTCTAGTAACAGGCTGCTGTTAACAGAATCTCATTTTATTAAAAAAAATTAAAGGGAACCGACGGTGCCACCCACACTGAAGAAGCCTCTTTGAATAGTGAGTTAGATAATCCTGAATATCCAGTTCTGTTGTAAAGTACAGATGCATTTGTTGGCCAAGGAGCAATTTGTAAATATCCTGGCAAAGCTGATCTAGTAACAGTGTGTCAAGTGAATGCAAAAAATGCGGCAGTGGGTCATGATGGGGAGGGGGGGCAGTAAGTTGGAAATTAACAAAAGGATGAGAGGATTAGAGAGGCAGAAAAAAGATGAGAAAATAGATAATGCAGTGACAGATTGTAATTAGATCAGGACAGCTGTCTTTCTCAGTGGTGATTCCTGTAATCCACACGCGTGTAAACCCTCATGCGCACACACACATGCTGTCTGCTGGACGGTAATAACTGGGCAGATAAACCTACAATATATTAGCACCGCTGTTAATTTAGAAACAGTGAAGGGAAAATAGAGCTGGGAGGGGTGGATAGTAGGGGATTGGTGGAGGGAAGAGAAGCAGGGAAAAATTAAACAGATTTGCATTTTAAAATGAATGCCACAAGTAGACCTTCTAATTATTTCAGCTCAATCCACCTTCTAATTCTCATTTATTTTCTCTCGTTCCCCATTTTCCTGCCGGCGTGAGTTAAAGCATAATGATGTTTGGTCTGTGAAATTGTACGTGCCGTGTGTGCGGCTCTTTGGCTGTCTCCCTGGCCCCCAGGCCGTCTCTGAGGCCAGCGTCCATCCCCTGTGCATGCGCCAGTGTGCGACGCCATCGAATTAACCCTCTTTTTCTGCATGGCACACCTCATGTAGAGCCCAGTCAAGCAGTTTGACTGTGCTGCATTAATCTCTCTCTCACCTTCCTCATCCCTCTGTCTCCGAGGTTTTCTCTCTCTCTCTCTCTCTCTTTCTCTCTTGCTCGCTTCTATATTTCTGTGATTTCACATTAACCCCTCTGCGCAACACTACTCTCTTCTCCCTTGCCTCCTTGCCCGTTGCATTGCTCACGCTAAAAAAAGAAAAAAAACGGTTGTTATGTGAGCTACGTGTTAATTGGCCATGGAACTTCGTTAATATTCTCCTTGCGAATCTGTTCGTCAAGAGCCAGGCCCAGAAACTGATGAGTGTGTGACTTTTCTCTCTCTCTCACGGGAGAATGAGAACTGAAAATAGAGTGAGTGAATGAGTGAGTGAGTGAATGAGTGAGTGAGTGAATGAGTGAGTGAGCAATTTGAGGACAAAAACACAAGGTACAGAGACCGGCTTGGGGTTATTGGGGAAGAAAGATGATGATTGAAAACCTGTGAAAGGAGGATTATTGAGCGAAAGAGAAAGGGAGGATTGTATTGTCATTTTAGAGAGTAATCATATTGTTAACTGTCAGTGAATTGGCGTAAAAAAGGCCAGGCATTTGCCAGTGTGCTGTCGGAACACAATAGCACAATGCTGCACTCGGCGCTGCGTTATCATGGTTACTGTCCTAATGATCGATCCTTTCGTCATCGTTTCCACCATTATTAGGAGAAAATAGCCACAGTACATATGGATTGTTAAAGTCATTCTAAACAAGAATGGACAGGAGCTCTCATAACAGGCAGCAAGCTGGAGTGCTGCAGGCAGGCAGGACTGATTGGCAAGTACCTGTGGTCAGAACAGGATGGTACAGAGTAACAGAGCTCAACCTGTAGATGGGAGGAAGGGGACGGCCACTAAAAAAGACCCCCTTAGGCAGCTCTCTGCACCTGCTGGGCTATGAGTCAGCGAGCAGCACCAACCGCAGCTACACCTGCAATGGCTCGTCGGGAGTGAGGGGATGACGGGGAAGAGTCGTCCATCTCTGCCAGTCGGTGTTTTCATGCAGCAGGCCAGCATATTGTCGGTTTCATGAAAACAAACATGACGTCTATGATGGGGACTCATAGTCACCGTATGGCGTATGCAAAATAACAGAATAATCACACGAATAACGGTGAAGGCGCAAAACTAAGAAAAGCCACTGAATAATTAATTGGCATTTTTAAATTTGACTCCTCATCCACGTGGCCCAGGCGGGAGACGACATTGCAGTTTGACGGTTGGTGCTGGCGGCTAGCCCGCAGGTCCCCAGAGCTCTTCCCGAATCACGGCACACGTATGCGGATCTAAGCCACTTTTCTCCATGACAATAAATGAGGGGTGGGGCTCTGGAAGGAGGGGTAGGACTCTTAATGGGGCTGCACTGCCAGACCCGGGAGGTTCGTTTAGGAGGAACGGAGGCTCGAGGTAGATGGGCTGCGACATTTTGGGGACTCCAGCAGGGCTGGAAAGTAGTGAGTACAGCTAACAGGACGTGGTCCAGCAAACCCCAGGAAAACGAGTGGGGATGTGGAAACGGAAGATGTGGCATGTGGGAGGGAGTGGCTTTGGGACTCAGGCCAGGCGCAGGACGATCAGATCATTCATATGAAATTTGGCAAAAATACTCCAGTGCATGCAGGGGCCCCTGCACTCCTCCACGGACTTTAACTTGCCTGCCTTCATCTTCTTACAGGAGACAGATGAAATTCCATTATCAGAACCATCGAGACTATTCCTCCATCCCTTAATATCCTTTCATACTAAAATCGTATTGAGGAATACGTTTTAATCTCTGATAAATAGCCAATGAGATCTAGCATTTGAGATGCCATCACTTCTACTGATGCAGAGTTAGTGATTAGGGAACAGCTCACACGTGGTGTCCAGAATGTCTCGTAGCCATATTCATGGTTTTAAGAGTATTTCTAATTCTGACATCATTGATATTAAATGTGCTGAAGACGTTGTTGGCACACCTGAACAAGGTCCATTTAAGGGGTGTAATGATATTTAATATTTCCATCACAGCCCAACTTAAGCCCCTTAAATGCTTTGGCAAACACTTATTCCATTGTAGTGCCAATGAAACCCATTAAAATTCTGATTTCAGTGCGAATCGGGTAGAGTCATCGCTCCTTTTTCTTAAATGTAGCTCGACAAAAGCAGCAAACAGATTACAGAGCTGCAGTGGAAGGGAGCTGCATGGAGGAAATGCTGCATTCACGGCGGGGGGGGGGGGGGGAGGGATTTGTGAGACAGGACGGCATTTACGTACCTGCTCATTGGCGTCGGTGCAACGTGCGCGGCTGATGGAGCTGGGTTTGCAGAGACGGGTGAACAAACCCGGGATCGATGAGACAGGGAGATCGCTGGTCCCGAGTCATGTTTGAGTTCAGGTTACCTGTAGCAAAGGAACCTGCTAACAAATGCACATTATTAAGAATGGGGGATAGGTGGAACTAATCAGTACAAACCATCTCATTGACCTCCCCCCGTTTCTACAATGCACCCAATTTAAAAAAGGCACATAGTGTACACATGTTTATACGGTCTCACATATACACACATTCAGTCACAGGGGCACAGTCAGCACTGGACCCTCAATGGACTTCTCATAAATCCTCATAAATGATAAGAAAGGATTCCCAGAACTCTATGAGCCCGGTGTCTTACCGTGGCAAGCAGAAGAGCAGAAGACTGGCCGATTTGTGATCTGAAGTGAAAGAGTCACACAAAAGTCTTTGCCAAACAGATACAACTATATACCATTAGTAAATAGATAGAGGCACTCGCTCGGCGTGTGACTGTGTCAATGGCTGCCCTTGTTGCCTCCCCATCCCAACCCTTGCAAAGAAAACAAATATGTTAAGTATGCCATCTACAGCGGCACAGCCTACACAAACAATGCGGACAGAGTGGGACAAACAGGAAAGCGGCGCATACATAAAGGCGGAGCGAGGAGACGGATTCACATTAAACTGAGCAGAAAATCGGAATTACAGATCAGCACAGGAGGGACAGCGAGAGACGACCTGGTCCAGGGGCAATGTGGGCTGCTGTTTTTCCAGTCAAGCGGGACAAATAGTGGGACTGGAGTCACGGAGAAAGGAAGACAGTTGGAAACAGAAAAAGCACAGTGATGGATTCTATATTGGTCTAGGAGTGGCCTGTTATGGTTTGAGTGCAGGACGTTGTTGGACTGGACAACAGTGTGCATTCCAGGAAGCATTTTTCGATAATTATGGTAGCAACATAAAACAAGAGATTCGACCAACAATCCGGTGGCTTGTAGCCTAGTAGATCGGACCGCTGTGTGGAAATAGGGCCGTCCACTTTGCCGCGATCCAGCCTGCAAGTGGAATCCGTGGAAGTACTTCTGCTCCTTGTCACTGGGTGTAGCCGGCTGCAGGTGCGACGTTAAGGCAGGCCGGCCCCGGCACGGGACGGCGACACCCAGCACATCCGGGGCTGCACACGCTCCTTTTGTCGCCTAGCCTGTACAGAGGGGCCATTCACAGCCCAGACTCAATACACAATGAGGCTCGGTCTACAACCTTTCCTCCTGGGTGTTCCCCTGACTCTTTGGGCCGCTGTTTTGCTCTCCTTGGACCGTAAGTCCATTCACCTTTCCTCCTCATTGCTCAGTAAAGAGAGGGAGAGACAGAGGGATGGATAGGGTGACAGAAGAGCGGGCACTGATGCACCTCCAAAGACAGAAAAAGAAGAGAAGCAGACTGTGGGGTTGGAAGGGTGTCAGGTTGAGGAGCAAAGGATTATCTGAGATTAATTGCTATGGTCTTGTTGTTAGTCATAATGCTATTACCACTCATTCCGTGCATGAGTTTGACCAGTAATGTATGAGTACTGCCCTGGAATCAGACATCTTGTGTGTTGTGTGCAGGGAGTGACTGATTGCTTGCCATCAGAAAAGAACAAAGACCCTGTAAACAGTATTCAGAGCTATAATTGTGGTTTGTGCCAATAATTTTTTTTTGAATTGGAAATTTAGAGGGCGACTCAGGTTAAAGTTTCTGAGGTCTAATGCCGTGTTCTGGCTATAAATTGACCCTGAGGGGCAGATGATGTGTAATTGCTGAGTAAATATCCTTAAACGGCTGTTGTGGCATGTGACAGTAATGCAGCACTGGGGATAGACGTCTGTCTGTAACCTCTGGCACAGTCTGCTGGAGGCCTAAAACCTGGATTAGCATTGGAGAACAGAGATAGCGAGAGTCGTGGGGTTTAAAGCGGGCCTGGGGCGGGCGGAGAGAAACTGAGAAACAGAACGACTTTGATGGGAAAACACAGAGGATGGAGTGAAGGTCAGGGGAAAGGGGGCACGGTGACGAGGAGGGCTGAGAGGAAGGCCTGGCTCAACAAGGGGGTGGTAGAGGGGGCGACTTTTTGGTTGTAATGATGGAAGTTATGTAGAGAGAACTGGGGGGGGGGGGCGGAGGACAGAGGGTGGAGGAGAGAGATGATGGGAGCCAGGCAAATGAGACCCACTAGAGAGGACCAATTATTGTAAAGTAGTGACGTGAGGTGAGGGCTGCAGCGAGAGGCAGGACTGGGGGGACTTTTAGTCCTTTCTCTCCCAGAGCTGCTGGGTCTCCCCATCCCTGCTGCCCTCCTCTCCGTCGGATAAAAATAGGGTGATTATACCGCAGTCTTGAACTGCAGAACAAATCACATTTACTGACTGAGGGAAATAAACAGGCAAAGGGGAGAGAGAGAGAGCGAGAGACGGAGAGATGAAGACAGGGGCATCGCAGAGACCGAAGGGAACAGCAAGAATAGCCAGAGATCAGCAACGGATAGCGAGAACGAGAGAATGGAGGGAGAGCTTCAGCAGGACAAGGAGACAGGAGGAAAGAGGGAAGCCGAACAGAAAGAAGACAGAGGGAGAGACAGAGATGGAGGCTGAAAGTGAGGGGGTGTATATGGAGGGAAGGATTAACAAGGAGAGAACATGGAGATGTAGGGTGTAGGAGTAAAGGAGGGAGAAAATAAGATCAGATGAGGAACGAAGGCGAGTGGGGAGGAATCACGAGGCTAATAAAAGTACGGATGGAACGAGCAAGATGGAAAGAGGTAGAAAAAGTAGGAAAGGGTGGAAAAGCTGGAGATGATGACAGTAAAAAGATGTCAGACAGAAGGGAAAGGGGAGGGGTGACAGAATGAGGTAATGCGAAAGACGGGCACAACGTTGTGTTTGCAGGAGATTATCTTTTATTTATAGTTGGAATTTTTCACAGCAGTCGATTGGCAATGTGAAGGATTCCTGTGAGAGGCTGGCTATTAATTTTAGATGTGAAAATGGGGTGCAGAATTCTCAGTGAGGATATTGCCACAGGTCCCACCCATTCAAATCCAGCTGCTTATAATGACCTAAAGCTAAAACTCGTACTTGTTTAGATATGAAATGAAGGAGAGGGTGGGAAAATGTCAAGTGAGCAGTAGCAAATTCACAGGGGGAAAGAGGGGAAGGGGGCAGTGAGGGGGAAGCTGAGGTGAAAGCGGACAGGAAGAAGAGGAAGGACAAAAATCTGAAGCTGAAAGGGTGCCATGAAGAAAAGGCCGGAGGGGAGTGGAAGAAACACAAACATGGAAGAAAAACAAACATAAACGGAGCACCCAAAAAAGCAGGAGCAGACACGTGGCTGCTGCATTATCTGCAGGCGGTCGCCGCATGACTGCTTACGTACGTTGGGGTCTGAGTCTCCCCTCAGGGTCTCGTCTCCCGGCTGTAACTCAGGCCAGTAATCCCACACGCTATGGCAGCCCCTGCGATTTACTACCGCCTGGGAGTTGTGGTGCACCTGCCCCCCCCCCCCCACCTCATCTCCCTCTGCTAACCATAACTCACCACTTCTGCAGGACCATTAGATGGCGTTGATATGGCCTTGTTTATTTATTTGTATATGCATGTAGTTTATTTATTTATGCATCTGGAATTATCACCCATTGCTGGGGATGTCATATCCCGTAAATAAGGCCCTGGTTTTAGGAGCTCCATGCAATCCATTATTATTAATATCATTATTATTTTTGTGGCTATATACTGCCCCCAGCTGGATGTTTGGTGCACTGCAGCTAATTTGAGAGGTTTTATGTATTTATCATCAATACAATGGCTGCCTATTGATCGCAAGGCCTCCGCCACTAAAATCTTGAGATATTTGTTGTGTATTTGATTTCAGGCTGTGTTTGGTTGAGCCTGATAAATGCTGCAGGTTGTTTGTTTTCTGCAGTCACTCAGAGTGACTGCAGCCCGGCCCATCGCCGGGCGACGAGGGGTGGGGGCGACATGTCGGCTCTGATTGTGGAGCAGCCACCCCGCATTCGCCTAGCTGCGGCAGCATTGTGGGAGCTTCCTGCCAGTCGGGGGCCTCCAGTCGCTCTGGCAGGAGGCGTAGGCGTCCGATGCGCGTCATGCCACCCTCTGCCGCTTTGTGTGTGCCTCAGTGCGCTTGGTGTGGAGGGCTGGCAGCTGTGCGCAACTGAAGTGATTAAACCGCTGCTCAGTTAGTCCTGTTTTCACCTCTCAGACCGAATCACTCTGCAGCTTCACAGTATTTAATGGTGCTGATTCATCGTAATTAGCAACTGCCATACCTATGCTTGTTCTATATAGCATTAGTAAATCAATGGCTGTCTTTAAAACAATAGCTACCAAAAGTGGCTGCTAATACAGGGACTAATAACAGTCATTAGAATAATAATTAGGAGGGTGGGGGCATAGCTGCTTCCCTAAGATATGAATCACAATATTGATGAAAGGAAAAATATTAATAATGGACACAATTACGATAATAATTGTCTGGGATTTAAGGATTTAGTCTGTCCCTTCCCGACTCTCCCCTTGCTTCTCTCATTATGGCTCAATATCCAGACTGTCAATATTTTATTAGCCCCCCAACACCACTCTGTTCATGCCCCCACACACTTGGTATTGTATGAAGTTGAATAAAGTCAGAATTAAATTTAAATGAGGTTAGATTGGAAGCCTTTGCTGTGATGAACTGCTGATCCTCCTCGGGCTCTTGGTGTGGAGTTTGTTTTCTTGGACATTCAGGTCATCATCTCTGTCCAAGGGCTCTCGCTGACTCAGCTCAGAACTCTATTCAGGTTGAAGAACTATTCCATTTTCTCGGCTATCTTTTTTATTTCCTGGGAGAAACACTAAACTAAGTTTCTTTGTCATCAAATTATTTTTCCAGAAATGTCTAGTGGAGCCGTAAACAGCTGATAAACATAACTGTAAATGAGATATTAGTGAGTCACGAGAGAAATAACTGGTATTTTAGACTGAGATATGTTATGAATGGGAATGAGGGGGAGAAGGGTTGATATCCTATAGCAGTCTCATTTTAACATGTCCTGAGATCACTGGAGGCTTGAGAAGATCTAACTACTCTTCTATAGCTAAGACAGGTCATTAGAGAAAGGAGAGGCAAAGTGGTAGGGCTCCTCTTACATCACCATCATGGTGATAACATCAAGAATAATTTGAATGGAAAATCCAGAGATATCCACCATTTCACTCCTTTCCTCTGGCACTACCTCCCTGTTTCTCCATCCTTTTTGATGTGATCACCCTTGTAAAACGTTTATATTTTCTCAAGAGTTCCCCCCCCCCCCCCGCCCCCATGGCAGACTCTGGGTGAAGGTTGGCTGAAAGAAACAAGTGCAATAACTACGCAAACTGTGGGTTTTTTTTCCGTCAGTAAATATTGGGGAGGAGTCAGAGGTAAAATTCTGAAGCGAGGCACTTTCCCGGTGTCTCAGTGCAGGGATATACGCAGTGATTGAAGGGCAACTTAATTTCGCAAATATGTTCTTCAATACTCAGAAAAAGGACGTGTCATTTTCATTATCTGTGGGTGACTGGGAAGAGAATGTAATTTGGAGTTTTCAAAAGCGTTCCAACTTTCTTGTGCTTTCTCCTATGTATTCTTTCTGCAGTTAAATTGCTGCCTCCCTCCATCCCTCTCTCCCTTTCCTCATACCCCCCCTCCCCCTTCTTTTGCTTAGTGCGATGCCAAGCAGTGCAGGCTGAGAACGTGACTGTACTGGAGGGAGGAACAGCCGAGATTTCCTGTCGTCTCCAGAACTACGACGGCTCCATCGTGGTCATCCAGAACCCACGCAGGCAAACCCTCTTCTTTAATGGAACTAGGGGTGAGCGTCTCAGCTGGCGGGCTGCCATGGATGGGGAAGGGGTGAGATGGGGGGTTGAATTGGGCCAAGTCTCCATTCCGGCACCACAGATCCTAATGTGAAACGTGCCTGCGGCCTTTGAGCCGAGCCTCAGCGGGTCAGGGTCGTGGAGAGATCCTCCTGAAGAAGCTTGAGCACTCTTCACCACACACCTGAGATGGACTCCTGAGAAGCGTCACTTCCACTTGTCTTGAAGGCTTCCCCTCTTTCGCTGTTGCCAGAAGCAACACATAATCCTTATTCTTCCCTGTCTTAGTTCCACAGGTAGGAGTGACCCCTGAGGAGAGTGATAACACCTGGTTGTTTATTAGCCGTAGATGGTAGCTATAGAGAGAACCACGGAAAGGAGCTGAATCCTAAAGTGAGGCTTTTGAGGTTTTTAACAAGGTGCCCCTTTGATGTTGGTAGCACTGTCCACACAAAACCGAGGCATGCAGCAAAAGCTGTGGCA
This sequence comes from Stomatorhinus walkeri, assembly GCA_026784285.1. Taxonomy (NCBI): domain Eukaryota; kingdom Metazoa; phylum Chordata; class Actinopteri; order Osteoglossiformes; family Mormyridae; genus Stomatorhinus; species Stomatorhinus walkeri. Next base: position 3,051,520 of record JAODUD010000134.1, read on the forward strand.
TTTCGTCCGGGTCTGGTGGCGAATGCCATCCAGAATCTCGTCAGGGCGCTGTCGGGGGAGCGTTTTCCCTGCCTTTCTGATGCCCATGGCATTGTGGGTGCGTGCAGATGCATGTGCACACGCATGCTTGCAAATACGTGACCTCCAAATCTCTGGATCGTGATGAGCGATGTTGAACAGACGTTGAGCTGTTTCACACCCACGAGGCTTGGTGGGAAAAAAAAGAGACTGGGATCTAAACAAGGCTGACGCAGCCGATATGAAGCAAATGTGAGGATTTTTATCACACAATGCACATTGAGTTTCTGTCAGAAAATGACTGTCATTATCATTATCTCTTATTATTACCCCCGTTTTGCCATTGATTTCTCTTTTTCTCTGACAACAAAAGAGATTTTTTTCCACTCCATATTCTCCTCTGTCCTCTTTGCTTTTTATCTATGCATACATAGCTAGCAAGCACAAGGGTTACCGGAGATGAAGTCGGCTGAAATATTTTGCATTAACTTGCTTCTTCTTTCTTGCTTCCTCACCTCGTCCTTTTCCACCGTTTCCTTCACTGTTTCCTTTCTCCACACCCCTTCCCACCGCCTGTCTTGCCATCTTCTAAATGAACTTTCCATCCCATTTGTATCATATCTGTTTCTCTCTCCGGCATCTTCTCTCTTCTGTACTCATTTCTTATTTGCCTATTTCTCTCTTCATCTGTTCTCTCTGCTTCCTTTTCCCCCCATCCTGGCCCCCATCCATCCTCCCCTCACTCTTCTTCTGCCTCTCCCGCCTCTCTCCTCCCTCAGCCCTGAAGGATGACCGCTTCCAGATGGTGCTCTTCACCCCCCGGCTGGTACGCATCGCCCTAAGTAATGTCAGTGTGTTGGACGAGGGCGGCTACTTCTGCCAGCTCTACACGGATGACACGCACCACCAAGTGGCCACGCTCACCGTCATAGTGCCGCCGGAGACGCCAACTGTCGAGGTCAAGACGCAGGCCGTGGAGGGTGGCGAGGTGGAGCTGACCTGCCACTCACCACGTAGCAAGCCCCCGGCCACCCTCCGCTGGATGAGGGACCGCCGTGAGATCCCAGGTGTCTGTCATAGCCTTGCCCGTCCCTTTGATTCTCTCAATGTCCACCCCACACCTACCTGGCTGACTCCTACTCTTCACCCATGTGTTTCTGTTCCTCAGTCCTTCTGTCTCTGTCTCCCTCTTCACCTTGTCACGCTACATGACTCCATGCAAGCATTCCACGACGTGACTAGGCTACATGGACCCAATCAGGGCTGTGCCGGCAGGTTGATTAAATCTTGCCCGATATTAAAGACTGTTCACCTAGATCCCAACAGACAGAACCGTAGTTTTATTAAGACACTCTCTCTCCCTTTTGCTTTCTTTCTGTGACCTCTTCAGGTCTTTGATTTAGGAAGTAGAAGCAATTGAGAACCAAGTAATAAAACTTACATTTAAATGAACCATCTGAGTCCAAGAGATCTCTCTCCCATCACAGCCCCCATCTCTCCTTTCCATCTGTCTCGTTTGTTGTGTTGTAGAGAACCAGCAGGCCTGTTAAATCGAACACCCATCGCATGACTCACAGAGTGATTAGAGCGGCATTAAGGAAGCAAAGCTTGTGATCACAAAAGAAAGATGATGGTGGATGGACGGCCATAATAGATTCTGCTTGTCTGTTCCCGGGGCAGGGGTCGTGTCCCAGCAGGACAACAGTAAGACAGTCAGCGTGTCAAACACCATTCGGATCCCTGTGGAGCGCCGGGATAACGGCGCAGCTCTCAGCTGCGAGGCCACACACCCGTCCCTGGGGGGGCAGAAGAAAGTGCGCCACTACCGGCTGGACGTGCACTGTGAGTGAGGCCATTACTGCCGGTACCCTTACGAGGGTCACTGGACATCCCTGAGGAATGTGGGTTTCCCTCTGGTTGCTCTTCCTTTTTGATAAGTGTTCCTTTGCTCCCACTTTCTCCAGTTGCCCCTACGGTGAGAATCGTGCCTCCCCCTGGAATCCTGCGAGAGGGCGATTCGCTGAGCCTCGTCTGCTCAGTGACGGGGAACCCGCTGTAAGTGGCTGTATGTTCTCTGCCTGTCTGCGTTGGCATATGAAGGGTAAAGTAGCAGAAACTGTGTGAAATGCAGTCCATCTGCACTTGAGTGTGTGTGGGCACGTTCGCGTGGATCATCCTCCATCTGCCTGCCAGCGACACTGTCCTTTGCCCAGCGCCTGATGCGGCTTCCAAAGCTCTGTTCCCCCCCCCCACCCCCCGAGCCTGTATTTGGGCCTCATCCTATCTGTAGCGACAGGCAGCAGTGATTGAGTAGCCCTTGATACACTCGCATCCCCTGGCATGGGGGCCATGCCTGGCTGCTGCGGACGGGCACGGTCCCCTGGGCTAGCGTAAGATAATGATCCCCGCAGTGGTGCTTTGGTCAGCCATTAATCTCCCATTAAACTCCGCCCGCTTTGTTTGCCTGAGCTCCATTGGTGCCTCTGTTTGTCTCGTGCTGATGTCGGGCTACGCTCGGCTGGGATTCAATTAAAAGTTTCTCCTTGGATTAACGGTCCCGATGCTCCCAGATTGTAATTTGCCTGGCCGAGGAGGAGCAAATTAATCTGGTTTTCCTGCCTGCAGGGGAGCTTGCAGTTGGCTCAAGTCACAGGTCTCCTACAGGCTGCACTCCTTTTGTGGTGTTTAGATGACTTAATGCTCTCATCCAGGGCTGGTCAACCCATTAAACAACACAGGCAGCCGCCTAGGGCAGCATCCTCTGAGGGGGCACAGACTTCAAATTTCACTTTGTCTCGGACTGGGGGTGCCAGCGGTGAAGATTGCTTATGGAACCGCATAGATTTCCACGGATACTGGTTTCATCTCACACCCTCTCTTTTTCATTCTTTGACTCCCTTCCTTCCTCTCTCTCTTCTTCTCTCTGATTTATTCCTTCCATTTTTCTCTCCATGGTCCCCTAACTCTCTTTCTCTCTCTACCTGTATTCACCTTGCTCACCTCTCCGCTTCCTCTTGCCTCCCTCGTTCCCTTTCTCTGTCCAGCCCGCGTAATCCTCAGTGGTCCCGGGTGAATGACACGCTGCCGGAGAGGACGGAGATCTCGGGAACCACCCTCAGCATCGCACGGCTCAGCCAATCGCACAACGGCACATACCTCTGCCAGGCGCAGAACGACTATGGCCGTGCTGCCGACCACTACGCTCTCCTGGTGTACGGTAAGCCGCGCCACAGTCACCTGGGTGCTGTCTGGAAGGGGATGGCCAATCAGTATGCTGGACAATGTCCACAAGCACTTCTCCTTCAGTGTTCACACATGAAACCTAAGCGGGGCCTGCAGGCAGGTCCACGGGGCAGCCTGCAAGGGCAGAGTTTCCGGGGACCAGACAGGCAGGTGAACCAAACAACATGCAAAGCGTTGAGAGCTGGGCTGCCGCTCTCTGGCACAGGTACAGGTGGGGAGGGACAGACACCTGCCCGAGAGCACACCTTCGGGGACAGGTCCATGGTGACACCAAACACCCAGAGCTATTTGCCCAAAGCAGCACCTCCTCCCTCCACCTTAATCTAGTTACTTAAGCTTAGCTGTAAGAAGCCACAGTGGGAGACTCCATATCAGCTCTGAGAGTGCCCCCCCCCCCACAATGGATTCCCTGGGCCTGTGGCAGTCAGTCAGGTAGGTGCCCAGTGGAAACGCACGGCTGTGAACAGCAGATTAGCCGTACCCATACACTGTGGAGCCAGGGGGGTGAAATCCGTCCGTCGCAGAGATGAACCTCCCAAACCACAAGGGGGATGAGTCAGCCGAACGATGTGGCATGACATCATCCCCCTGCCCCATGGAATTTTCTTTCATGATTTTTTTTCTTCTTTGCATCTGATGTGAAGCGAAAAATGTGCAGGAAAACGGGGCCAATTTGTAGCCGGCGCTTTTGCTGTGTCAGTCCGATGTAGTCAGATATCTACCAACTAGAATGTGTTTAAAGGGCACCTACCTTTCTTCAGGGAGCCCATCTTCAATGGCCCGTGATGTATTGATGGGATTTTTTTCTCTATGGTGGGGGTAAAAGAGAGAGAGAGAGAGAGAGAGAGAGAGAGAAAGGAGCAGAGAGAGAGAGAAGGACCTTGGTGTGTGCACTGGATCCCATGTGCGGTTTGGAGAGTGTAGTCAAGGGTACAGGCAGTTGAAACAAAGGGCTGGATCACTTTGAATCTGAGTGGGTGGCCGAGGGTGGGAGTGGGGGGGGCAGGCAGGAGCCAGGCACTAAGTCTCAGCTAGGCAGAGTGGGGGGTGCTTGTTCTCCTGGGAAGGGAAGTCATGCCTTTGTGTTAATGAACTGGGGTTTTAATTGGATGGAAAAGCAAGGGCCCCTTGATTTAATGAAGTGTGACTAGCAATGGAGGGAAGTGAAGTTAGTGGGAGAGGAAATTAAGGATGGTATTGGTTCATTTTAAGAGACATTTTCCTATTGATGCACTACTACTTGAATTCTCTCATACTAAGGTTTGCCTGTTATGGTCACCATGGATCATGAGTTTTTTTATTAAAAGCAACGAAAACCAGACAGATTCAGTGTGCAGAGCATCTGAGCAGGGTTGTACTTCCTATCTTTCATAATCCACGTCTAGCTGATGGTCAGCTAACGCGTGATCGTTTGAACACACACAGGATGCGTTGGCGGGTGAAAAGACAGCCCACGGGGATTCAGGGATGAAAGGCTGGGAGGTGGGGGTGTGGAAGAAGAAGCATGGATGGAGGGAGATAAGGGAGAGGTGTAGAGTAATGCCAACAGAAGATAAGAATAAACAAGAGAGGAGCGTGAAGCGAAGAGAAGGACGACGTGATGGAAAAGGATTTCGAGGGCGAGGGTAGAGGTGCTGTCCAGGCAGCCAGGAGAATGATGAACGGTCCTGCCTGGGGATTTATCAGACCCGTGGAGAAAAGGTTGTGGATTGTTGCTTCCCCCTGGTGGCCAAAACACACCTTTCCATTCATCTGTTTGCAAACAGGTGACAGATTACAAATGTGCCCCCAGGATTGGCATAAATATATGTTTATATGCGCCCGTTCACTAAATTATCCTGTGTGGTAATACATGCATTGCGGAGCAATTACTTGTTGCATGCCTGTGCTGCTACCCATCCTACCCTTCATACCATTGTCTCCATATGTAACGTCACCATTGCCATTGTCTCTATATGTGTCTTTGGTAGAGAATGTTTCTGTCACCCCTACGGCCCTTCACACCCCAAATCCCAGCGACTTTCCCGCCATTGCCAAAGGTAACGTACCCTGCCCTGCCTCCTCTCACCTCAGCTTCAATGACGGCTCTCCCTCCACTATTGGCGTCTGTCTCGCAGGTGACATGTTACAAATGTGCTGCCAAATGAATGTGTGTGTATATGTAGCCCCTGCGCCTGTTGGCTAAATTTTCCTGTGCGGCAATACATGCATTGTGGAAAGATTACTTCTCGCATGCTTGTGCTGTTACTTACCCCATTACCCTGTCTGTCACTGTTACCCATACAACCCCTCATACCATTGCCTCCATATATAACCTATCCCTTATCATTGTGTCTGAGGGTACGTTTATACTTGACGCTCATAAAAAGTAACTATGCATCAATGGTAAAAAAAAAAAAAAATCCATTTCCTACAGAGACTGTGTTTACATCTTTTCAATTAAAAAATGACCAAAATATGTTATCGAGGGGTGTCCAAACTTTTGCATACTACTGTATATGTACAAAGTACAATGCAATTCTTACTTGAATTCCTTCTCCACACACTACAGAGAATTTACAAGACAATGCAACATTACAATACAAAAATGATTAAGTAGGTGTCACAAATGCTGGGTAAAGCTGTGCAGGATGTCGGCGGCGTGAGGCAGGCAAGACGATAAGGCAGGTAAATCCAAAGGAATACGGGTTTATTTGGGAGACAGACGGGTAAACGCCACAAGACATCACAATGACGGATCTGACCAGACTGACTCAGACGCAGACTAAATATGTAAGAAGGGCATGAAACTAATACGAAACAGATGAACACGATTGACAACAGGTAATTCCATCAGGGTAGAACACGGGGTAGCAATGGGAGTTGGCACACACGAGGCTCGGATGGACGGATTATGACAGTAGGGCTGGGCGATGTGCAATTTTAATATCGACATTGCATGTCACGCACATGCAATTCTCCCTGCATGGACTGCGATAATCTGCTGGGTTGTGACTTTTGCATACCTTCTTACTGTACAGAGATTATATCACTGTGTAAGATATTTCCATAAACAACTATATTTTTCAATATAGTATACAGTATTTAAAAAAAATCTTGTTGATAAAATTCGCTTGGGGGGGAGGTGGGTTAAGTTTCACTAAAACACTGTTACTCTGTCATACAAAACAAAACTTAAGAAGCCTTGCAATTTTAATGATTTTTTCCTTTTCAAAACTGTCTGGTATCTATTAATTTTGCATGGGGTCTGCATGCGCTCTTCAAGCCAATCATAATCATTGTTATCCCTGCTGCAGCTATAAAACTAAGTAGAAAATACTATTACAAGATATTTAACTAAACATAATACAACATTCAACATGTAAATAGTAAAGTGACATATGGCAGAGTAGTGTAGCAGTATGAAGTGGCACGTTGGGTAGAATATGTAGAATGCTGCAGCAGTATTACCGAATCAGCAATTATATATATGATTGCTAATAAAATTGCTTGTCTTCTTGCAAATATGATAAGCGTCATCGACTCTGATTTTTTGTAGTGCGTGGAGGCAGCGAGCGTAAAACGAGCGTAAAACATTTTAGGCGAAATGTTAGAACTTTTAATCCTCCAGATTGACATAAACTATGCAAGTATGAACAGCAACACCGCTTACATAGCAAGAGCGCAAGTAAGCATACATATTGCAAGTGTCAAGTGTAAACTGCCCTTATGTGTGTCTCTGGTAAAGAATATGTCTGGCACCTGTCTGGTCCCTCTCACCTCAACCTCAGCCTCCCTAAACCCCAGCGACGTTCCTGTGTTTGCCAAAGGTAAAGAACCGTCCCCCATCTCCTCTCCCCCCAACTACGGTGAGCCCTCTGCCTCCGCTCTTGCTTTTGGTGTCTATCTCACTGTTTCCTGTCTGCACGGCTTTCACCTTACGCACTTGATTTTCTGTGGGACTGGGGGAGGAGATGGACTGTTTTGTCAGCTGTGATGTCGCCCTCCCCCTCAGCTGCCCTGTTTCAGCCCAAATCCAGCTTGGCACTCACCCTGTCCTCTGTCCCAGAAGCCCAGTGGGCACCTTATATGAGGGATGCTGGGATACGTGACCCATGGAAGACTGCTAGATCTACCAGATATTGCCTTGGGGACAAAAAAAATAAAAATCTTTGTGACTTATGAAAATCCGTAGAATGAGTATAGAAAATCAGAACGTGAGCAGCATGAAGCTGAGGTGCCGAAGGCTCCCGCCGCCTCCCTCAGACAGGAGATGGACGGACCTGCACCCCTCCCTGGGCAGACAAGCACTCCGCTATACTCATTGATGCAAGCAGTCACAAAAATGTCAAGAGGAGAGATCTGGAGCTGTTGCGCCTTTTGTGCAATTAATCATCACAGGGGCAAATTCTGACATACTGTATTGGGAATTTTTTTAAAAATCCCCTGGCCGCCATGTTAATTCCCCCTCTCTGGTGTAATGTTACTCAGTAGACCTTTAATCTCCCCATGTGCAGATGTCGGAATCCTGCTAATGCGGCTGTTCGCTTTGTGATCTCACCTGGCATTTAGTCTGTCCCCTTTGCCGCCTTCCATCCTCTCATCCCTCCGTCCTCCTTCTGCAGTTGCTGGTCATGCTGTGGACGTTCCTGTTACTGAGAGCAAATTGAGCGCTTTTATTTTCCCAGCCTGTCACAGTGTAACACGTTGTTTTCACGCCTTCAGAAAGCCGATTTAATAGGATATTTCTTTCTTCATCCCAGTGCTGGGAAAGATCAGATTTCCTGGATCTCTATGCTGTGTTGACGCTTGCTTCATGCCCTGCCGGCTGTTCTCCAACATGTGGCATTCATGAGCGCCATCACTGTGCTGTTCCCTCCCTCGTCCTCAGTGTCTGGCCGTTAAAACCTTTTTTATTCTCCATCTCAGATCCCGGGGCTGTGGTGGAGACCCACAGTGCAGTACCATATGCCGTGATAGGGGGCGTGTTGGCCCTGCTGGTCTTCGCTGTCATCTGTGTGCTCATCGTGACAGTCTGGTGCTCCGTCAGGCAGAAAGGTGACCAAGCAAGATGGCGTGCCTTTGCGTCCATCCTCCAGCATTGTGCTTGATTTGCTTGATTTTTGAGTCACATGATTTTCTCATGCTGTTGAACAAATATTCAAGAATGTTTGTATGGGGAAGTACGGGATTTTAAAAACTACATGGAGAATGTGGAAGGGAAAAACAGAGGAAGGACAGGAGAGAGAGTGAAAGGGAGAGCAGTGTTACGTTTAAAGGTGCCATACAATGTAGGCTATTCATTTTTTATCCAGAACTTGGTTTACAGGCCCCTTTCTAGCCGTATAATTTGGCCCTAGAATACTTATTTCGTAGGCTTATTAATATGTTCATAAGCTCTGCTCTGATTGGCTGGTTTACAGTGAGGCGCTGCAATGGTTCACTGAACCAATCTGTCACACGTAACTGTGAAGGCGGATTTATAGTTCTGCGTGGAGCATCCACTGTGATACTTCATACTTGTGCACTGGTGTGCCTACGCCGCTAAAGCGATAGCTGATACATAGTTTTGGATGTTTCATTTATTGTCTTCCCACCCTGCAATATATTCAATTGTTGAATTACGCATATAAAAGAAAAAACAAGCTTTTAACAGGTGCTCATTTATCAAGTCCTGGTTTTATTTGTGCTGCTCCAAATTTCCCGTAGTCGAATATGGAAAAATGTCAAGCCGCTACAAAGTCATTTTTTTTGTCTTTTCCTTTTTAAAGTTTTTGTCTATACTACCTTTTTAGTCTTGTAAAGTACCAATAAACTTAATGGAGGTAAGTGACTGCTTTGTATTGTATTTGCTAGATACAAATAGCGCTTCTGTTTCAATCAGCAATGTAAGTACACCTGGGATGTACGCTCTTTGCGCTCATAAAAACACTAAAGTTACATTTCTGGGGAGGTGCGTGTTAGGCTGCAGCCAGGGCTTCAGTGTAAGGTACACGGTTTCACCGAACCTAAGACATCAATTTGACGCAGAAGGATATATCAGCCGTAACAGTTCCACTTCAGTCGAGGCACAACGTTAGGATAATCAGCACTTTCTTTTTAGCACTGTAACAAAAACATTTCAGTTATTTTTCATCTCAGGCAACAAATGATTTCATGATGCTAGCTTCATCATGCAAGTTTTATCAAGAACAAGATTTTTTTACATATTTGTTTAGCTAACCATAAGTAGGCTACAGGAAGTACAGAAGCCTCTTGTCAATGTCAATATCACAGACTTTGTAATGTTGTTTACTACTCCCTGTTAATCTGGGGTACGTTTTCCCAAAGCTTAGTTTCTGGCAATGTAATTAGCAGTTTGTATAGTTCAAACCGCGCAAACGAACTATGTAAGTCGCTAATGGAAGCTACTGGGAAACATACCCTTGATTTACCTGTTAGAGATGGGCTGACATGTTACTTTTGGGGTCATAGTTAAGACTATTATATACCAATCTAGGAACTTCAAAACAGCCCGTTTCACTTCCTTCTTTTGCATATTCAATAATTATATTTGAAAGACTGAACGACAGCGTTTGCGATTGACGGTATGTCATTTTCATGTACCGAACACTCTCAGTTATGCCGAGGTAAAGTCAGAATTTCATTCTATGGCACCTTAAAACTTAAACTGCAAACTTAAGACGTTGAGAACTTAGTTGTGAAGGAGAATGAGCTTAGGGGGAAAAAGATGTGGGTTTATTTTATAGTCTTTCATTTAATTGTGTTATGTTTTGTCTATAAAAAGTCAATTTCTAGTCTGACAGTTTTTAAAAGGCACTTTGAGTGATTTTATTGTGCCAACAAAAAATATTGGGTCAGTAATGGCAGCTTTACAAGAAGACAGTGGGTGGAGTCAAGAAGTAGAACACACTAAAGAACAATTTTTCAGTGATTTGTCCATCAAAGTTACAACTTCAGCTAATCTATAGCCCTGAGTAGTACATTCAATCTCTCTCCCTTTTGTCTAACTTTCAATGGTTCAACAGGTTCCTATCTGACCCATGAGGCAAGTGGTCTGGATGAGCATGGGGATGTCCAAGAAGCCTTTCTAAATGGCAGCGATTCCAGGGAGGGCAAGAAGGAGTATTTACTGTAGCGTACTCTACTGGCAGCCTCCAGAACTGCGATTGTACAACAGCATACTGCACACCACACACTGCAAGACTGTCACAATGAACAAGAGGGAAAGATGAGCCACCAATCACAATTGTGCCATACACTGGAAAGGGGGTGGGGGTGGGGGGGTAGCAGAAGCTGACCTGCATATTTGGGGGCAAGAGAGGGGGAAGGAGAGAGAGACACTAATTAGCATTATGGTGTCAGAAAAAGTTACCTGATACTTCCAATGCACTGTGAGAGAGAGAGAGGGAGATGAATATTTTCACTCTAAATAAGAAGCTTCTCTTTGTTCCGAACATAATAATTTTGCACAGACAGCAAACCCCAATGAAACCCCATAAACTACTGAACAATTAACATGTGGCAAGCTGGAATATCATAACTGCCAAAGCACCTTAGCTACAAAGTAAATATATGTATATATACACACACGCATTACTTTGGTCAGCATCACAGCACAACATTGGCACTTTTTATAAAATACCACATATACATGAATTTAATGATGCATTTCGTCTGGACATACAGCACATTTTTATATCAAAACTTTATGTTACTATTTTATTCGCTAGGAGGTTTTATGTTGTTGCACTAGATTTTGTTTGGTAGTTTTACCGAATGGTCCTCTCATTCTCCTCTCTGTCTCTCTCTCTTTCTCCTTGAACTCTCTGGTACTGTTTTGTTAATAATTATGGGAAACTATGCTGTGTCCCATCTTGTGTGAAAGGATATAAAAGAGTGTAAAGTTTCCAGTGAAGAGAGAAATGAAAATTTAGGAAGGCTGGATAAACATGAAGTGGGATGTACAGTGGACGCAAAAAGACTTTTTTTTAAACGCTATAGTACAGACGACTACAGTATACAAGTACAGTTTCACAATAATACATATCTTTGAATTCAAATGTTATTTGTATAGAAAAGACAGCAAGAAAAGTGAAGCAAAACAAGTAATCAAAAAAAAGATTTATTATGGAACGCATTATGAAGTGATGTTACTATACTAACACAAAAAATATTAGCCTAGTGGTACAAAACTGAACAAAATACTGTTGTGATCTTAAAACAAAAGGAAATTATGAAAAAAGTCTTTTCAGTTTGTTTTTAGGAGATACCTGATGTCTGATTTATTTTTACTCATTATTATTATTATTATTATTATTATTATTATTATTGTTGTTATTTTTTGGATTATTACAGATGTTGTTATTGCTATTATAATTCTTACTGTTATTATTATAATTGTTATTATTAATTGTACACCTTGCCAGGTTGTTTTCTTTTTGTAGAAGCCAGTATCCTCTCTCCCCCCTTTCTCTTTCTGCCTCACCTACTCCGTCATCTTCTTCCGGCTGTTTTCTCAGCCTTTGTGCATCTCTTGTGCCCCCTTTTCTCTGTCTTCTGCTTCCTTTCATCTCCCCTTTATTTTGTAGTCCACACGTCCCTGTTGATGTAGCTAACTGTATTTCTTTATAGGGGAAAGATACAAAGCACGACAAAATAAAAGTACTTTAAAAATCCACACGGCACAGAGCACATTTCTTGAAGTTGACTGAGGTAAAGAAAAAAGTGCTTCAGGTACCTTTATTAAAGCTGAAACAGAAAAAGCAAAAAGGACACAAAACCAGATGGAGTGGTAGAAAAAATGTCTGAATAAATGATTTAAGGAAAAATAAATGCCTCAAAGGTTGTGAAAGCTGCAGATTGTGTTAAAATGATATGCCTCCATTATTTTTGTGAAATCAATCATTCAGGACAGGGGATTAAAAGGGTTTCAAATTTATCGTTTGTGTGTGGGAAGAATTTAAAGGCAGTTGGAAAGACAGCTTTAGGTCTGTGTTTGGTGTGAGTTATGGTTGTCACCTGTCATAAAAAATACATGCTGGGTAGCCTCTGCCTGAGGCTATCCGCTCTGGTTGAGGACTGAGGATAGGTCAACAGAACTGGCCATCATGCCGTACCTCAAACACTTCCTTTACAAAGAAAACTATGCTTGAGAATCCATGCTATTCTTTCTATGGCTGTACTTTCCATGGTGGATTTGTCCATATCTTGCGCCATTTTTACGAACAGTGTGATTGAGATTGATCAAACAGTTATTGTTGACATAAGTGGATTCTGGATATTCTTGACGATAATCTTAGCCTATTACTCTGAATGGAACATTTTCCCTTTTTATTTTTTTTGCAAACTTTGCATGTAAAAATCAATACCTGATGAGTTTGTTGTTGAATAGTCTGTCTGGGGCAGGCAGCCACTGGTATGGGGACCCTTGTGTACCTGTATATCCCAGTATGTTGCCATGGTGACGTGAGCCTTACTGAAAAAAGCATGAAGAATGACAAACAATAAGCACCCATTGTTTGTAGGATTGAAAAGGAATTCCATAGTTAATCCAATCTTGGGCAAAATTGTCTGACACAGAAAATAATTATATTCCAGCACAATATAGGTTCCTCAGTCTCAAGAATAAGATTTGTACAATACATTTAATTAAAGCCATTGAACTGGGTAGTATTATCAGGGTTTAATGTGATAATGTGGGTTACAGTAAAATTAGACAATTGATTTTGATTGAGACTCAGCAATGTAAGTACACCAGCTATTTTATTTCCCCCCACAAAGAAGACTTTTTTTCATTGTATGCAAACAAGGTATGCAGGGTATACGGGGAAAAAAAACGCAAACTCTCTCTGTGGGTGTGGCTTGCTTGATATAAAGCACTGCAGCCCCGCCCAGCAGAGCAGAGCTCAGCACCACCACTTTGTGATGGTTCATGGAGAGGGCAATGCAAGGAAGCATCAGCATAACAGATGGGTGGGGTATGGAGGAGTGGGGGGACCACACCGTAGCCCTGAAGGAGAAGGAAGCCAGGAGAGATGACTAGGGGGCTGTAAGCTGCCTGGGTCAAAAAGGATACGGCCTTGCAAGGGGTGGAGAGGCAAGCAGACTAGCATCAGGGGAAATGGACAGGCCAGCTGGCGGTCTTTGGCAGCCTGTCGCTTGGCAGAGCCTGCAGATATGGGGAGCCACTTGGGAGTCACAAAGATCAGATCCAGGTGGATTCCTACCAGGGCCAGCAGGGGGAGTAAGAGGACAGTGACAACATAAATGTTCACAAGGACACTGTCAGGGGCACACACCCTGGGTTCAGTCCCCCTAGTCGTAGACTGGAAGCCACCATAAGGGAGATGCTAGTCAGTAATCAGGCAGTCATCATGCTGGGGGTCATTGGGCAGGGGGGTTGAGAGATGCGGTGGTCTGGTTGCCCAGTTCCTGCTTGTCCTGCCCCTGTCCTGCTGCTCTGTTCCAATCCCTTCCCAAGGTGTCTAGAATGTTCCAGACTATGAACTGTGCAAAGGCAATCAGAACAGATCCCACCCAACTGAGAAGCACCACAGCAAACATCCTGCATCTGGGAAGGAACAAAGGTGTATCTGAGGAACAGAAAGAGAGAGTCATGCTGCTCAGACACAACGAAACCATTAAGATGTCATCCGACCTAAACACCGTGTCAGATTATTAGTTTATCAGTACATCTATTCCTGTTCTCCATCCTAAACATCTGATCATCTTTTCTTCACTTGCTCTGAGTCTATGGCAGGTGTGTCAACTGAGGGCCAGCAGGAGCACCAGGCATATAGTTAACTGAATGACCAGCAGAGGGCAGCATGCCAGGGTTTAAGCATGTGTAGAGGTACTGTGACTGCCTGGGGTTGAGTGACACTGACACTGGAAACTCCACCCACCACCCCTTCCCACCAGGAGTCACAGACCCCTAGAGTCTGCCCACCCCCTTCCCTGCTGCAGAATGTCAGGGGGCCAAACACCATCACATCCTCTTACTGACGTGGGTCAATTCAACTGACAGGATGCACTAACATGCAAAGTACAGCCACATCAAGAGAGAGAGAGCAGGTAGGGGTCAGTAGAAGTGCCTTGATATTACTGTATACAGCAATGTTTAGCTTTAGCTTTATAGCTGATGTGTACAGAAGGTGCAGGAGCTCAATTAACACAGGGGCAGCAGCATAGCAAAGAAAAGATGTTTCACGGTGTATACTATATCCATCCATCCATCCATCCATCCATATCCACGTAGCTAGTACAGGGTCATAGACTACCCCTGGAAGCATAGGGTACATGGTAGGTAAACCTATGATGAGATGCAAGTCATCTGCAGGAGACATCCTTAAACATACACTTCCATGTCATGGGAAGTTTAGACACATCAGGTTCACGCCCATAGACTGTGGGAGAAACTGAAGGTCAAAACACATAGAACCAGGAGCGAGATCCGAACCCCAGGCCCAGAACTGCGAGACCACTTTCCCACCCAAGCATGCAGCATACAAAATCAGTTTATTACTATAATAGCAAGTAACAACACATATGGCTGAGATTTCTTTAAAAAGTAACAAACATTATTGAAATTGCAGTTCTAAGGAAAAAGAAAAACAGAACAAAGGCATTTAACGTGTATACTTCAAATGGAGAAGAAGGGGGAGGTTAGTAGGGTTGAGAAATGAAGGATAAACATTCTCCTGGGCAGAGAAGATCTTCAAAGGTGGGAAACAAAATATTCCTCTATATTCCTCACTGCATCTGTATAATCCTCCCTGCATTTGTGCATTCCTCTCTGCATCTGTATAATCCTCCCTGGATTTGTGCATTCCTCTCTGCATCTCTATATTCCTCTCTGCATCTGTATAATCCTCCCTGGATTTGTGCATTTCTCTCTGCATCTCTATATTCCTCTCTGCATCTGTGTATTCCTCACTGCATCTGTATAATCCTCCCTGTATTTGTGCATTCCTCTCTGCATCTGTGCATTCCTCCCCGCATCTGTATAATCCTCCCTGGTCTTGTGCATTCCTCTCTGCATCTGTGTATTCCTCACTGCATCTGTATAATCCTCCCTGGATTTGAGCATTCCTCTCTACATCTGTGTATTCCTCCATGCATCTGCATAATCCTCCCTGGATTTGTACATTCCTCTCTGCATCTGTGTATTCCTCCCTGCATCTGTATAGTCCTCCCTGTATTTGTGAATTCCTGTCTGCATCTGTGTATTCCACACTGCATCTGTGCATTCCTCTGTGCATCTGTGCATTGCTCTCTGCATCTGTGAATTCCTCTCTGTATCTGTCTATTCCTCTTCATGCATGATGTGTATTTCTCTCGAACGTCAGACCTGACACGACCCCCAACCACCACCCACAAACAGTTCGATACTGTCAATGTTCATGCAGTGGTGCCCTTTCCATCTGATCCACGCAAAGGGCAGGGTCAGCACAATAAATCAGTATAAGGCAGTTGTGCACAGCTTTCCATCTTCTTATCTGAAGCAAATGTGTCACAGGGGAGACTGAAGCACAACCTGCTGCAGAGCTAAGGGGTGGTCAGAGGAAGCCATGGCCACCCTTAACAAATATATGGCCAGCCCTGTCACTACCCCAAATCCAAATAATGAAAATGAAATATGGATTATTTTATTTTCTAAGTGGAAGCATAGAAGAGACATGGTACAGTGTGACCGCCCCCATAAATATAACTGGCCCCTGATGGTCATCCCCAACAAAATTAGATTTTTATAACAGTCTGTACAATTTCCGAAATTAAGTGTGCTGTCCAGAGACTGGTTTCTGAAGACTTTACTTTGCTTTACTTTGAATCATTCAATTCAAATTGGATTGAACGTTTCTGATTCTTTTTAAATTAATTAAGCCATCTTTGAAGTTCTGTTGAACTGAAATGTCACTACATGTATTTGCACAGGAATCGTAATCAATACTCACAGGCAAGCTTTAAAAATTACGAATTAGAACAACATCTGTTTCATAAAAGATTATGTTAAATTAGATCACTGCAGCTCCTCTGCAACAATAAATTTACTATTCAATAAATGTCAAAACATTGTTTTGTAAATATAAATATTTCAAATGGGCAATGGCCTGAAAATTAATGCATTTTAATTTGACATTCAATATTAGCAATCTAACAAACTAAAAAAAAGACTTGCCTATGTATTATATAAGTAGTTGATAACAGTTCACAAGTTAATTCATTCTTAAAAATTCAAAATTATAACAAATATTCATACAAAAATAATACATCTATCCCATGTGAAACTATGAAAAGGCTGCTTGTGTGTTTTCAATGTTTTAAATTTTGTATATTCTTTACCTTCATGAGGTTAAACCAGACATTTCTCTTTTGGGATAAATACTGACACTGTCATAACCAATCAAATACATTGCCTTTGTAATAACAGTTTATTTTCCAATGAGTTGTTTGTATTGCAGGAAATCTTTGCTTCCATTTGGGAGACGGGCATCATCCCATTTCACTGGAAAACAGGACTTCTTGTCCCTATCTGGAAAGGGAAGGATTATTGCTTGGATTGCAGTAGTTACAGGGTGATAACATTGCTTTCAGTACCAGGTAAGGTCCTTGCTAGGGTCACCTTCAACAGGATCCGTAATCACTTACTTGCCTACCAGTGACTGGAGCAGTCTGGTTTAATGCCTAAGAAGTCTACTATCAACGGAATCCTGGTATTGAGGGTACTCAATGAATGCAATCACCAATATTGGCAAGGTTTCTTTGCAGCCTTTGTTGATTTTCATAAAGCGTTTGACTCTTTATGTGCCCTGTGGGACATCCTGAGACATGCTGGACATCATGGCCAGCCTGTTCACTGCTATTGTGAGTGCGATGCAGAGAGGAATCAGAACCTCAGTGTTGTTCGCAGTTGATTCTGGGGTTTGTCAAAGGTGTGTTCTTGCTTCTACTCTGTTCAGTGTTTGTATTGACTGGGTGTTGGGCAGGGTCATGGGGTCCCTTGGCCGTGGGGCATTTGTTGGTGAAGAAAAATTCACTCATCTTGACTTTACCAACGATGCAGAATCAATGAACGTTCTGATTGGGGCTCTCATAAGACTGAGTGAGGAGTCTGCATGTCTGGCTTGCAAGAGTCTGGGATAAAAACCAAGATCCAGGCCTTTAATGACCTCTTTGTCTGTGGGGAGAATGTCGACCATGTTGAGAGGTTCACTTTGGCAGTGACTCTCTCTTTCTATGAAATCAGTAGATGGACTGGGAGAGCATGGGGGGATCATGTGGTCAGTAGAAAGGGGTGTGTGGCGTACTGCTGGTTTGACTTTGTGTCAAATCAATGGTTGCTCATGGAGTCCCGAATGAGGGAGTGTCAGTTACGGAACTTCAGCCACGCGTTGCAATTTCCTGAGAGTAATCTGGCTTGCAGGATCCTCATTGTTGAGGACCCAAGCAGCTGGACCGGGCCACGGGGACACCCATGTAACACCTGACTGTGGCAGAAAGAGGTTAGGTCTGGACCACATGTCGGCCTGGGGGTCGCTAACTGGGATCCTGAGGTTTTTCGTCATGTGCTAGGTGTGGCGATGATCTGTACCAGTCCTTACTCTGAAACTTGATCTTTTGATTGTATACCTATTTGTCTATTTTTGATTTATTTCAACATTTACTGAAAATTGAAAACATTGTTGAACTGGCACAAGATGCAGAATATATTATTATTATTCTTGTTATTATCATTATTATTGTTATTATTATTATTATTATTATTATCATTTTCTGGCAGAATACATTCCATATTATTAGGAGGACCTCAGGTCGTTTCTATGGGGTATCCACTAGCCACCCATACCATGGCAGCTTTCTTGAGTTCTCCTTTTATCTTGGCAAGCGGACACCCCTGGAGCCTTGAACTTAATAATGAACATAACCATGGCAACCAGCAACTTCACCTCATGTTTGCCTGGTTGCCTGCAGTTTAGCATGATTGTGTCACGTACAAGAGTTTTTACATCTTAAAAATCACATTTAGGGGGCAGCATGGTGAAGATATGCAGTGGGTTTGCGTAAGTTTTGGCAACCTTGTCAATGATCATGATTTTCCTGTATAAATCGTTGGTTGGTACGATAAAAAAATTCAATTAAATATATCATATAGGAGACACACACAGTGATATTTGAGAAGTGAAACA
>JAODUD010000134.1:3071978-3091714 GCA_026784285.1 Stomatorhinus walkeri
CCGCAGTACAACTGACCAAAAAAGAATCTATAAAAATAACACGTTCAAAGTTTTACCATAGCATTAATATTTTAATTGACCGGCATGCTTTCTACGGCAGGGATGCTTTTCAGCATAACACCAGTTCATGTGGTTAATCCGTATTGCGGAAGAAGTCCAACTCTCGCGAGAATTAACGCGAAGAGCCCTTTTGAATACGCGTTGGAAACCCTGTATCTCTCTTTCCTTTAGCTGTCCACGAGCAAGGTATAGTGACGCTGTATGTCTTCATAAATGTTGCTAATCTTATCTTAAAATGTGCACTTTCTGGCCCAAATGTTTAATTTTTAGCGCATGGGTCTTACAATGCGACGACTTACATGTTAGATGGTTATGGCTCCTTATATTTATGTAGTTTGTCCGGAGGATGGGGAGCGTTGCCGCTAGCCAGCGCTTGCCGTAATGGCAGCCCCCATTCGGCGCTCGGTTAGGCCTCTCAAACGTGCTTCTCCGAAACGGCCTCTGGACCGTCTTGGAATTCTAGTCCCATTTGAACAGGTTATGAGTTTCAACAGTCACCCGTAAAACAATTTTTGCCGATTTATTGATTAAGTAGAGGCTGAAGAGTGGATTGCTGTTAGCTTTTTAGCCAACAGTGCAAGACCTTGCTTCGCCTGAAAAGGTGTGCCGCTGGTTGCAATGCGGTATGATGGCAATATTAAGTTAAGAATGAAGGCATTTCCAGATATATTTTAAAATACGAATGTTAGAGGATGTAGTGTAGCTGGCGTAGTTTTTTTTCATTTTAATATACTTTTGGTTCTGTTGTGTGTTCCCAGAAATTTAAAGTTGCAGTTGTGAATTTCTATTCCCCAGTAAGATTATTGTATATTTGAGTCCCTGAGCTCATTGCCGTATATTTATGAAGTTCAACGGGAGTATAATTGCTCCTGTGACACCTGATTTTTCTCAGTATTGTTGTCCTGCAACATACTGTAGGTTGTGATTGGAGTCAAAGTAAAAGGAAGAGTGTCATAATGTATGTGGAGTTTCTCCATAGAAAAGTAATCCACTATTAACAGATTTTCCAGTCTGAAGTCTTGGGTCACAGCGTGACCTGTTTAGAATAAGTGACACTTCCAGGTTTTAGGCGTTTTGGTCACTGTTTCTGTTCTGCCTTCACAGATGCCTGGTGTCACAGTGAAGGACGTCAACCAGCAGGAGTTTGTCCGTGCGCTGTCAGCCTTCCTTAAAAAGTGTGTGCCTCACTAGTTTCTTGTGCTATTGTTTATTCCAGAATGTATGATTTTGTGTATACTCACAAACGTTTCATTGTTTAATATTTCACTTTTGGGTGAGCCTGTTAGCCAGTGCAGTGGTTGATGGTCTCTCCCTCTTCTCTTAGGTCTGGGAAGCTGAAGGTCCCAGAATGGGTGGACACTGTGAAGCTGGCTAAGCACAAAGAGCTGGCCCCCTGTGACGAGAACTGGTTCTACACCAGAGCTGGTAAGATATTGCTGAGGCAGAATAGTGGGATTTGTGAAATTTTACATTGTTTGTATGGTCAGATGGTCCCTGGAGCCGGTTGGCTAAAGAGTGACATCAGTCCGCTCACCATGGGATTTGAACCGGGACCTTTCCGATTACAGGCACAGAGGCTTAACCTGCAGAGCCACAAACCTACAGCTGCTCTGTTTTCCGATGCCATTTTGGACATGTAGATTGTCAAAATGGGCTTGAACAAAAACTTGCCTCTCGTTTAGGGGGATGTTACTATGCTGGTTAGGATTTTGCCTGTGAATGGAAGGTCGTCAGTCTCCGTTGGGACCTTGAGGAAAGCCCTTAAGCCCAAATGCTCCAAGGACACTGGCTGACCCTGCTCTCTGATCTTCACTTTACTTTGGATGAAATCGTTATATGGAAAAAGTGGAGATTACATTTGTTTTGAAACCTTGTCCTGGCTTTGTGATAAGGAGTTCCCTGAAAGTGGGTGTTCAATTTCTGCACTGGTACTTGGATCTCTCTGGGTGCATTGGTACATGTGCTGTGTAGATGCATTTTCAGTGTGACCCTCCTTTTAGCTTCTACGGCACGTCACTTGTATCTGCGTGGTGGCGTTGGCGTTGGCTCCATGACCAAGATCTACGGCGGCCGTCAGCGAAATGGTGTCTGCCCCGCACACTTCAGCCGTGGCTCCAAGAATGTCGCTCGTAAGGTGCTACAGGCCCTTGAGGGGCTGAAGATGGTGGAGAAGGACCCGAATGGGTGAGTGGCATCTTTAAGCCCCCAGGAAGAATGTTGTTGAAGATGTGGCCATATTCTTGCCTGTTTTCTAGCTTGAATTGAACCTCCAGCTTGTCGAGTATTTTTAGCTGTCGAGTTGTGTACGGTCTCCTACCGCTTCCTTGACAACATTGAAGGGGAGTGACTTGTGACATGATGGTTGTCAATGAGTTTGGCACATTCAGGTATATGAGCTAGGGATTTCTGGGTAGTCTTGTCTTTGCTGCAGGCTGGTGGACTGGAACTTGATCCCAGGCCTGTCTCTAGATTGCATGTTGTTTGTGATGTTCTGGAACATCCTGGTTATTTCAGGACCTCTGACCCTTTCTCTCTGTGTCTATGCAGACTGGCCTATAGCTTTTGCACTGTTGAAAAGACATGTTAATTTTCTGCAGTCGTTATGCCTTGTTCCGTATGGAGTTTCGAGACTGAAGATTTTGTTCTTTCCTCAGTGGCCGTAGACTGACTCCCCAGGGCCAGAGAGACCTGGATAGGATTGCTGGTCAGGTGAGTTAATACCGGCTCCCACAGTCTACCTTCAGTGAATCTCAATTTCTTTAATGCTTTTTGTTTATGGTATTTTAATTTCTTCATTCGCCCCTTTCTAGGTTGCAGCTGCAAGCAAGAAATCTTGAATGATATAATAAATAATTTGAAATGAATTGCCTGACTTGTTTTGTTGCAAAGCTGTTTCTGTGCCTCAAGGGTATACCTTTCTTGATAATTTTGGAAAATGGCTGCTTAATGAGTTTTCAGAAAATAGTGTGATACATGGTACCAAAAGCCAATGTTGGTGCAGAATAGGATTAGCATAGTTGCAGTTTAATATGTCAAGTTTGTTGCAGGATGGGCTGGTTAGTCTTTCGTCTTGTTACTGCTGAATGACAGCTATTTCCATCAAAACCTTTGTCTGGATCTGCATCATTTTGCGGAATCATTGCGTCTCGTGTGAGGGTTTTGTGTTCTTTCAGCCATGGTGGTGTGGATGCCCTGTAGGCTGTCATGCTGTCTGGTCAGTGTAGATATTAGATGTGAAGAGAATTACACAGGAAGTGTGAAATGGCCGAGAGCAAACACGGGTGATATGTGGTGTCTGGTGAAATACTTAAGAATGTGTGCAGATGCTTGTATTTCAGACATTTCTGAAGCGTTCAAGTGGAGTGGTTGAGATGGCGCATTAGTTATTTGGAAAAACATCCTGGATTTACTGTAGAATTCATTTCAGTTGCACGGGTAGATATTTACCCTCTGGTTATGAGTGGAGCAAATGAAGTACTGAAATCATACTGTCTGCCCTTACTGTGTGCTAGTTACCTTGATCTAACTTGGTCAGACATCTGAGGCCTGTACTTTAAAGCAGGGTTTCTGGCTTATCGGGGTAACTTGTTGGATTTATGGTAGTCTGGGCAAAATGCAAGTGAACAAATATGAAGTCCATTTAAACTGTGGTACCTTAAATCCAACAAGTTACCCCGATAAGCCAGTAACCCCTCTTCGTAGTACAGGCCACTGATAAGCAGCGATACATTGACTGCTTTGCGATTCACTTGTTAGGTGGCTTATGAAGCCTGTGTCCATACACTAAGCACTTTTTTTTTTCAAAATCAGTTGTTTCTGCTGCATGTTTTCACAGAAAACAGTGCTTTCATGTAGTATTGACGTCATGACTGATTTTCCACATCTTCAGTTGTGGAATAATACGGGGAGGCACCTATACAAGTAAAGACCGAGTACCGGTGAGCACTTTCTGTAAGTAATGATACTTATTAGTTTGTAGAGCTCATACAGCCCTAAGTGATATTATAGCATGAAAATATTGCGACAAATGTTATTGAACCCCTCCCCCCTCAGAAGATATTTGTATGTATTTTTCCGAAAAGTGAGAACCTGAATAAAACGGTAAACACGATAGGCTAATCGGCGCTTTGCCGGGGGACAGTGCTGATAATCTTTTTTTTTTAGTCGCTCTGGTAAACGATGGATCGGTGTGTTAATTATGATTTGGAAAGATGACAAAAAAACTAGTCAAACTAGAAACCTAAACTAGTGGCTCCCAAACTCCATTTCAGAGAGTATTACTCTCTCCAAGTACCACTATTATGACATCGTGCTTGGTTGATCCTGGGTAAAAGCTCCGGTTACTTTCCCTGCACCGCACGTGACATGCGGTCTGTCCGTGCTCGTGTTTGCTGCACGTTTGGTTGCTACTGGAGGCGATTTTGTTATCTATCTTATTTTTATTTTTTAGTTGTGTAGATTTCGTACCTCCCCTGATGGTTCAGTAGAGGTGCGGAATGCTTCGGATTTCGTTGTTAACTTTTGGTTTGTTTTATGTATTTTATTATTTTTTTATTGAATATGAAAACAAAGTATACATCAAGTGTAAACGTCTTGTGTATACAAATCAGTAGTTATGCCTGGGTAGAAGACAAATAAAATAAAAAGAAATAAAATAGAAGAATAAAATCACAAATGCATTATAAAGCAGAAAAAAGGGTGTGTGTTCTGAACGCCGCCTTATTCAGTGAGCGGGAAATGGAGATGTAATATATTTTACATGAATAGATAGGCCTATGTCAATAAAAACAGATTTTAAATTCTGGAATCATGATTTGTGAATGCAAAACTTGGTTAAAATAATAATCAGATTTATTAAATAAAACGCAAAGGTAAGTTTCTTGTCATGATTAAAACCAAACAAAACATTTTCCCATTTAAATGCAGAATCCGGGTAAATAAGGTCTGCAATATATCTGGACAGTTTACTCCGAAGTAATTTAATGAGGGCACATCCAAAACTAGTGCACAAGCGTTTCTCTTTTATCCCCACAAAAGGTGCAGTTAACATCAATGTCTTTTTAAGATTCTGTAAATAGGGATTAGCTGGGTAAAACCTGTGAAGCATCTTAAATGATATCTCTTTAATTTTGTTAGTTAAAATTTTGTTTCATTTGTTTTGCTCGTGGTATCGTATGATATCGCTGGTACGTCATTACTCGTTGTCGGTTATAGGCGTTGGCACATTGTTGCGATTGCATCCCTAGAGTAATAACAATAGGATTATGGGACTGCCGAGTGGCGATGTTGGTTCCAGCTTCAATTCTTCTTCGTAACAGTAGGTGGAGCTAAAGCCTAAAATGTATTCTGGCAGTAATGCCGATATGGGATTAAAATTATCGATGGTCTTTACTATTAATGTTTACCATGCTTATACTCATTTGGCAGATTTGACCCAAAGCAATATTAAAAATGCCTCACATGTGTTTTGAATGTGCCTATAAAGAATCTATTCTTTCTAGTCCAGTCCAGGTTTATGGTGTGTTTGAAGCCAGTAGCTTGAGATGTGGGACACCCTGGGTGGGACGGCTGTTAATTGCACTGGGACAGGATCTCATTATGGCCAATTTAGAGACACCAACTTCACTCAACCTTGTGTTTTTGGACTTGGAGGAAACCTGCGCAAACACCAAGCAAACTCAACACACAGATCCTGCTTCCAGGGCTTGACAGGAAAGTAATAAAGTGCACATTCTTGCTTGGGTGCGATCCTGAAATGTTCTGGGGGTAAATGCTGTTAGATTTTTAACGAATATGTTCTGTAGAGGCTGGTTTCCTTGTCCGCTTGACTAAATGCTGGGCCATGCCGAAGGTGGCGTTTCGTCGCATGTTGAGTTGTGTGCTCCCTCAAAACCCAATTGAGTGCTTTTCAGATGAGCTGCTTACTTTGAAGTTGTGTGAGTTTACCGGCATGGGCTGGTAGTCCGGATATGCCATCGGCTCACTGCGTTACAATCCTCCTTTGATAAGCTGTTGTTGATTCAGGATGAAAAATGAAATTGATTATGTATTTCAGTGATTTTATTCAGCTATGTCTTGGATTCTGCGACTGTTTACTCTGACTGTAAGTTAAGCATTTCTTTCAGGTTAGTAATTGTTTCTCTTCACATTTTCATGATGCTATCTCACAGTTGCCTGTTCCCATTTCTGCACCTACAAAGGTTTGTTTCTTTGTCCATCTGTCTCCTGATATCTTTGTGTGTGAAGTGCGTAAATACCCCATACCCTGCCCCCCATCTCATATACAGAAAATCGTGTACCTACCTGTCAGTGTTGAGGCAAGAGCAAGAGGCAGCTGTTTCGAAACACCTGCACCCCCCCCCTGCTGCCCATCTGTGGGCCTCTCTCACCGTCCCCTGTCCGAGTCTGTAATTTGGGAGAGAGGGAGAAAGGCAAACATGTCCTTGAGGCATTGGGAAAAATGCTTGGAATGCCTGCTGTGAGCTGCCTATTTGTTCGCTCCCTACCGTAAAGACAGCTCCCCCGTCTTTATCGCTACTGTGCTACAGCACCTACCTATTTCCTGTGTGGGCAGCTTTCGGAGCCCCCAGAATCGCTCCACTTCACAGGAGTGTGAGCGCCAGCCATAAGACAGTGTATCTATTGTAATTACAATACACATTGTAATGATTTTTGACCAACTATAAAGCTGCGCTGCTAATAGTCTTCTCACTGAGAGCCTATGTCTCACAGGGGATTATGTGCCCCCCTCCTTTTGCTCCATACAAGATGGCAGAAGGAGTCTCAGGCTACTTTAGCCAGCAGCATCGCAACATAATACTACCTGGTGTAGATATGATATGAATTCCTGTGGTAGAATAGTTTCTCTCAAGTCCTGTTTGGCTGTAAGCCTCTCACAGCTAGCTAACAATGCGTCTCATCGCCCCAAACACACTCTCGCTGAAGAAATACAATGTGCCTATGAAGTGTGTGTGTATTTGATCTACTGACCATTCAGCATTTAGGTCTTAGAGAAGTACTTTGTCTTTAAGTGTGATGGTTGAAGGGGTGCCGAGCCGCTAGGTGAAAATCAATGGTGGTAAGGAAACCATTACGGTGGTTTTGTTGGCAGGGTGGGTGGCTGCAAGTGAGTGTGTGTGTGTCTCAGTGTCTGTCGGCCCCTGAGTGTTTGTCTTCAGGACAGGTGGTGTTGAGAGGCAGGGCCAGTGACTAGCGTGTCTGTGTGAGGCAGCCTGTTTTTTTTCCTTTCTTTCTTCTCTGTGCGTGCCTGTTCTTTACTTAACAAGCATGCAGAAATTGCACTCCAACAGACCTGGCAGCAAATGAAGAAGGGATGAAAGAGTAGGGAACAGATGCAGGGAAGGGAGAGAGAGGGAGGCTGTGGTCTCAGATCAGCGGCTGTGGGGACGTTGGCCGGCAGAGTGTGGGGCGTGACACACCTGTCGCTGCATGACAGCGGGACGTCAGGGCTGGATGTGAGGCGGCAGATGCGGCGATATGGGAAGTTGCTCTGTTTGACTGGTGCCAGTGTGGCTCCCTGCAGGAGAGGGACACTGAAAGGACTTGGGGGGGGGGGGGCTGCTCTGATTCTTGGCAAAACACTGCCAACAGAGAGAGATCCGGAATACTCTGTTTTTGGTTGCCGTACATGTGACACCTCTCTGCACATGTGACTCATCCTGCTTTGCGTTGTTTACCTTTGCACATCCGAAAATACTGCTTACAGTTTCCTCACCTGTCTTTAGTGGGATTACGTTACGCTCGCGAAAACAAAAACAGGCCGTCTGTCTGCCGTCGCGCGGCCACCCTCTGTGCTCCCTCAGCAAAGCGGGATCTCTGTCATACTGCCCTCCTCGTCTGCGTCACGGTGCTGTGACACTCCGCTCTGCCCCCCTCTGTAATCTCTGCCACATTCTCAGACCCCCATATCATGGCCCTCATTAGACATGTTGCGCTCCTCTCTCCCTCATTCTGCAGCAATTCCCTGCCACAGATCCGGCAGGAATTGTTATGTTTGTTTATTTCTCTTTCGTGCTTTCAGTGTGGGGGAAATGACAGGGCTGCATTGCACGTATGTGGGCACGTTTAATCAGAAGCATAGCCCTGCTGCATTAGGGGTAATTAAACAATCGGCACTTGGCTCCCCAGTGACAGCAATTAAGAGAAGCAGCCCGGCACGGAGGGCCTCAGCCTCGGAGCTGTCACGGGGCCCTGCCAGCCGTGATAACAGCAGAAGCCTGCTTGAGCTTGCTGTGTTTGTTCACAGTGCTCACTTTCCAGCAGTGTGATGTACGGGTTGGGTTCCGTGTCCCCCCCTTCTAAAAACCAACACTACTCGATCTCGGGGTGAGAGGGAAATTTAACCAACCAGTCTGCCATAAGGAATATTCCAGCTAAATTTCACTGCCTGTCTCTGACACTCCTTGCCCTCGAGCCTCTGTAAGGATTTCGATTCCGTTGCCCGTTCTTTGGTTCCTTTGCATTTCCTCCTCACATTTCCTCTCTCTCTCTCTCTCTCTCTCTCTCTCGACCTCACACCCGTCCCATTCAATGCACACGCGGCATGTGCACTCTCTTAACCTTAAGGTCATCGCTTAAGCGACACGCTGGTGGCGTTCTACCCTTGGTGGCAGGCAGGTCCTAGTGCCTGCCAGGGCAACCCAGGTCTACATGATGTTACATCCAAGGCTGGCATTGTCCAGGCGGGGGTTGCACGGCCTGAAGTTGCCCTGCAGCGACCCGAACACGGTGCCTTCCAGCTGACGAGTGTCCTGCTTAATTTGCATAATTTTCCTGCAGCTTCGTTTGACTTCTGGCCTTAGTCACTGTGATTGATTAATCAGTCCAGCCTTTGTTAATGGGTGTGAGACATGCCTGTTTCAGGTCATGCACAGTCAACACCTTTTGTGTCCTTTGCCCATAAGGTTCATAAGACACTTAATATATGTCTCATATGTCTACAATATACTTAATTTTCTTTGGTTGTAATATATCAGTGTCAATTGTCATACGTGTGATTTATGCATGCCCTGGGGGCGTGAAAATATGAATACATTTGAACACCATATGTATCTTTGTACATGTATTTACCTTCCATGTTCAGCCTGAAGAGTTTAGTTTCTGTAATTGGTATTATTGTAATCGGGCGGTGCAGTGGACAGCACTGCAGCCTCACTGCAACCTCACACCCTCAGGCTTGGCAGTCTTCATGCTGTCCTTCCTCCCACCATCCAAAAACATCCAGTTGGTCTTTTAGTGTCTCTAAATTGCCCTGCACTGGCATCATGTCCACAGAGCCCCCCGTGTTGCCTGCCTTGTGTCCTATGCTTCCTGTGAGCTGATCCAAATGCGTGACTGCCCTGTAATGCGAAAGCTGTAAAGGGGGATAGATGGATGGATGGATGGGCAGGTGGACGGATGGATGGGTGAATAGATGGATTTTTAAATCCTTTGGGTCATCATCAGAGCTAGACAAACCCAAAGACTTATGGGCTTTCATGCAGTCCACAACTTTACACTCTGCAAGATTCATAACTATTTAATAGCCCCCCCCCCCTCGAAATCAGATTATTACATCTCTTTCACATTCCCCTATTTGGGCCCCATAATTTACATATGAGCTTCATGAATACCAATTGCCTTTCCGCGGATGCCGGCCTTCCGTAAGCGTTACAGGAGGCTGCGAGTGGCACTCGTGTCCATTGTCCTTGCCTGCAGTCCTGAAAAGAACCAGCTGAATCATGATCTATTGATTGAGTTCGGCTGATCTTATTTTCAACCTCGCATTCATCTGAAGCGCTTCCTGTAAACGGGCTGACTCTATGCCGTCCATCTGGCTAATTGGCGTAACGCAGTTTATACAGAGGCTGGATAATCAGCTCTTCTGTCCCCATTACATCTGAGTCCAAGTGGTTGGCATGGCTGGAATTCCTCTGAGTTTGTTTCAATAGACCTCTACGTTCCTTCTCTGCACATGCGCGAGCGTGATGTTTCCGATCAGCTGCGCATAAAAGCCGCATGATTTCCCTGACCGGTGGCACCAAAGTGCCCCCCTCCTCCACTGCCAGGCCAGCCGACACCCCTGGGGCTCTCCCGCTCGCTGATGGTACTGATGGCTGCTTCCTGGACAATAAGGCTGAAAGCAACAAGTCCTGTCTCAGTTTGTACATGAATGTAGGCTGCATGTGTACTGGCCGGCTCCTTTTGTCTCATCAAAATATCAGGATTGATTCAAACTAATCATGAAGCAAAAGTAAATTGCGATTTTTACATGCTTATACAACTGGACATTTTATTGCACCGGCTTATGTTAAGTGCTTCTCTGGCTTGAGGCGCAATGTCAGCTGCCTGTAGACTTTTGCCAGGGCCTGTAGGGGCCACACACAGGGCCTCACGGTGGTGTCTGTTGGGCCCAGGAGTCCGTGTGCATGTGGAGAGGCAGGCAGGTGGCTTAATGGGGGAGGCGGAGGAAATGATCTCTCCTTCCTTCCCCTCTCCACTTGCATTTCAATCCCTCAGCCACAGCTATAGCTGGAGCACTCTGCATTGAGATGAAGGAGCCTGTAAGCATGGAGGAGATATGGGGGAAGAGACAGAGACAGAGAGAAGGAGGGAGAGAGTGAGAGAGAGAGAGAGATTGCAGAGGTAACCAGAAGAGGGACAGTTACTGTGAGAGAAGGCCTGACAGGTTCACAGTGACTGTGAGAGAGGGCCTGACAGCCTCACTGTGACTGCAAGATATGACATGAGGGTGATCATGAGAGCAGGCCTGATAGCTTCACAGCTACCACAAGAAGAGGCCTGCCAGCGACTGCGAGAGAGGGCCTGACAGCCTCACTGTGACTGCAAGATATGACATGAGGGTGACCATGAGAGCAGGCCTGATAGCTTCACAGCTACCACAAGAAGAGGCCTGCCAGCCTCACTGTGACTGCAGGATATGACATGAGGGTAACCATGAGAGCAGGCCTGATAGCTTCACAGCTACCACAAGAGGAGGGCTGCCAGTGACTGCGAGAGAGAGGACCTGACAGCCTCACATTGACCATGAGAGAGGACCTCAAAGAGCACTGTCACCATGGTTATGCAGGAGAAGCTTTAAAGGCCAAAGGAGTGGCATGTTCAGACCCCTCTGAGCTGAGTCTCACTTCCCGTAGCCTAGAACATTTTCCTGTTTAGCCTCGTGTTTGGTCAGCAGGGGGCGCACCAGGTGCTCCCCGCCTGGGTGGCGTGCCAACTTTGTCACCCGTCAGCATTTTCATCCATGCTGAAACACTGCGCAAGCGCAGGCCACATGCATGCCAGCTGCGACTGGCCTGTCACACCACAGCTTGCCTTCCTGTGAAGTCTTGGCAAAGGCCTGTCACCGCCTCGCCCGCCTCGCCCACCCAGCCCCCCATGCTGCCGGGCCTGTCAGCTCCCTCCCTCTCCCCTTTGAATTCACTTGTACTCAGCCTCCACACCCGCATCATTTTCTCCTCCCTGGGTGACGGCACTCACCTTCCTCCGGTGCTTCCATTGCTCCCCAGATTTTCTCCTGCCTATTGGGGAGGTGCAGAGAACTGAAATAAACAGACAAAAAAGTATGGTTTTTGAAATTTTATGCTTACCCTATACAAACTACTTGTCTGTTATATGTTCATTACAGCTCGTATGATATCATCTATTTCTTACTAATCTGTGACAAAATAATCCATCATCAAAAGCTGGCAATGACCAGAAATGACCAAAGGGCTGTGGAGTAGAATTCTTGTGACTCGCCATGAGCGGGAAACAGAGTCTTGTGGCATTACATCATCCCTGTAGCTGGTGCCAGTGGCATTAGAGGAATGACGTCTCCCTGTGGAAAAAGAGAGGTCAAGCGAGTCATTATTTATGATTTGTTGAATAGGACACTGGTTGGCAGGCCATGTGCCACACTACCACTCGAGAGTGAGAGGACGAGGCCCAAGCTGAAGGGAAACCCATCGCCACTGTGGCTGGACATGTTCAATAAATGAGGTGACGCCCATTATAGGCTCCCATTAGGTCCCACACTTAGCTGGGATATCCTGGGGACGCCCATTATCTTCCTATTGATTATTCCCCGCTCAGAAGCAACACGCATTATACAGATTGAAGGAAACACTTAAAATTGAGCCCCACTGCCTGTAAAATCTGCAACCTCTGAGTGCCGAGAAGGTGCTAGAAAACTGGGGCCGCCGTTCTATGAGGAGGGCAATAAATAAGCAGGGGAGTGTGCTGAGAGACTCGACCTGCTGCAAAGCTCTGACAACTCCATCTCACTCCTGAGCAGCTGACACCAACAGCGTCTGCTTCCAGTGATCTGCCATTGTGTGTGTGTGCGTGCGTGTGTGTGTGTGTGTGCATGGGGACACATTTGCCAGCGCACTCTAAAGCTATAATTGTCTTCTTTTCCAGAAAATGGGGGGGGTGGTTGCCAGGATAGAGAGATAAGAGAGAGAGAGGCAGAGAGGCGGGAGGAGTGGCTGGAAACAGAAGGGAAGGGGACAGGTGGGTCAGAGAAAAAATGGGGAGGGGGAGGAGAAGAGACGAGAAAGAAAAGGGGGATTAGGGTGGCAGGCAGTCGTGTGTGTGATTGATAGGAAGCATAAGAAGGGGTGGGGCTTTGTTTGTGTAAGATGGGGGGGGGCCATAGGTCTCCTGGGACAGAGCAAAGTCCACAAGAGCCCCTCCTGGCAGAAATCGGCTATGTGAGTGTGAACTGTAGGGGCGTTATGCCCTCAGTCAGCCCAGACGTCAGCCTTGGTCTCCCTACAGTCCCTGTGCCACGTAGGTCTCCCCACCATCCCTCACTTCTATCCCTGTACTGCATTCGTCTCCGCACCATCTCTCACTCCTATCCCTGCACTGCATTCGTCTCCCCACCATCTCTCACTCCTATCCCTGTACTGCATTCGTCTCCCCACCATCTCTCACTCCGATCCCTGTACTGCATTCGTCTCCCCACCATCCCTCACTCCTATCCCTGTACTGCATTTGTCTCCCCACCATCTCTCACTCCGATCCCTGTACTGCATTCGTCTCCCCACCATCCCTCACTCCGATCCCAGTACTGCATTTGTCTTCCCACCATCCCTCACTCCGATCCCTGTACTGCATTTGTCTCCCCATCATCCCTCCCTCACTCCTATCCCTGTACTGCATTTGTCTCCCCACCATCCCTCACTCTGATCCCTGTACTGCATTTGTCTTCCGACCATCCCTCCCTCACTCCGATCCCAGTACTGCATTTGTCTTCCCACCATCCCTCACTCCTATCCCTGTACTGCATTTGTCTTCCGACCATCCCTCCCTCACTCCGATCCCAGTACTGCATTTGTCTTCCCACCATCTCTCACTCCTATCCCTGTACTGCATTTGTCTCCCCATCATCTCTCACTCTGATCCCTGTACTGCATTTGTCTCCCCACCATCCCTCACTCTGATCCCTGTACCATGAGGGTCTCCTTGTTGTCCCCAAATTAGCTGTGCAGCCTGTGGGTGGCTTGTCCATTCCCAGGGGTATTTTGTCAGTAGGGGGCACACCAAGGGACCACATTGATGTTGGGTGGGGGGAGGGGTGCCTGAAAATAGACGGATATTTGTGTCAGGGACAGAAGGACAGGCACCCAGGCAGGTAAGTCAGTATGAGTGAAAAACACATTAGAATAAAGAGCTTGTATATGCAGATGGAGCCAAGAAACGGCTGACTGTGATGTCTCAAAGCAAAATCAATATATAATTTATATGTAATCTTGCTGAATTTGGTGCTGGTATGAGCTGCTCAATTATACAATTATAGTAGATGATTACTATAGCTGTTTTCTTAAAAAACAAACAAACATGAATGGGTTCATATTTAACTATCGCAGGTCTTCTAAGTTAGTAAGTCATTATTCATAGAAGAGCTGGTGTCTCACGCCCTTAACCCCGAGGAAGGTAGGAGGTGATCTCCACAGAAGACAGAAGGAGAATGATGGTGAAAAATTAACATTTTATACCAAGTAAAGCAGCGAGAATATTAACATTTATGCAGTGATATTTCCATATTGTAAAGCAGATTTGTTAAGTAGCTGTGAGAAATAAAGCATTAATAAAAGCCTGTGGGATTCTGCTTCCAGTTATTCTGGTTACTTCAATATTTCAGCACCCATCCCCTTTTGCTTTGCGTTATTTCTTGTAGGATTTCAGCACTAATCCAGCAATCTGTGACTAAGCACCAAACAGATAAGCCCAGTGTGAGGCTCCTCAACAAGCCCCTCTCTTCAGCTCATCCTGTCGGGGATGGTTGTCGGGGGGGGGGGTTATTGTGGTGAAATAAAAGGGGACATCAAGCGGTGACCCTTTCCAACAAAGGGTGAAAGGATTCATAATGGCCCGATGCTTTTTGCTGTATGAGTGTGTTACCCCCACGTCATGTTCACTTACCACAAATGGCTCATGGCCGTGACCTCAGATCAAACCCCTGGCGTTCCTGACGGCCGGGCGGGGTTCTCCACCAGCACAAGAGAGAGGAAGCCCCCCCCCCACCCTGTCCAACAGCAGGAGTGTGAGGTGGCTTGCCAAATGCACAAACAAAAAAAAAAACATACAGATTGATCAAAAAAGCAGCAGCTGTGAAACTGTGATCTGATTATGGCACCAGGAGCTGGCTGGTGTGTGCGTAGCAGGGTAGGCGCCTTTGTTTGTTCTAGAAGCATGCTTATGCAATTTCCCCCCAATGAAATATGTGGAAAAAGCAAAGAGAGGATTAACGTGAGGAGGGGTGACCACAGAAGCAAGTGAAGTTCGGAAGGTAAGCAGAAGATGTGACAGGGAAAAGGAGTGAGGGGTCAGTTTGGGATGGATGCTTCCAGACAGGAGGAAGCCGAGAAAGTTCAAAGGTTCTTGATGAACATTTCTGAATGAAACCAAAAGAATTGCTTCATATAAAAAAACACTAACAATAACCATTATTTTATAAATTATTTTTTATTTCAGATTGCAATGCTGTGGCAGAAATGTAATTCAGTGAATTATATTTGCTGAAATTAAATGTCCATCTATTTCCCGACCACTCAGCTTGGACAGGGTCACAGCGGAGTCTGGAGCCTACTCCAGGCAGTAGGGGGCTGGGGATGACCCCAGGTATGAAGAGTAAGGTTAGTGACACCACTTAGCCTAACTGTACGAGGAATCCCACTTGACATAGCGAGATGACACAAACACCACACTCAAGCCCCCCAGCCATGGAGGTCTGGGGCAGTAGTGCTCAGAGGTGGCAACTGGGGTGGCGATACTTTTATTTTATATTGTGATATTTTATTTTTCATCATTTGCCCACCACCCCACAAAAATTACCTTTGTATTTATATGATTAAGTTGTGTCCGCTGTGGTAGAAATGTATGACACTTAGTCGGTGCTATAGAGTATGACGTCGTTTTATTGCTGAGGTCAGGGAACAACTATTTAGATTATATCTCCGTGGTAATGCTCAATGAAATTTCTGGTTAACATAACTTCGCACCCCCTCCGCAGAACCAGATCAAATCGGTTAGGGCCTGGCACGCATCTTGCAAGCATGAAGCCTATATACAGTGCTACCTCAGTTCTCAAACTCATTAGAACATTCTTAAAAGTCGAACCAACTAGTTCGAAAAATAGATCTCAGAAGTCGAACCCTGATAGCCGACCTAAGATAACTTCTACACGCGCGGGGAAATTATTCACGCCGCACGTATCTCAGCAGAAACAAAGGGTAACGCTTCAGTCTCAGCCTCGTATTCGCTGTGATAGCATGATTTGTTAGTGATACTCCTTTTTATTGGAAATATCAGGTAATACACTGTACTTTATATCATTTTGGTAGCCATTGCTCACCAAAAAGTTACACAATAGTTGTAAAAATGTTACAACCTAAAAGTTTGCGATATACAAACAAATTAACGAATACAGAGTAATAATAAAAATAAAGAATGGATCGCATGACATAGTCTAGTGTTGACGCAGTGTTGGGGCGTGGCTTGGGGTTGTCACGATCTGCAGTAGCTGGGATTGAGGAAGCAGGGACAAAACTCAAGCCATGGGGAAACACGGGGTTTAATTGAGAACAGGCAGAACAACACAATGACGTTACAACTATGACGGGAATGGTAAAACAAACTGAAACGCGGACTAAATACAGAGAACTAATGGCAACAACCAGAAACAACTGGTCACACTGGGATTCCACACGAGGTTAACGAGGGGGCGTGGCACACAGAAAGAGCCGACGATCGGGGCCGTGCATGGGCAGTGTTGGGGTAGAATCTTTATCGTTTCGGAAGCCATTAAGAAAATAATGCTATTCTTGTTTTATCCTGTTCATTTTGTGTTTAAATGCTAAAACATATCTAGGCGTATTTTTTGGGGCCGGGATCCAATTACATTATTTATTATGGGGAAAATTCAATCAGAACTAGGATTCGAACCCGCGTTCGGAATGTATTGAGTTCGAGTTGCATGCTGCAGGTCATGGGCATGTGGGGATGACTTCTGTTTTTGTGGTGTTCCTGCCATTTCTGCGAAGTACGGTAGGCGCTCATACTTTTGTCCCTTAGCTTGCATTATTTGTTGTGAGTTTTAACAAGTACTATGTTCCAAAACATGACAGCAACACTTAGCTCAATCCTCAATTCTCCTTTTAACCTATATCATGGGTGTCAGCTGTCACCCAGGCATTCTTGCAATAACATAAAAATGCATTCCCAAAGCAGTTATTCTAAAAGCTGGTTATGAAAAATATACCCTTTGTTCAATTTTTCTCTCACGCCCCCAATATCAAACTTTCTCTTACCCCCTTGCAGGCTTTCCATTTAACCGTAAAGGCGAATTAAAATCCTCCCCTTTCCCTTTGATCTGCCCCAACTCTCATCCTATCAATATCTCACCCTGCTCTTTGTTTTTCTTATCCATAAAGCCACCCTGTCGCCAACGACTTAGTGATATTTAAAGTGGCGGTTGTGTCCCGCCGATGATCTTCACGGTGCATATTATTGACATAATGTACTGTGTTGTCATGACCGGGAATGGTTGTTGCAGACGGTGACATAGTGCTAAATCATATACTATGTTTAAAACGCACGATTGGCATAAAATCGATTACATCAAATCGCCCGAGTGATTCACTTGTGAGCTGTACTTTAATGAAATACACGCCTTATATATAGGCCTACCGCACTGTATATATAACAAATGTTTAAATATCCCAGGAATGCGTGTGCCTCGTTTGTGGATGGTGTACGTACTCTATCGGTACAAGAACCAATTGGCCTAATACTGAGACAACCACCTTGTAAAGCAATGTATATGCCGATTAACATAATTGTACACAAATTCTGCATAAAGGACTTAAGAAAAACTCTAAAGTATACCATTGCATATAAACGATAAACTACACTATAAATTATTGCGCCAAAATCCAATAGTTACTTTGGTATCAATGTTTTAATTTCAAGAGCCGAATCTTAATTGCTTGTGATGTATTATCTCTCTCTCTTATAAATCGTTTTCAGCAAAAGCGGCTGCTTACTACAGAGTGTAAATGTGAAATTAGTTTTATCAATTGTATTGTATAGTTTACTTTTGAATTTAAACATCATACGTTAACAAAAAGAAGTTTCACTATCTTTTATCATTTTAATAATAAAATGAGGTAAATGTTTGTATTATTTGCAATTAAACACGAATCGATCTCAAAATTTGTTTCTTAAAAGCTGGCCCCGAGGGTTTTTTTTTTTACCTTAAGAGAGCATGGTGGGGGAGCGTAATGGAAGGGGGCGGAGGGGGGGTTACCTTTTGTGCGGATATATCAAGCAAGACACGGAGACCAGCTTCAGATTTCTCCGACGAGAGAGAGAGATAACGAAGGGGAGGGAGAGAAACTAGAGAGGGAAAGCCGACAGATTTGTTAGCGACCGAGGAGACGAACTTCAGCCACAGTAAACAGTGCAAATCATATAAAATATTATAAACGATATGGAAGGGATGGTAGTACTGGGACGGACGTCGTTCGTATACACCTTGCTACTTTGGTCTTTAAAAGGTAGGACTTTGGATATGTTTATTATTATTATTTTAATAATCGAGTGTGTGTTAAAAACATTTAATTTTATACTTAATATGTTTACTTGTATTTCTTTTTTTGTTTTACCGGTATTGGTTTAAAATCCATGTTTTTTTCCTGAAATACTAAGTACTAAAACTGTACTAATAACCCATATCTTGTTTTATATTACCGATTACGGAGTTTGTATGAGTAATGTTTACATTCGTGCATATTTCACATAAGCGGCATTATTGCGGTTTATTTGTCTGCGTGGAAACGTTTCTTCGTTTTCAGTAATCACATTGAATAGGTAATTTTAGTTGGTGGGTGTCATCTGCATAAAACTAATGCAGGACTGGACGTCCTGATGTCAATTGGACAAAAGTGAAAACTAGGCACCGCGGCCATTTAAAATGTCATTATGTGACAGCGGTTCCAGAATAAACGCTCATTTTCCCAGGCGAATCTGAGCCTCAGTATACTTCATACTCAGTTTAGTGTCAGGTTTCCTCTGCCAGCTAGGAGATTAGTATTTGTGATTGCTTTGATCGGCGAGGGCACCTTGTGCTCTTTTCCGATAAAGCCACACTGTGCACATGGATGTTTTTCCGCCTTCTTGCGGTATGAATACACTTACAAATTTGAGTTTTGACTTACTTGAGTTAACATCTCTTGATATAGGACGCACAGGAAGTCCCACGCCAGTCTCAGTGCGCCTGAGAAAATCAAGTAGCTCTAAGTAGTTTCTAACCGTCTTTATAATTTAATGTATTTCTAGTGTACAAAGCTGCATGTGTATGAACTGTAATCGATGACTGGCCCAATGGCGCAGGAGAGAGTTAGATATGGAGGGGGACACCACGTCCACCCGTCACCCGGTTCCTACGCACTTGATAAGGCCGTAATGTGCTGTGGGTTGACTTTTCTGTGCTGCTGTGAATCTGGTGTTATAACACTAATATAGACCCGTATGCCGGTTCCCGACCAGCCTAAGTGCGCTTGTGCCCTGTGGAGGATTGGTCGTACCTGTTTGTCCACCGTCCCGTTTGAAACCAACCCTACTAGAGTCTGGCAAACATGTAAAAAAATTATATGAAGGCTATATTACGTCCGTCAAAATATCTCTTTGCGTTTTGATTGAATCACCAATCCCTTTAGCTCACCTCTGTTTGTACTCAGTATGTTTGTTATTTATAAAAATGTACACTATTTTTCCTTGTAAAAACTATCAGTAACTGCGTCACATATACTTTTGTGTGATACATATAGCCTACTTTATCCTTTTAATACCTTTCACTTTGTATAATTTGTGTCTGTTAATTGTATATTTTTTCACTATAACGACCAATGGTTTTTATCACAATTATTATCGCAAAGTAAACATAAATTAAAGACTAACCATATGTACTGGCAATTCCGCGTTTTTCTTCGCACAAGAAGCTGTCTTTAATTGTGAACTAAAAGTTACCCACGCGCGCTCACACACACACGCGCACGCACATGTAGGGTAAACATATCCTTATGGGGACCACTCATTCATTTCAAAGGGAAAAATGCTAACGCTAAGTATGACAACCTTAACCCCTACCCAGCCCTAACCATAACCAT
>JAODUD010000134.1:3122988-3141092 GCA_026784285.1 Stomatorhinus walkeri
GTTTAAACCATAAAATACAATCATTCCAATTTTCAGAAAACAGACAGCCAAATATTTGGTCCAAAACAGGAATCACCTGTGTGTGTGTGTGCGTATGTGTGTGTGTGTGGGTTTGTTCATAGATAGCTGCCACTGTCTTGCTCTACCTGTGTCCTTCCCTGGACTCATTATCTTTTCTGTATTGATGTAGTAAAGCAGTTCTATCCACCCCCACCCACCCAATCCACCATTTCCCACTCACCTCCCTCCATGCTTCCCCTCTTCTCTGGTGCCACAGCTGACAAGCAGCAGGGCGGCGCCGCTGGTGTCGTGGTGGCAGTTGTAGTGTGCGTGCTGCTGCTCCTCCTGCTGGTCACTCTGTTGTATTGCCTGCAGAAGAACGGAAAGTTGCCCTGTGGGAAAGAGGATAAGAAAGAAGTGTAAGTGATGGACACTGAGGTTGGGTGGCCATTGGAGCCGCACTGATTGGTCACTCTCTCTGGGTCTTCGCCTGGCCTCGTGCCCTTGCCCTGCTCATTGGCTGTGTTGAATTCCTCTGTTGCAGTGCTTCTGGGGATATAAAAAATGACATTGTGGTGGAGATGAAGTCTGAGAAAGCCAAGGAGGATACAGAGCTGCTCAGCAAGCGTCCAGCTACAGAGCAGGTAGGGGGGGTTGGGGGGGTAGCTGTGTGACCGTTTCGGAGAGATGTCTGCAGTTTGGTGCTGGGGTGTCTCCTCTGGCGCACAGTTTATCCTAGTTTTAATTCCAGCTGTGCCGCTAATTCATTAACCGTTATTGAGGCTTGATTGTATGAATCGAATGAACGGAATTGAATTATAAAACCCAATTCAATAACCAGCTGAAACGGGCCTCACAATTAACTGCCCAGCTGGAAGCTGGATGCTTACCGTGGGGAGACTGAGAAACTGTCATTAATGATGTTTTTCAGTCACGGAACACTGCTGTTACTTCCCTTATAGTCCAACATCTGAATTTCCAAAAATGATTTCTATCATTTGACTGCTATCGTATAGCCATATACTCGTAATCATGTCTGTTTAACCACGGGGTAGATATTAACTTCCAGCTGATAATGGCCAATACAGAAGCTAAACCAGGAATGGCTGTTGTATACAAATATTAATTTGCTTCTTCTTGTTTTGTTTCTAGTGATGAACTAAAGGATGGACACATAAGGATGGGTGGAGGGACCAGTGAGGATGGGGTCAAAATGGTGATCGGATTTTTTAAAATTTTTTTAAAACCCAGACACAAAACTGAGCGAGACTTCCAGGGCGTAAAGGAAACTTGTGATGTCATGGAGGACAGAGAGTTCCACGTTATCCTGCTGCACCACAGCTTCTCTGTAAACTAGGAAATAGATCCTGGCCTTCAAGGCAGGTTAATATAGTACAGTTTGGCCAGACACAATACGTCAACTTTCTGCATCGAGATGCGACACACTGATTGGTTACTGGGTATCTGGGCTATGTGCTTGTGTCTGTGCTATAAGCTAGCATGTATATCTGCATTGTGATGTTCATGTTCATCTGTGCCGTGTGTATGTCCTTTCATTTGCATGTGGGGTCATTCTGCTTGTTTTACATGCTATAAGATTGGGGGTGGGGTGGAGCTGCCCTCTCAGCATTGCCTGTTCATACACGCACTGGCTGAAACCCACACTCCCCTTCTGTCATGCCATAAACATTGTTTTTCCAGCCAGATCAGTTCTGCTGTTATAAAGTGGACGACCAGAACTCATCTGTGGTTCAAATCTGGGTATCGCCGATGGTAACTGGTGTCATTTGCCCATCTCTGTTTCTGCTTTTGAAAAAGGTTTCAAGATCTTTTTTTTTTTTTAAATTTGCTTTATATTTTCTTCATCTTGAGGCTTTAACCACAACAAAGGGGAAAATCCTGCTTAATATTTGTGTTTTAAAATCACCACCAGCTTTACTCTTTTCTTATTTCCATTCTGGGATTTTTCAGTTGTGTAGACTTTTGCAGATTGTGTTTTCCCCCCCACCTCTGAGCGCACAGTGTCCCGTGAGAGCTTGACTGCTTGCGATGACCGTGAGAAACATTAGGCAGACAAATATAAAAAGCTCAAAAAAGGTCAACCCTTATTCGCCCAAAATATGTTTTGCTAGTACTGTTACAACAAAATGAGAAAGTAGAAGTCACAATTTTGTGTTTTTTGAACCCAAATCTATATTAACAGACCTTTAATAATCACGTAAATGTGCTCTCTCCATTCTGCACTTTTTATGTTGCAAAGAAAAACATCCGCAATTCAAAATATATTACTGTACGGCCCGTCTGTATTCCTCATTTAGTGGCAAACTGTGCCTGTGAGTCAATATGGCGAAAATGAAATTCAGTGAGCTGGCATTAAATAACCATTTTCCCCTGATAATCTTGCAGTATGTCCAGTACGATGGAGCTGTCCTCACCCCAGGTTTTTATAGAGCAGAATATGGAGTGTCAACAGATCTAACGTGTATCACAACAACAAGCTGTCTGACAGTTCTTAAAGGGACAGGATGGGAAATGTAGGCGCGGGGGATGCCTTTGGATTATAACTTTGTGTGGATTATGGTAAATAGTTTTCAATGACTTTAAGTGTCAGTGTGTGTGTGTGTGTGTGAGAGAGAGAGAGGACAATTGGATTGCATTTTTACAGTTGTAGCACAGAGAACAGTGCCAATGACTTTGTATTACACTGGAATTAATTAATAAGTATCCCGCTTTGATAGAGATGTTTTTTTTTGCTGGAGCTGAGAAATTTCGTATACAACTGCTTTTTATATGTATATCTGATCTCAGCTCATCATGGATTTGAAAACGTATGGCTTAATGACTGTTAACGAGGTCTGTGATTGCAGGTAAACCTGTGATTTGGTATGTAAAACAAAGACTGCTTGCCTGTTTGCCTATTTGATGGTTAAAAATTGTGATATGAAATGCATCTTCATTTTTTTAATGTTACTATTTTACTGCAGTTGAACTACTGATTTGTTTCTTAGTTGTTTCCACCCTCACAGCAGTATATATAAATATATGTTTTATATATAATATTATTTTTATTATTGTTTTTCTTTAGGACTCTGCTCTTGTTTAATGAAACCTGATGTGTGTGCTTTTGCCTTTGTATATTGTATATTTTGTGGTATGAATCTGTGAGCTCTGTAGATTGTTGTGTCTTTTTCTAGTCTGTAGACATTTTCCTGCAGCGTCAGAAACCCACCAAAATGACGTAGAACCCTCCCAAATATCAGTAGTTTTTTGACGTGCTTTAAAAAGAGTTATCAATTGACTTGTTTTGAAATATATGTTTGCTTCCTGTTCTTATTTTTGCTTTATTCACTGAATATTTCGTTTGGCTGTATTACAGACAATTTTGTTGATAGAATCCCTCCACTGTTGCTATGTCTGCAGCAGTGACGTCACACTCTTCTCATTTAGGCACCACACTATATTCACAGGTCAGTAACTCCACAAGCTGAGTTAATGCTTCACTTTTGTCATTCAAGTTTGTCTCTGGTCAAGGTGATTTGGAATTGGTTTATAAGTAGGGTAAGAGATTCTAAGTCACAGTTTAGTATAACTGTTTAACCTAAGATTAAATGTGCAGTGCAGACATGGGTGTTGATTAAAGGCCATCATTATCATAATCATGACCATCATCACCATCATCATCATCACTTCAACAGAAAGCAAACATCTTCACAGCACAAAAGTTTCCGAGGTGCTTGTAAACAAATCCTCAAAACCTCGAAGTCAGTGCTTTTAGTTTTCTAATGATCCTGTAGCTTTTACCATTAACTATAGACTCCACTTTATATCTATCAAGTGCCAGCAGTGATTATGTAATTCTGCAGGCTTTCCTCCAAAAGCCCATTATGATATTAAAAGCCATCCTCGATTAGCAAGGCAATGTGGGCTTTGATTTGCGTTCTGACCTCCGAGAGGAAACCGAAAGGCCAGAGAGGAGATGAATGTGCGATGGCCACTCCTGGGCAGCAGGTGTGATGCCTTTGTGTTTGCATGTCTGTGTCTCGCATGGTTTTATTTCCCTCAAAATAACCGTGGGTTTGTGTGCTCATGCCAGGAATCATGACTCCTAAGTGACTCCTAAGTGACTCCTAAGTAGTTTTTGTCTTTTCAAAGCTACAGAATATACATAAGATACATAACCCACTCGCTTTGACGGCAGCATTACTGACAATGGCAGCTACTTCACTCTGACATTGAAAGGGGATCTCGTTGCCTGAGGAAGAAAGTGAGACTTGTACGTGAGTTGTTATGAAAAAGGGCTTCCTAACTGCACTGGCCTCCATTATGGGTAGCTAATTAATGCATAGTGCTTTGGGAGCCAGAAGGACAGTGCAGTCATGCGGGGTGTTAGCCAGCTTGACATGACATAGTACGGTGGGGTTGACTGCTGAATATTCTACAGCTTCAGCGCTATCCTAGCTGAGGTGTGGAATCAGCGTGGCACCAAAATACAGTACTTTCCCCACAGCAATATCAACATCAACAACTAACCTTAGGAGAAGTACACAAATATCTACAAATTCACATTATATATAGCATATCTAGCTATATAACTAGATTCTTAAAAATGCGAAATGTGCAGGAGATATCTTGTTGAGTTATCTGGCGTAATCTGCGTTGTGTTATTTTAAATTTAAAATATTTCCTGATAGCCATGTTTTAAAAAGGACGGTCTAAATTTGGTTGTGCAAGACCATTCTTCTGCAAGAACATTCTTGGTATGACTCATTCTTCCATCTAATAACATATCATTTTTACTGTGATGCATTAAAACCCTCTACAGTGATTCCTTAAAACCCTCTACCTGCTTCTAAAATAACAATGGCTTTATTCATTTCCGCTCCACACTGCGAATGCTGGGTGACAGATGTCTTACCCATGTCCTATTTATAATTCTCTTTATATTTAGCTTAAATTTACTTATTTCTATTAATTTTTGTAAAGACGGTTGCAAAGAAGTTTGAGAGTTTGAATAGCAAGGAGTTATTGTAATATGATCAAACAAATCCTGGCCAAGATAAGTCGTTAGAACATGGATGACGTCTGAGAGTGAGACACAGGGATAAACATGAACGTTGAATGATCTGGCTGTGTCCTTCACTGAACCCACCTATGCCCTCATGCATAAGAAGGTAGAGCTGCATTATTGGAATAAAAGCTTTGCCTTTCTTTCACTGTAAGTCACTTAATCTTGGCATTTCTGTTTGAGTCAGTTAGTCTGGGTGCCATTTATCCATGGTCCCCCCCCCCCCATATGGGGCAGTAATATCAGCTAAATGGTTTAGCATAATTTATCAGTGCATATTTACTGAGTTATTTCTGTCTATAAAAAGGCATACAATTAGTGGAAAAAATGAAAGCAGTTTTTTGAGACTGGCAAGGCTTGGGTCCACCCTAATCAGTCCAGGTGTGTTGACTCCCCAGCTGGTTTGCCCCACTCAGCCAATTAGGAGTGTGAGAATGGAGTGGATGTGCTGGAGTGAGTTCAGGCCAGAGAGATAAGGGGAGTGGATGGGGCTCCTCACACGGCTGGTAACCGCTGCACCGCGTTCCCTGGGAGCTTGATCCGGTGGAACTCATACATGTGCCACTCTTCGCATATCACATGAGCAGATTTACACCACAATCCACCGCAGACGGAGCAT
Organism: Stomatorhinus walkeri; assembly: GCA_026784285.1. Lineage (NCBI taxonomy): Eukaryota > Metazoa > Chordata > Actinopteri > Osteoglossiformes > Mormyridae > Stomatorhinus > Stomatorhinus walkeri. Next base: position 3,128,673 of record JAODUD010000134.1, read on the forward strand.
ACTGTACCTAAGAAATATTCAGCTATGCTACATGATAGGCTCTGTTTCCCATTCCATGAGACTGTGTACTAGCACTGGCATAGATAACTATATCTGTGCTTTGAAAATCCAGTCACCCCCTCCCCCACTAAGGGAAAAGCCAATTATGTTGTCTTTAATGAGGGCCGCTCTGTTAACCACCTAATGTAGCGGCGACTGGGAGCGCAGCTGTTTTTACGAGTCACCTGCCCATTAAATTTCATGAGTCCCTATTTTAACATGCTTCAGATTGCAAAGGCGGTGGTGGGGTGGGGGGGGAGGATCATTATCTAAATGAGATACATGTTTGTCAGCAGCTAACCTATTTTATGCCTCGTTTATCTAGATCTTTTAGATAATAGGATTCATTGATACTTCACGTTGCATATGTATTTGCGAGGGACTAGGTCTCATTTTTGCCAACTGAAAGGTGAGTACAACACTGCGTATTTAACTCAGACTTGTAGTGACACTGGAGTTTATCCTAAGAATCACAGAGCGCTAGGGACTGGGCGTCTGTACAGCCTGCTATTACAGTGAGCATATGTCCAGACAGTCAAGAACTGTGGGCTATTTAGAGACAAAGGCTCTGTCCCAATTCTTCCACTTGGTTCACATTTACATGCTACCACACTTGGTATTTGTGTTCATACACTTAGCATAAGTATTTGGAAAGCCAAATGTAGAACGCTTAGTGTGCACTTTATCCACATTTCGGCAAATACTGCATGGAAGTGATTTTTGGCTAAGTATATACACCACAATGCACCCATCAGTGACAACTGTTTACATTGAATGTGAGGAAATCTGCCAACTAATCAGAGCTCAATGTGTCTCCTAAGAAGTGGCAACGTAATTGTGTAAAGTTTTATAAAGAATGTTAACATATGCAACGTATCACGTTAACAATGTTAACATCTTCGTGTGGTTTCCTTCAGGTACTATGATTCCCCCCACAGTCCAAAAACATGCTGAATTGAATTGGAGTTACCAAATTACCCGTAGGTGCACATAAATATGTGCCCTGCAAGTGGTTGGCACCCAATCCTGGTTTGTTCCTGGCCTTGCACCCAAATTCCCTGGGATAGGCTCTAGCCAGTCAATACAGCATCAGTGCATCTTGGGAATGATAGATACAAGTCCTGCACAGCGGCCAGAGGGATGTTGAGCCATTCCTTTTACAGAACAGTAGCCAAGTCACTAGGTGATGCTGGTGGATGAAAACATTTCCTGACTTGCTTCTCAAAAACACCCCACAGTAGCTCAATAATATTCAGATCTGGTGACTGTGTAGACCATGGGAGATGTTCAACTTCATTTTCATGTTCATCAGACCACTCTGTCGCCAGCCTTGCTGTGTGTATTAATGCATTATCATCCTGATACATGGCATTACCTTCAGGGTATAATGATTGAACCACTGGGTGAACATGGTGCTCCAGAATGGTTCAATTGTCCTTGGCAGTGATGTGCCCATCTAGAACAAGTAGTGGGCCTAGGGAACACCATGATACTGCACCATGCTGTACTCTGGGTACGCAGCAATCTGGGTGGTAAGCTTATTTGGGGCTTCTCCACATCGTGACTCTCCTGGATGTGAAAAAGACAGTGAAGGTGGATTCATCAGAGAAGGATACATGTTTCACAGCTGAACATATGTGCTGCTGGCCCCACTAAGACTGATGTTTTGCATTGCCATGGGTGACCAAAGGTTTGGCTATAGCAGATGACCTTGAGTACTGAGTTCCCAATGAACAGTTTTAATGGAAACAGAAGAATTAAGGTGTGCGTTTAATTTGCCAGTGAATTTGGCAGCTATGGTTTGATGTGTTTGGACACAATCCAGGATCGTCTTTCAGTTTCTTTGTCCATCCCTAGTATATATAGTAGAAATGCTGGTCCCAACAGAAAGCAGCTATAGGAGAGATCTTGATAACTGTTTATATTCTGACTCAGAGCAGAGACAAAGAGCAGATGTGGGTCTTTTCTGCTGGTGTCAAGCTCAATGCCCCCCGCTCTTCATTCCAAGACGAGACCTTCCAAGTCCATGGGCATCCTGAGAAGACAGTAGGGATTGCCTGTGAATGGACTGACCCGGGAAAATGTGGTTTAAATGAAAGTTCTGTTTATATATGAAAAAACAACTCAGCTCAGTTTTGAGTTATTTCATTTAACTTAGCAGAGGCATTCACATTAGTGACGTAGGGGTGAGGTGGAGGATCAATAGTCTTCTTCAAGGCCTCAACACTGATATAATTATTCTGCTGGTCACACAAAATCACAAAAATATAATGCTTCAGTTTTTCATGCTCACAATGCTCCTTCGCACTGTGAGGTAGGTTTCCTGTAGATGCCAAGGGCCCATTTTACAAACCAGTGTAACTCCAAGCCTTCCTTGCTACATCATTCATGATGTGGACATGATGTGGACATGATGTGGACATAGTGAAGCGTCTTTTAAAAGCCACCACAGCCAGAAGAACCTTTTGCGTTACAACAAGTTGCATCAAAGCTGAAACCTCAGTCGCTGGTGAGTCTTCCACAGATGGTGTTGCAAATGTCTAACATTATCTCATTATGTTTTTATTTTAATTACCTGCCAACAACAAATGTGTTGTGGATGGAGCACAGTAATATAGTCATTTCCTGTCTGCCAGCAGGAGGGACAAGTCAGGGGAAACAGGTGACGGTCCACGGATTGTGGATAGATCAGGGTGATGAGTATATGTGCAAAAACTAATATTAATGTTGCACAACTTAGGTTTACTGAATCAAATGTTCTGCAAGTGCCCATGCAGAGCAGTCATCGGACCTAGTGACTCCAAAGAGATGGTTTGCCGTAACTATATTTTCAAGGCATTTGTTTTGTCTTTTCTACACGTACTTCTGTCCTGAATGAGGAAGGACCCATCAGGTCATCAGACTATGCTACCATTTCTGCTGCTTGAGGTCCTCTTATACAAGATCATGTATCTTAGATACAAATGGATTTTGAACAGCAGCCATGTCATACATTTCAGTTTTTTGATTTTCTGAATGTACAGTTCTGAGACTGGGTCACAAAGGCACTGATTGGATGTTCATTTTTCAGGCTCTGCTTTTGTGGTTCTACAGCAGCCTCCCTGTCAGGTTGCCATCTAGCTCACTTGTGACTGAAGCAGCTGTGATTCAGGCACCGACCGTCTAGGGTTTGGTTAGCTGCCTCGCATTGTTCAGAAGCCTCTTTTACTGCTGACACACATACTGTGGGAATCCAGTCTAATCAGGCTCACCTCAGTACTCGCATTTGGAATTATAATGTATTTCTTTCCCTTTTTATGTGGTGTTCCTGTATATATTTTGTTGTTTTCGCTCTTTGTTCTCAGGGCAAATATAAATTGATAACATATCTGATCCTTGATAACTGAATATTAATGGGACATTGCACCAAACCCTTTTATCATTACTAACTCTTGCTCCTTAATGACCCACACACTTTGAGCTAGTGTGTCCTTCGGTGAGATACCGGTGATGTTTATGGTTTTTGGTGGACCATGGAATTCAGAGATAAGTCAAACTAGCAATAGTATTTTAATGCAGTGTTATGACAGTGCAAGAAGTACAATTCCCCATTACCTTAACTCAGATTTTCAGCACTGTGCTCAATAGCTACATGCGTCACAGTGTCAGCAGTTCACTGGTTATTTATGGAGGTACACTCTACCATTTTGCCCTGTCTTTAGTGTCCCAAGCAAGTTTTTATTTGTTGAGTGAATTTTAAAGAATGTTTAAAAAGATGTTTTCAACAGGCGTGTTGCTACTTGCATGGTTTATATGGGTCTTTGGCCTCCAGTACGTCATTCCCACATTCTCCAGATAACACTCAAATGCCTTCCCAGTCTTCTGATGGGAGAATAAGAAATTGTGCTGAAGCTTTAAAAGTTTTTCTCCACTGGCTGGGATGATGTATGGCTAAGTACAGAAGGTCATGAAAGTAACTGTAACGCCACTGGGCCATTGAGCAAGGTCCTTAAACCATAACTAGCTGCAAACTGCTCCATGCTAGGTGATGCTGTGCTCTGACCTCAAGTCTATGTCTCTCATGGAAAATAAAGTGGTGTATGTGAAAATATAAAAAATCATATATACTGTTTCTAAATGAATAAAGTATATTCTAAAAAGAAAAACTAGTTAGATGAAGAACAGATAGAATGGCAAACGAATGGCAAATCATTCATTAACTATTATGAAAACACACATGTGCATTCTGGTTAATAGATCAGGAATGGCTTTGCTAGCTAATTAATATACTGTAAGCTAGCCACTTCACTAATGAGGTCACATGCCTGTATCATTAGCTAACAATGTCAGGAAAACTCCTGGGTGACTGACACTATCATTTCTACGTGTGTCCTGGACCCCTTTTCGATAATGCGGCCCAAGGAGCTTTCACTGACGTGGTCGACGCAACACTGGCTCTTTGATGTGAGCTTGCACGTTCGTGGGCGAAAACCCAGGCCTCAAGTGATAAATTACTGCGGCACGCCATGATCCGATGACCACCTCAGATTTATTGACATCATTTAGTTCAGCCCAGAAGGTGGGTAGGACGCCTATGGAAAGTGCAACTCTGTCACGCTGGGGAGCCATCTGAATGAATCCCCTCCCTTAACATTCCTTCAGTTGCTTAAAGTTAACAGATACTCGTAAGTCACTCTCTGTGATGTTCTGACCCCCAACCATCCAGCAGGAGCTTCTGCGTTAAGGATTTAAACTTCTGCACAGGTTTCAGGCCTTCGGTAGAATTAAGTTCAAAATTGCTCGTAAATCATCCAGATTGTATCTATTAGTTATTCAGAATCTTGTTCTGGGTGTCTTTACAGTCACAAAAACAAAGCTGAAGATTATTTACCACGTGAAGAAAGCACTAGCCACAAGTCTCTGAGAAATTAAGTTTATATGAACATTTAACAATTCATCTTGACAGTGCATTGTGGGACACACTTTTGATTAATGTTTTTGGTCGTTAATTCCAGTGGTTATTGCTTTTTACACAAGAAAAAAAATTACAAAATACACAATTGCATATATTTCATGCATATCCTCCTCATCTTGATCTGGCCTATATACATAATTCATACATAATTTTATATTCGATTTTTTTGTGAAACTTAAAAATGTGGCTTAGTGTGCCTTTTGGGAACAAGATCAGAGCTCTGCTTTTCTGTATCGGAGGTAATGAGCATTACCAGCTCAAGGGGAGATGTGCATGTTCCAGAGTGCAGAAATATTAATAGATCTTTAGACTTGCAGCTCATATACATTTGGAAATGCAGCCCTAGTCAAATTTCTGCCAGCACTGACCAGCTGGCTTAATTTGTAGGTAGATATTTATATAGCTTTGACACACTTTCTGTGCGTAGAATTAACCTGAAAACTACATTGCCTTCTTTTGTTTTCGGTGTTTCCATGGGTGTGTCTTTCACACTGAGGTCATACTGATTTCAGGAGCTAGAGGTGATCAAGGCACGTTTCTATAATCTCAATTTTCTCAGTGCTTTGACATTTTGATGGCTATGGTGGGTTAACTGTACGCATGCACACATTTCACCTCTTGTTGGTGACAATTACACCATGAAAGCTATGAACCTGAGGCAGAGCCGATAAGATTTTGAGACCTGGTTGGTGTTAACGTTACATGGGTTGTGAGGATGCTGCACATGTTCAGGGGAGATATGTCAGCCAACCATTAAAATAGATCAAGTCACTGGTGGACTGCCCCATTTTGGCCAAACTGTTCCTGAGCGCCTCAAGTCGCTGTTAGGTGCTGTGTGGGTTTTCTGTTTCCACAAGACAACAGGCTCTGGATTTGTTCCCGTTCATCCCTCTGGTCCTGGCTGAGTCAGTTGGGATAATTGCTGTCTAGCATGTTCTTTTGAAGGACAAGCCGACATGACAGGGTAACCTGGGAAAAGCTGAGTAGAGATCTGGGCTACCCTGTGCATTTCACAGTAATTATGTCTGCAGCCTGCTAGCTCTCAGTCTCAGGTACCAATCTGATGGCTCTTGTTAAAAGCCTCTCCATGATAAAGCAACTTTTGTGCCCCCCCCCCCCACAGATGGGGTACTGTGAATACAGCAGTGGAGAGTGCAAAGAAAAGTGTGCTCGTCCATAGCATAAAGAAATGTTTATTTAATTAGCTAGATTTATAGTCATTCTCCTAATCCCCTGCTTTGTTTATCTTCGCCTCTAACTGGTGAGATTGAATCGTTAAAGCTCTTTGTTTGGATTAGCCTTAATGAGCTGGGATCTGTCACCCCTGCGGCTGTTCCGGGTGGAGTTTTAAAGTGGCTGTTTCCTCATCGTTAGCGCCCATTAATGGCTGCGCGGAGGGGTGCAGGCCTGGCTCCTGTCAGCAAAGATGAGGGCTGAAGGCTCTGGAGTGCAGTGTATGGTTCTGCCTTTTGTCTTCCTCCTTCCCTCTCTCTCTGTATGTCTCCTATCTTCTCGGTCTACAGGCACAGCTCGGCAACAATCAGCTGCTTCCCAACCTGTCACTCTCTTTCTGGCCTGGTTTCCCAGAACGTGCTAATGCATTTTTCCTGGAATTGTTGTTGCATTTCGCCCTCGTTGCCTTTTATCCTGTTAATTCTCTCTTACCTGCTACCATGTCTGTGAGCAGATAAGCCCAGCGGGGAGAATGCGGGGAATGTACACTGGCTGTGAGTAAGGAGCACAGGGTTGTCTGTTTTGTGTGTGGTGGTCTGCAATCTCAAGGGTGGGCAGAGAGGGAAGCAGAGGAAATGGGAGGAGGTGTCCTGCACTGGCAGTGAGACCCAGGGAGAAGGAGGAGGAATTGAGTCACGTGGCAGGTGGTGCAATATGTGTGTGCCTCAAACATGCTGGGGAGTCAGGGAATGCTGGGCACCCTGGATACAATTCATTGCCTAGTGGGAGGTTTGTGTACTGGACAGAGAGGATGGCCAGGAGAATGGGAAAGAATGAGTGCTATGTTCAGTCTGTGGGTGGGCCATTATTCAGGTGGATGTTGGGGCAAAGCTCCAAGTCAAAATAGAGATCAGAGGGAGGAGAGGAAGGAGCAGCAGGCAACAAGATGTGGTAAAAGGCAGAAGAATGCAATGCGGTTTGAAGACGTGTTATACTTTGTTGTATGTTATATATGAAGTGGTCAAAGTGCAAAAAACAAAATAAAAGAAACTTGAAGCAACTGAGAAAGGTCCTCAAAGGAGTTAAATATGGTCCTCAAAGGAGCTGAATAAGGTCCCCATAGGAGCTGGGTAAGGTCCTCAAAGAAGCTGGGTGAGGTTCTCATAGGAGCTGGGTTAGGACCTCAATGAAGTTGGATAAGGTCCTCAAAGGAGCTGGATAAGGTTCTCCAAGGAACTAGATAAGGTGTTACAGTTTTTCTTAATAGCTTTGGTGCATTTCACGAAACATACTTAACATTCTCAATACCATAAGAACTTTTCTCAAAACAGTTCATGCATATAGCACAACACTATGGTTTAGCTGCAACAGCCAGTAACTTTCTCTTTCTCTTTGTCACCGACTGATTTTTCATTAGTTAACTGATACTTGTTCATGTCAAAGGTACCAGTTTCAGCATTCAAGGCTCTACATTACAGTATGTAAAGTTCACTGGCAAGAGAAAGCACTTGCATGCATATGTAACATCTTGAGATCTCAAGGCACAGTACAATAGCAAACAAAAAAGTCACACAGCACTATATAACACAAAAACAGCAAAACAGAAATTCCAGAACAACATATTGACAACAAAAACATGTACTGTGGCAACCAAAAACACAACAATGCCATGTCACTGCAATATATGGAATTTATTTTTAAATTTTTAAAACTTGGTTAACTGTTTTGTAGGTGGTGACGATCACTTACATATATAGATTTAGGTGTAAAATTACGACAGTTGTAAACTACCTAACCTATTTTGAGCAACACAACTAAAGTAACTGAAAATTGTGCCAAACTAAGATAATCATTTCAAACTATTTGCATTCATCTACTAAAATCATTGGAAAGTTATGTGAAGCAATGAGAAATGACATTCTGGTGTGCGAAGTGACATTATAGTGTGAGAATACACTTGTTGTTTTGCAAAGGTTAATTTTCATTTGAGAAATGCTTCAAAGCAATAAAAAAACTGCAATTTCTGCAGTGTGAAAAATCAGGAGGTTCTAACATAAGATTGCCAAAAGAATCGAACATCAAAATATCATTTTATTTGCAAGTAAAGGTTTAATCTATCATACTAACTGAACCACAGTGATAATCGTTTCACAGGAGTTTTGGCAACATATGCATTCATTTTCCCTTTGAAATGAAGATAAATACAACCTATAGACGCCCATTCACACCATGATTTACTGGTCGTATGTGGAAGTCATGTTACAGCTACAGTTAATGATGTGGATGTGAGCTTTGTCTAAATGGAGAATAGACGAAAGCTTATTGGTGAATATGCTGTGATAACTGGGGGTCTATAGCTGTTTTCACACATGAACTCCTGACATTGTCCGGAGTTGCCTGCTCATACAGCCAGAAACATTTTGTGTTAGATGCAATTCCCACCTACTGGAAATGCATACATGTGGCACACCACTGGTTTAGGTGAGAGGTGGCACTTGGGTAGAGCATGCAGGATGTGGGACAGAAGTTCTTCTTCACCCTCAGATGACTGTATTCTTCTGTTAACATGCCAGTCGCATGATAGAAACATCTGGACCATTTCCTGTTCTATTTACACCTCAGTTGAACATTACCCGGACTTCATACTAGGCCTCTAGCAGGGTAAAGTCCATTTAATGTCCTGTATGACTGGACATTTGCAATCACACATACAGCCCCTCCTGGTAACACCTAGAAAAGTTCAGGGTTGCAGTGCATGTATGAAAAGGGCTTATGAAAAAAACTACATACGTATAACACATTTAAAAACTGTGTGTGTCTGTGTATGTGTGTGTATATATGTATGTCTGTACTATGCATGTATACATAGTTTTTGCTTGGGCAGCCTTGATGGGACAGATGGACTTGCAGTCAGATATTTTAGACCCCCTGGAAGCCAGACTTCTTTGCACAATACAGGATTAACTACCAATAACATTAATGCTCACGACTGTCACATGCTGTTGGGAGATCGTGGCGGTCTGGTAATGTATCGTTGACTGATTGGATGGAGTATATAAACTCTTGCGTTTTAGCCTATACAAAATGTACAGGACTCTAAAAAAACCCAAAAAACAGCCGAAATGTAGTTCGCCCACCGAAAGCAATTTTGACATGCAAAATCATTCAAATACGGCCAACTGGCCTGTTTCCAGGACACCGTTCTGCTAACTTGATCGAAAAATTCGCCACACGCATGGCATCCTCTGATGCCATCTAGTGGTATGCATAAATAAATGTTATTTTACCCAGCATTCTCTGTGCAACCAAAGGAAAAATCAATACGTGGTGTAACACAAAACAGATACACTGGGAAGTTAATTAACTGCACTGCTGAATTTAACACGGATTCCCTCTGTGCTCTCTCGGGAAGGTATTTTGATCGGGTTTCTTCTCATAAGCCGTTGTCAGCTCATCAGATCCATATACGTGAGATATTCTAGTGGAATTTGAGTTTGTATGGGTTAATGCAGTGTGTTATACCATGAGGTTTATGCCACTAGTATGCGAATGCATTTGTATTGGAAATAACTGCGGCAGAATACTGACTTCGTATGGGAACTAAACACTGTTGTTCTTTAAGATGGGGGGAAAGCCTGGAATTAGTCAGTGGAAAAATAACACAGGACTAGTTACTCACCAGGGGACAACCAATAATAGTAAGATTAGGGTAATATTGTACACTAAGTGCTTGTATACGTCTAATCTTTCTGTAGTAGATCTATTGCTGATAATTTTCTATTATTAAATAGCGTCTTTCGTATTATCGGTTGATATCCACGGTTTTCATGGGTACGTGTGAACTCAGCTGTGTCATATAACCGATTTGATCCGGTCGACCCCCGAGGCACCGGTGAGAGTGAAAGGCAAGGCTGGAGCACTGCCGTGAGCCAAGTACCCCCTTTCGACCCCCCGAGTGACTGGCAAAGCGAGGCAGGCAGAAGCAGGGCGTTACTGCTTAGAGAAACTGGACACGACCGCGCAGACTATTATATATTGGTGTGATAAACCCCTGAGCTGTGGTGAATTATGCAGACTGACTTAACAGCAATGAGAAGACAGGCAGGATGACATCCGGAACACTGCTGATTACCGCTTAAGTGGGGATGGTATTCAGACATTGTGCGTCGTCTTCATCTATGTAACCGTGACTGTTTAAATAACCGCGATGAATTAAAGTTTGATTATATATGGGTATTGTGAGATAATACTGCTTCTTTGCATTGGTTGTATATTATACACTCGAAAAGGCTACATTCATCTAAAGACTGGAGAAATATTTATGCAATGCGGTACAGCACCGTGACATCTCCATTGCAGGATGCATCACGTCAGTGATGATGGCTTCATCCTGCGTGTGTTCAGGTATGGGGGAGATCTCTGCACCCTGGTGATTTTCCGGACATTTCTCAACCAGCTTCATTAGCTATGGTTGCTCACCTGAAGAGATCTCAGTATGTAGGATGTTTGCATGGGCACTGGGTGTTCTGGCCTATAAGGAGGATTTTGGCAGCGATGCAAGTGCAGAGGATCATGGAACCGCTCAGAAGGCAAGGAACCTTGACCAAGCAAGCATTATGGGTAAAATGCAGTGAGTAGAATAGAAAAACCGACTGAAACATAATCAGCTATAGCGTTAAAATAAACTGCAAATGTGTAGCGTGGTAGACTGAACATATTAGTGGTAGTCACATTAATATTCATTTCTGATAATGGAACTCATTTTTGTTGTATACAACAGATTGCTTTTTTTTATTAGACTTAGATCAGCTTCTAAATCAATGGCAGTATAAGCCGAAATGTAACTAATGGCTTTAATAGTTTTCATTTAAATTTCACGATGAAAGATGGCCTAATCTAAGATTTATTTTATTGCTTGCATTACCCAGTGCAAATGCTGCTGGCCCACTGTGTCCCCTGCCTTGTGCCCTGTGATGGATCCACATCCCGTCCAGGGTGTCCCCTGTCCTGTGATGGATCCACATCCCTTCCAGGGTGTCCCCTGTCCTGTGATGGACCCACATCCCATTGACAGTGTCCCCTGTCCTGTAATGGACCCACATCCCATCCAGGGTGTCCCCTGTCCTGTGATGGACCCACATCCCTTCCAGGGTGCCTGCCTTATGCTCTACGCTTGCTGGGATGAGCTCCAGGCACACAATGACCTTATACTGGGTAAGTGGTTATGGAAGATTAATGGAGTGGTGTAGGCATAGAACGGCTTTTTTTATGTTCGCCTGTACCAATACGAGAACATCTACACATGAGACTAACAAATAACAGCGGTATGGCAAACAAAAGGCACAAAATGAGATGGCAGCTTTCACAGCTCAGCATCTTTCCCTGATTGTTTAGTTCATCTTTCACCAAACAAGCTTTTATGAAGCTGAAGCTCCCCCTAGTGGGAATGTCTAATTTCATCATTTATCTCTCTTCATTATTGCAAGGCAACATGACAGGGAAAAAAATCCACAATACATCTAACCAATGGAAATAAATTTAACTAATCAAATATAAACAAGCAACAAGAACGTATGGGGGTTGAACTGCTATTTTTGGTAATATGTGTGCTACTGGTATGTAATGCATGGTGTCTTCTGTTCCATGTCTTGTGCTTCCTGAAGATAGGCTCGATGCTCAGGGCAAATCTGTATTGGATAAGTGATTATGGAAGATAGATGGGTGGATTTAAATGTGCTTTATCTCCATTATGTCATTGTGATGTTGCCATCCTGAATACTATTTCACCATGCATGGATGGTTCTGTTCAAGCTCTTTTTATGAAAGTGGGTATTTCTGAGTTACGGCCTCTAACCATTGTGCGCGTGATGTCATGGATAAATGTGTAGTATGTGTATTTTTTTGTTTTATTGGTGAGGATTATGATATAATCTTGCTCTAGTTTGTCTTGTACCACTGGTAAGCCTTGCTGGTCAATAGATACAACTAACAACTGCTTACTTATGCAGACCTGTATTTGTTCATAGGTGTTTATTGCCTGCGTTGTTGCAGTGAGCCTCAAGCCAGGGTGCCAGGTGGGATGCCAGTGCATGATATGGCACATGCTGCCACCCCAGGAATGCGCATTAGCCTGAATGTAGGGAGAACATGCAAATGTCACGCACACACACACACACGCACACACACATACATGTAGGGTAAACATATCCTTATGGGGACCGCTCATTCATTTCTATAGGGAAAATGCTAATGCT
>JAODUD010000134.1:3141192-3154711 GCA_026784285.1 Stomatorhinus walkeri
AGGGAAAAAAAACAGATATTTATCACACTATGGGGACATTGTGTCCCCATAAGGATAGGTATACCCGCTCATACACAAACATAGACACACACACATACAGACACATGCACACGCACATACAGAAACAGACACAAACACACACAATCAGATACATGCACACAAACACTTACACAGATATATGCGCGCATACACGCACAGACATACACTGACACACATATACACGCACACGCAAACATAAACACAGATACACGCACACACACACATTTACAGATGCACACGCAAACACACACATTTACAGATGCACACGCAAACACACACATTTACAGATGCACACACACTCACAGGAATTGAGCCCACGGTTCTGGAAATATGAGGCAGCAGTTCTCTCCAAGGTCATTCCTCTGATCTGAAATGTGCAGTCGATGAAGGAATAGAAGAGGTTTTATTCTCCATTACATTAGTGTTTTAATTAATTTCCTCTTAACACTTTTGGATGTTATAATAAAAGTTGGCTTTATATTTAAAATCAAAGTAATCAATAAAATAAGCACAACAATTTTACCATTTCTTGCATATCTCCTTTTGTTGTGTTTCACACAGACAATCTGTGAAGCTTTAGAGTTTGCTCTTTTACACAGCATTACAGCATCATTTACGGAGTGCATGCTAATCTATAAATTAACTTCAGTAGATTTGATATGAATTACAGCTGCATATATGTTAATTATGCAGTTCACTTCAGTACAGTCATTATTCATCATAAAATCTTGTATCTTTAAGACCCTGTTGTGTTAATAAATGTGGCACTACAGTGAATTCTCTCTTTCCTTGGGTTTTAAAGGCAATGTACCCTGTGTGACTATGAAGATCATAGAAGGCTTTTGTGTCAACTGTATTAATCGAATATGTTTCTGGACATTAATGTTTCTTCTATTTTAAAGAATTTTTCTACATCTATTTGTGTTATTTCCTATTTGAATATTACATTTGTTGAGTCCCTGAACAGCATGTGCTGCATTTACTTTGTTTGCTTATGTTTGAATGCATGCATATATTTTGAAACACTAACATGGGTCTAATTTGCTCTCAATTTAGGAAGTTTTAAGCTTCACAAGGGCCACCAGAGATTCCCTGAAAGAAAGTTTATGGTTAGGGTTAGGCTTTGAGGTACTACATTGTTTATCAGAGGCACGTACGATGGAAGAGCAGACTGGGTCTAACGTTTATATAAATCTGTGGGCAGACCTGGCAGCTGCTGGCTCTGCCTTCCATAAATCCGAAGTGTGCTATCATGTCAGTGAACAGATGGGGATAGGCATGGTGGCAGATGGTGTGATCGATGATGGGCTGGTTCAGGCAATGCAGAACTTGTGGATACTCTACTGGTTAATGGAAAGGCATCGTTCTAAATAAAATGTTTTATTTATGTTCTAGTGCCAGTTAGATGTATGTTCAATGAGTCCCTTCCCACTCTGTCCAGCTGCACTGCTGATGGTCTTCCCACATTTTGCATCTGCCCGAGCTTCACACTCTGATTGTGCTGGACTGGCTGGGCCAACTTGATGAGCACTATACCCCTGCCCAGAGTCCTGGAGTTATATCTGGGGTGGGCGATGGCCTCTGAATCCTCGATGTGCTGCACGGTGTCGTCCTCAGGGAGTGAGCCACAGGTATAATGCCAGTGCGTTTGCAGGACAGGCTCAGCACCTGTGGGACCATGTCACTGTCAGACTCACCAGACTGATCAAAGTGGCAACCAAAACAGTGAGCCTCAGGTCTGTCTGCTTATGTGATAAGCGTGAGCTGGATGCTTTGTAGACTCCCCTTCTTTTACGTCCCAGGGATGTCTGGGAAAGACCACCATTCCCCGCGGCACTCTGCCTCCAGCTTTTTCACCAGAGGGTTCATGACATTTTGGTTGTGGAATTTCCATGAAAGATGCACATATTGGCAACCAAAATAAAGCAGAAAGCAACATCCAAAAAATTATTGAGGCTGAATTTCATAGTAATTCCATCCCCAAGGTTCACACTAATATTTTCTAATCCGGTACACAATGGAAACATTTGGAGAACCAGCTTTAAAAAATCCTGGGACATCATGATTACCATTTTAAGGAACCGTAAATAACAACCAAGACTGTACCTTGGAGAATTTCTAAACCAGGAAACCTACATTGAAGATTGCAGGTAACCAAGACAACACCCTGAGGTTTCTAGAACCAAATGGAAGGTTTCTCCCCATTTGGCCCCAGAGCAGTTGTGAAGGGAGGTGTGAAGCTGGACACTGAGCATTACAGGCTGGTTCAGAGAACAACCACTGCTTTCTGCCAGGACGCTTGATCTGGGAGGAAAGTTTGAAGTGAGCCGAGCGCAGTACTGTGGCTGAAGAACAGCAGCTGCGACCAACGTGTGACTGTCAGTCTGCGGAGATGATAGTATCCCTGAAGCTCGCGAGGGAGGAGGAAGTCTTCTTATATATGCATGTCCTACACTGGTGGAAACTTCCCAGAAAGATTTATGGCAGTAATTCAAGAGTATGTGGTGTATGCATAGTTATTCAACTTGTATTTTCAAGTTATTTTTTAAGTCTGAGCTTACATGTTTTGCACATAATGCCTTTTGTTTTCAGTGATGTGGAAGCTCACTATAGATACTGCATATGGAGAAATACTGGAAGTTACATATGGTAAATGCAACCATCTGTCCAACCTAGACACGCCTTCTCAGTACAGGGTCGTAGGGAGCTGGATGGACCACAGTCCATCTCGGGGATTATGTAATGGTGCATATACAAATTATTTTAAATGATTTTTCAAAGGAGCTGTTGGTTTTCAACAAAAAATGATTATAAACGAATGTGTCTCTTATTGCATAAATTATTATTGAAGTATTTTTATAATCTTCAGGATGCATAAGACAGCACTTTATACAAATACACGTGATTTATTTCTATAAATGCACTTTGTTATAAATTACCCAAAGCAATGCTCTTTATAGATGTCAGATGAACAGCATCGTTTGCACAACAATGGGTATCAGAAGCAACTCACAATTTTCTGCTGCATTTACATTGATTGCATTGTATATGAGTACCCTTTATTGAGATGGACTATTTGGTATGCTCATGGCAAGTATTACTTTCACACTGATATAGGGTCAGTGTTATTGTGTCACTCAGTCATGGCTGGAGGTTACGAAAGGTTGGCATGTTTAATATGACTCGCTTGGGTACTGAGGGGCATCAACCTTAGACACATGATCTTGTCCAATGAGTAATGTCCTCTGGTAGCTGTGTAGGAATGGATGTGCTGGGTGTCTGGGAGGCAGGAGGGTGGCCGTGTTACGCGCTGTGCAAGCAGATGTTAATGGGTGTAGAAAAGGTGGTACACCTGGTCCTGCAAGATGGCTCCATAGGTGGTCACAGCTTTGGTGGTGTCATCGTATAAGTCCCTGGGAAGGGCACAGCACACACATTTACCGATTTTTAAAAAAATGTGCTACACATTTCTGTCTGGGACTCATCGATCTTTCTTTGCTCTGCTACTCATCCATTCATTCACATTTTTTTGGCATTTGTAGCTTTTTATGTATGGCTATTCAGAAATTAGTAACCTTTATATATCACCTATCTTTCACCATGAGTATAGCCCTAGCTGCTTGCATGGTGCAAAAACTCAATTAACTGACAAACTAACCATTAGCTATCATAAATGGCCTCAGTCCAAAATATGAATTGGTCCAGGTCTATTGTAAGTAAACTATAGTTTTCTAGTCTGTGGGTCTCTTACAGTATATCTAGTTTTAACAGTGTATAACAGTTTTTCTTGGCCTGCGTCTCAGGGATATGAACAGGGTGGGAGAAAACAATTTAGACAATTTAGGTCGCCGAGGACTAGCTCAGGACAGGCTACTGTATAATTTGGATTATATGCTTGGCTGAGTCTTACTTGGCCTTTTCATCCAGCTTCCAGTCCTTGACTTGTTCCATCCAGCCATTAGCAGTCTCGACTGTGTCGTCCCAGTAGGACCAGAGTGTGTCAGCAACTGTTGTCCCAGTCTCCTCCGGAACTTCTCTTATGATACGCAAGCACTCAGCATCTGAAATTGGTGGGTGTCAGCCAGTGAAGGCGGAGTAATCAGAGAAGCTTCTGGAATAATATGACGCCGTGCTACCTGTCAACATCTCAGTGGAATGTATTTTATTTATAGTGCTTTGTTGCCTTTCTTGAAGATCCCCCCCACCCCCTCTCTCTCTCGATCTCTCTCTCTGTCTCTCTGCCTGTCATGCTTGCTTTCTTCCAAACCTGTAATCTTCCAGAAAAATACAAACACCAACCAGAAACTGGCTTGTTTCCAAAGCATCGCCAGACTTTGTTTATTGGTAATACCCTCCTTAAGTATGATGCATCCTCTCTCATGATAAAATACTGGGAATCTTAGGTGTATGATGTGTCTGTGGTACAAATTTCTGTTAAGTAATTAGCTAATTGAAAATCGTGCTGCCTTTTATTATTAGGTTATTTAAAACCATTTAACCAACAAAGGCCAGTGCCGATATTGTAGTTACCGTAGGAGATCACAGCTACAAGCACAGCAATAGCTAGTAGCTTGTTCATGGTGAAGACTCTCACCTGGGGAGACAGCGACAGGTGGCTTACAGTGACAGGTGGCTTACAGCATCATGGGTAAAGACGTGACATTTTCTTTGCCTGCCCACTAGGTGGCAGATCTTGCTGCATTTCCACCACCTGCCTACATCAACTTTAGTCCCAGAACCTGATTTTCACATATATACTCAGTCCCATTTTAGTCCTTATAGCTACATGCCTATCCAGTATTGATACTAAAAGATGCCAACGGTTGTTTTATACACGGCTAGTATTCATAACATTTAATTATCATAATTACATTCAATTATTTAATTAAATTTGAGGTGATAAATTCAAATATGAAAATATATAGCTAATTCAACCTTTTATTGCCATTATTAGTACCACAATATAAAGAAAATTGTCAGGTAGACAGTGACTGATCGGCAGATTATACCATGTCGATATTACATTGTTAGGTAGACTGTGACTGATCGGTAGATTATACCATGTCGATATTACATTGTCAGGTAGACCGTGACTGATCGGCAGAGTGTACCAAGTCGATATTACATTGTCAGGTAGACCGTGACTGATCGGCAGAGTGTACCAAGTCGATATTACATTGTCATGCAGACAGTGACTGATCGGCAGAGTGTACCATGTTGATATGGTATTACATTGATAATAAATTGACTGTAGCTGAAAATAAAAGGGGCTGTAAATCTCCTTGGGACATATTCAGTGCCATTAATCTCCATTATATCTTTGTCTAAGTGGAATAATAACAGGTTTACTTACTTTTCCCTTTTTCCTTCCCCGGAAACGTAATGGAAAATAATAGCAGCCGAGAGCGATCAGTAGCTTACCCTATATGTATATATATGAGGCCCCAGCTGTTGACCTGTTGAATCCTAAGTCAAAGTGCATCAGTTTCTGATAAACTACTAGCTTATGACTGTTTTTGTGGTGTCTGCATGTGAATTGCAGCTCAGTGTACTTAAGTACAGAACAGGGGGGGTGGGGGGGGGGGGGCAGATGTTGATAACAGTTTCAGGGAAACACATCTGTTTTTCATCTATCTGTTTTGCCCAGATAGCCACAGTTCTCTTCTCCAAGCAGGTCCAGGTACTGTCCTGTTGATTGGGTGACGTGTCTGTGCCGATTTAGACTTAGGACTGCTGTGAATCAACATCACCCCGCAGTTAAGTAACAGCTTGGTGTGCGCTTTAGGGGAACGGCGGACAGCTCTGTGGAAAGGCACCCGAAGTGAATCGTGGCACTTTGCTCCCCAGCTGAGGCCGAACAAAGAAATGACCTCGGCATGTCTCTCTTTCACTGGCATCAGACAAGCAGCATTGCTTAGAAAATCCGCTTTATTTGGTGTCGCTACACCAGTGAATCTGATATCTGATAGTGGAATGTTCTGGATTGTATATCTCTTCCTCTTTGGCCCCATGACTTTACCATTATTGGCCTGTTTACTCTTGCTTCTGTGCAAACCTCAGAGTCACATGTCTGTCTACTTAGCAGTTCTTAGCTGTTATGGATTTGCTCCAACATTCGCATCACCCCCCCCCCCCCCAAAAAAAAAAGAGGGAAAAAAACAGGTCATGACTGCACCTACAGCCTAGAGACTGGTACACAGGGCTGAGTGTTAAGCAGCCATCACATAATCGAGTGCTGTTTGAAATTGCACTCGGTCAGCTGAAGTGCTGAAGTGAAGGACCTTTTTGTAGTCGGTGCGTAGGAAATCTCTGTTGTGTCTCTGCTTAAATGTCGGGCAGGAAGAGGAAACTCAGAGAAACCTGACAGTGTATGTATGACGTTTGTTAAGCAGCTACTTATTGTTGACTGTGTTGAATCACAGAATAATAAATGATTTAATAAATTGTCAAATAAAGGATAAATTCATGGTTTAAGTGAAATTAATCTTTAAATTAATGTTTCAGTTTTGAAAAATTAAATGAATGATTTTAAACTGAAGTATTTGAATATTAAATGTATAAAAGACAGAAAAAATAAAGGATGATTATAAAAATGATTCAGTATCAGTGTATAATTCTCTCCATGCTAAATTTTAACCAACCAGTGTATACCTTTTTTGTCAATATCCTTTATGCGAGTTTTCCTGCCTAATCTTGCAGATTATATCTGTTTTACAATGAGAAACATATTTTTAGTATTCCACTTTCATGTGTCATATCAAGTTTGTGCGACTGTGTATGAGATAAGCGGTTATGGAGGATGGATGGATGTTAACATCAGGTTTCTGTGGCCCTGTAGAGGATAAATGTTTATGAAAGGTGGATGGATGTTATATAAAGTTTTTGTGACCCCGTCCCAGACAAGTCCTAGAGATAAATGGATGATACTTCAAGCTGTCTTTCCTCAAGGCACAACGTGTCTTCAGTAGAGGCATGTTCATAATTTTGCTTGTCTACCTCCTTAGATGGGATTATTTGGAAAAACATAACACAGCTATTAAAACAGTTTGCAGTTTGTAATTATTTTATTGAGCTCAGTATACAAATACAAATGACCTCTTTTGTTGTTTATCGCTTCATATATGAATAGGAAATAAGCATTTATGTACATGCACAATGAAAATTGCATTCTTTTGAGAAAAATGGAAATTTCTGTAATTTCCAATATTGTTTCTGTTATTCCCCTTCTTTATGCATGATTGTTGGCAAGAGATTTAATAGTGCAGCTCATAGCCTTTTGTGCATTTTAAATCAGATTCTGCTATCATTGGGAAATTGTGTTGTGTAAAACTGAAGCTATTGATTAGAAGTTCCTGTGAGTGGCGACAGATCCATTTGCTGCTAGGATCTCAGTGCTCAGCTGGCCACACGCTCTCCAGAGTAGCCCGGAAGTTCGTGATGCACTCGTCCAGGAAGGATCCAACGTAGGGACGCACATACTTCCCATAGAGCCCGAGCCCGGCAGAGCGAGCCTTGTCCACCAATGGTACGACTTCCTGGGCCATACCCCTACATGGACGACATCATCAGGGCACCTCATAATGCTCATCTTACAGCTCTATGCCCAGTTCCAAACAGAACCCGGAAGCAGGCAGGAAACAGCTGTGTATCTCCAAAAACAATGCATATATAAATAAATCCATGGATAAGAAAAAGGATGAGTCATGCACAACAACATTTATTTTTATTGCTAGATACCTAACCCGCATTGAACTATATATTGCTGACCAATAATTTGCTGCATTGAAACATGAATTTATTAGCTTAAGAATTACAAAGATTGAGAGCTCTACAGTGTTTTGCAGATTCATTGGATAAATTAGCACTGTTGCTTATTCATTACTCAGCTAGGGAGCGAAATAAGGAGATACTCACTGTCGCTTATTTATTACTCAAATAAGGAGATACTCACGTCACAATCTTAACTCCGGTCTGCACTTTGGGCCTCCCCTGTACTTCTTCCACGTAGTCCTTTGCCACCTTCGCATACTGACTTTCCTCCAGGAGGGGAGAGATGGCGGAGTGAGCCTTGTTGTACACCTGCGTGATCCTCTTGATAACAGCCCCCTTCAGCTCGTCATACTTGTCCACAAGCTCCTTGTCGGGCTCTGGGAGGTCACACAGGCAAAGGGACACTGGGGGAAAGAGAGAAGCATGCAGGTCACTAAGGGGTCCAAGCTCCTACGAGGACTCGGCATGGAGGACATGGTGGGAGATGCACAGAGCCCCTCTTACCTTGGAGCGCGAGTAGCAACGCAATGGCGAATCTCCCTGACATCTGTGCGAAAGAGAAGGAGAGTGTTACCTGCAACCTTACCCATCAGCATGCAAATCGCTTAGCGGAGATAAAGAGTGAAATCTTTGTGTGAATTATTCATGGCTGAAGTGAAGCCAACCTGTGAAAATAATGAGGGCCCAGAAATAAGGTAAAACAAGATTTTTTTTTGTTATAAATGTGGATAATGGTACATTTACAACATTTGGCAGATGCCCTTAGCCAGAGCGACTTACATAAGTGCTTTAAGACTCTACAATGAATTTTATCCTGATACTAGCTCAATAAAACCCATTCTAAATTGCCCCCAATACCTTTGAGATGATTAAGGATTGCAACGGATGACCAGGTTGATGGATGTGGTTCTAGTCAGTGCCCAGGTCTGTGGCAGAGTGGCCCAGCAAAATCTGCACCGTGATATAAGGGAAGTGTGTAAACAAACGTCACCAAATGAACCGCGAAGCTCACGGGGACCTACTGTCCTGGCCTAACAAATAGCTGCAGTCTGGAAGTTACACCCACACAAACACCCAAAGTCCACTCCATGTCAGACAGACCTGTTAACCCCCTGACGCTCCCAAATGCTAGATACTCATGTACTTGCATGTAACTCCTTTGTGATGCATGAAATTCAGATGTGGAGGGAAAGGAGGATAAGAAATATTTCATCAGTGGTGCAAAGGAACGTGCACCTGGTTTCTGCACCAATGCATAAGCAGAACCTTAGATTTTTCCCCCATTTGCTCATGTAATATAGGCTTTACTTAACAATGTTTATTAGTGAGATTTGCATGTTAAAGGCTCATCACCATGTCCAGTTTTCTCTTGTGAATTTCTCTTCTGAATTGTTATATTTTAGAGATGGGTGCAACGTTTATGGGTGACATTTGTCTGCTTTTCTTTGGTGAGCATATGCCAGAATCAATACTCTTTGTCCAGTGCAAGAGCACAGTGGAACAACCAAAGGTCATCTGCCGATTTCCACATTCACGGAGCCAAGCTGCCCACCCTGCTCTGCCCTTTGCTCTAAACAGCTCAAGCTCTCCGCCTCTGTCAGATCAGCAGCCTCCGCTCTGCTCTTTACCTGTTACCTCTTTGTATTCTTATGTTTCTGCCTCCTTGTGAGCTTAACTCAGAAAACTGCAGTGTCACTTAGTAATGACACTCCAGTGATTTAAAGGATGTTATGTGGGAGTCCATCATATGTAGATTACGTGTAGATTCAAGATATCTATTTGTGACCTACACAGTTGTACACATGATCCTGGTCACTCCGAGTAGCTGTGCATGATAAGAGAATAATAAAATATGCAAAATAACAATGTAAAATAAAAAATATGAAATATGTTCAGCTGTACATAATCTATACATAAGTGATAAGGTAAAAGTGATTGTGTTGTGCAATATAAGTGCAATGTGCAAGAGACCTGAGAAATGTACCAACAGCTTGGACAATATGAACTGAATGAAAACAGCGCTCATAGGATTATGGGCACATAAACAGAGTGATGTCAGTGTTACCATCTAGGGGCATTGAGACTTGTTCTGGTTTAGGAGCCTTATGACCTGGGGAAAAAAACTCCTCTTTGACTTTTCAGTTCCGGTCATAAGGCTGCGGAACCGTTTGCCTGAGTTCAGCAGGTAGAACAGAGAGTGTTTGGAGTGAGATGGATGCTTGAAGATTTTTGTTGCTCTGGTTCTACAGCGGCTGGTGTAAATGCCTTGTTGGGAAGGCAAGGCAGATCTGGTGCAGCGCTTTCTGGTCCTGGACAAAGCAGTCCCTGAACCATGGTGTAATGCTCATGGGAGTAATACAGTAGCTGAGTAGAAGGCCTCTAGGACAGACCTTAAACCTCCTCAGCTGCCTCAGATGTAGACCATCCTCATTACATGAAATCTCCACACACTCAGCATGGGGACCTGCAACCACTGCACACTCAGCATGGGGAACTGGGGTCCTGCAATCTCCAATCACCTACATGGGGACATGTGATCTCCACCGTTGCAGCATGGGATTGCGCAATCCCTGCTCACCCAGCATGGGGATCTGCGATCTCTGTGCACCCAGCATGCGGACATGTGTTTTCCACAAACCCAGCATGGAGACCTGCAACCACTGCGCACTCAGCATGGGGACCTGGGAACCTGCATTCTCTGCACACCCATCATGGGGACATGCGATCTCCACACACCCAGAATGGAAGCAGGATTCAGGCAACAGGGGTATGCTCTCCAACATAAATGTAAAACACTTGTTCTTTATCTACAGCTAGCCCTAAACATCCTTCAAAAGCTGTAAGTGCTGTCTTACATGTCTGCTCCTAGCGTGCAGATGTTGTCCTGTTATTTGAACCTCTTGCTGCTCTTCACAGTTCTTCCTAAATTCATGTGTGAATGAGTCAATAAATTGTAGTAAGGTTTGATTGTGGGCTGCAAGCTGATTAGCTCGAGAGCCATGAGGGCGTAATTCAAAGTACCTCCCCATCCCCATTGTGCTCCTTGTTGGCTGATGCCACTCATAAATATTAATAGGTGCCGTCAATAGAGATCTGGAAGTATCCTTTGCTGCATGCTTGGAAATAGCTGTCCTGTGGCATTAATTAATGTTGCTTTTTAACTTTGACAATTTCAATTGGACAAAATACTGCTTATCACCTGTAAGCAAAACTTAAAGCTTTAACAAATGTTTATGATACATTTCTCATATCTATCACAAAGCTTAGGCTCTTCCTTGGGAAAATACAAATTTGTTTTATACATTTTTGTATGTTTATACGCTGATACTGTAAAAGGATACAGAAGCAATTAAGGTTCAGGCGATCACTGCGTTGTGATGTGGTTTCAACTTGCATGAAGGAAAAAAACAATTTGTAGAATGTAACAACTGGTTTAATTAAGACAGAGCAGCAGTTCAGCCAGCACAGAACATAAATTATAGATGAAGAGATGCCTGATTTCCTTATATGTTCATATGTTTCTGATTCGAGAAACATGTGACTCAAAGCAGGTTGTTCGGCAGGTTTGATGGCGTGCAAGGCAGTCAGGCTCAGAAAGACCTCTGATGCGTGACGTTGAGTAATACTGCATAGTGACAATATACTCTTTGAAACCTTTAGAATAAAGTAATGTGTATATGTTGCATTTCTAACCATTTTTCAACATTCTTTACCTTATGTCTTTGTCATCAGCTGTGAACACACTACGGAATATGGTGTGACACCAGTCTAAATGAGACTTGTCAGCATGGATCTGTCATCTCCCAGATATGGGGGGAGCAAGACGCATTGCATATTTCTGCTACTGGCAACTAGTTTTCATAATATTCGGTCCATTTGTTGGATATGCGCTCCCAAATGGAGTTTGTGGTGTCAGAAGCCAGCTCAATGTATTTGTCTGTCATAGGCTTGACATGGTCTTGGTAATACATCCTGCTGAAGTCTAGCAGGGTTTCTCCAACATCCATTGCTCTTGTTATGGCTGTCCTGGGGCACAAAACAATGCAACCAAAACAGTCAGGGATGCGAAGCAGCCAGTTGTACCACAAAACTCAATGACTCTTCATAATGGCTTTGGAAAATTAAAATGCATAGTGAAGATCATAAGATAAAATGACACCACATGGTTTGCTGGGAAGGACTGAAGGCGGTTCTCATATGCTAAGAGTATTCTTCACTGCCACTAAGGGAAGCCACTCACTTATCTACATGCTTATGGTGTATACAGATAAGTAACCCTAAACTTTGTAGAATGGTTCTTAAGCTGCCTAGTGATTAATGCAGTGCAAACCAAGGTAAGGCAGCTTCCAGCGTGGCCCACCACTTTGCACCTCCTGGCGTATTTTTTACTTGTACAAATGGCAAATAAAGCATCATTCCATTTTCATTTTAAGCATGATCATCATCACCAGAAGAAGAGGATTGAAGATAGATAGATGATAGCATAGCTTATGA
Source organism: Stomatorhinus walkeri (assembly GCA_026784285.1). NCBI lineage: Eukaryota > Metazoa > Chordata > Actinopteri > Osteoglossiformes > Mormyridae > Stomatorhinus > Stomatorhinus walkeri. The sequence goes on from JAODUD010000134.1 coordinate 3,153,496, forward strand.
ACAAACCAAAATGTAGCTTGTATCTCTCATAGTTCCCTCTCTCACCCATGTTCACTGAGCTGCGGGAGTCTGCAGGCTGCGGTTCCTGACTGTACCTCTATTGCCGAGCTTACTTGAGGGGATGGTTCCCTCAAATTCTGCCATGACTTTGAGCGGTATAAATGGGTATAGCTCGTAACTATTACAAAAGCTTTTGCCACGCAAATACAAATAATAATTCATATTAATAAGTTATTCCCCATGCAGGGCTGCTGATTGTTTGAAGTCCCAATGCAACTATGAACTTTTGGAATTCGTTCCCTTTTGCGTTGGTTGCTGACTTGGCATGATACTGATAGACAGGATGTCAGTGGCCTTCTTCCAAGGTTGGGAAGTCAGGGCCGGGACAAAGACCTCAGAGTGTGACTGTGACACCTACCGGTATGTATTCTTCAGCAGCTGCAGTGTCTCTGAGATGTTCGCCTCTGAGTTTTCCCCATTCTCTGTATCTGACAGTGACGGCTGTGCTGCAGACGACAAGGGAAGAGAAAGAAGCACATATGTGGAGAGAGACAGGTCGCTGAAGAAGGTGTCGAGGTAAAAACCAAAACTAAGTGCAAAGATGAAGAAAGATGCTGAAAGCAGTCAGAGGACAAATCCATCCATTGTCATGGTCCTGGGGGGTCAGAGCTTAACCTGGGGGCTATGGACATGACACACACACCATTCAGTAACTCCATTTCACCTTGGCATGTATATGGACTGAGGGGGGAAACCTAAGAACCTAGATTAAATCCCACAACAACATGGGGAGAACATGCGAACTCCCCAAGGTGTGAGGCAGCGGTGCTAACCACTGTGCCACCTGAAGACAAATCTGAATGATAAAGATGCTTAAATGTTTAAGATATAAAGTCAAACAAAGACAGAACTATAAGAATGTACAAAAGCTTTTGCTAAATATTAATAATGTATGTTTATAAATAATGTATTTTGATTCTTCCATGTCCCACTCTCGCCAGTGAAGCGAAGCAATAAAAAAGGCCAATAGAATGTTGGGTTACATCTCTTGGTGTGTGGAGTTTAAGTCAAGGGAGGTGATGTTACATTTATATAATTCCTTGGTAAGACCTCACCTTGAATATTGTGTGCAGATTTGATCACCATACCTTAAGAAGGACATTGCTGCCTTAGAAAAGGTGCAACGGAGGGCTATGAGAATGATTCCTGGTCTTAG
>JAODUD010000134.1:3154811-3171045 GCA_026784285.1 Stomatorhinus walkeri
TCAGAGCTAGATAAGATTTTAACAACTCTGAGCTATTAGTTAAGTTATCCCCAAATGAGCTTGATGGGCCGAATGGCCCCCTCTCGTTTGTAACTTTCTTATGTTCTTATGTAAGGCAAAGGGGGTGCAAATTGAAGTGGAGAGTGAACAGGGCACCGAAAGATCCATTGCTCATGTCATCTCACCTCAGTGCCCTGGTGCTCAACACTAATATTCAGCATAAAAAGTGCATTCTTTATATAGTCGTTTTTCTGTAGAATAGGGTGAAATGTTTCTATAAAATTGGGTGAGACAAACAGCTGCAAAACCAAGCCATGCATGTGAGAACCTGCACCTTACCTGCCAGTAGAAGCAGCACGGTGAGCCTGATGAGACTCCGTAACATGTCCGCTAGGAACCGGGAACGATATGGAGGTTCTACTGTACAGTGTGGACCCGGTGTGTTAGCAGAGGACAACAGACACTGGGATTACAGGCAGACAAATGAGGTACTCAAATGGGGTAGATAACTACAAAAATGTAGTATTTGCTGTATTACAGTATGGTCACCAAAGTGTCAATGAATGAAGAACACAAAAAGTCTGATATAAGTTTCTGTAAAAACATCTTTCAACCTATGACATTTTCTGTTGGACTACAAAGTCCTATGGTTGATAGGATTTTTAAATTAATGAATTATTTAAAAAAGTATATGAATTATTAGGTTTTACCTTTTTTGGCTTCTGAGAGAAGTTGTCTATGTGCTGTTCAGTGGGCAGACTGACTGTAATCCGCCTCAACAAGGCATTACGGCAAAGTCACAACGTGTGACGTAAGGGTACATTAAAACACAGCAGCACCTCCGCGGCTATTTTCACATTTATGCTCACTACTACTGACCATCAATCACAATATTGTATTCATTTTTAGCAACATTTTTGCAAGCACCTATATTAAATTTTATGTAATTTACCAAAAAATCTGTCATTAAATATTTTTAGAAAAAGAGAACCTTTATAGAAATTGGTAAGTACCCTTTTTAATATACCTTTGTTGGTATATTGTAGAATCACTAAAAATATTTATTTAATTGTGAAATCACTAAAATATTTGCAGATAAATTACTAATTTGCACTGTGTGTGAGAAAACTGCACTGTTCGCATTACAGTTTTAGGTTAAATAAATCCAATAATGCATTGAAATTCTCAGAAATGTGTGTATTGAGAAACCTTTTACTGGTGGAACTTCTTTAAGTCAGCATGAAATTGGGCAATCTTACTATTCATTAACAGAAGATAAATAGTGACTTTAACCTGCCTTTTGATTAAATTGAATATGGTGTGTTCTGCCTTCAGGTGAAATTCAGTTCTTGACTGGGCCTTTGCATAAGAACATTATTCATAATGGGTGTATTTATGAAGAGTTAATGAGACAGACCTGTGCCACAGGCCTCGTGAGTGGACACTAGTGATTGCAGTCTGACTGTGCTGGAACAACCTGGCTAATATTAACTTGCTCGCTTGGAACAGAGAGCTATTTTCCAAACAGAAATACTTCTGCGAGTTGTATACAGCAGACTTAAAGAATGGAGTACTTATGAAGCTGTAATTTAACACAGTATTGTACTCCACATCTGCGAAATTAGAGAATTTGATTCTGTCTGAAGACCACTGCAGGTTTGTATTTTATGTCGGATACAACTTGAAAAATGTATATCTTGTATTTGAAATACATGTTTTATACCAGAGAGTACTCTTGTTTTATTAAGTGGAGGCATGAGTTTAACCATCCAGATCTGTCACAGGGATAACACCCTGACATAATCATAATTATATAAGTCTTTTCAAAAATTTCTGAAATTGCACAAAAGTCTATGATTACTCTCTTTGTTCTGTGAGATTCCCCTCTATTCATGCATATGTTCTTGTGCATTGAATAATGAATAATCTCCACTAATAAATGTTTTTAGTCCTTCTAGATTTTAATAAAAGCGGGATCATTATCATGACGCAATGTTTCACAGGCCGATAGCTTTTTGTTTCATATTTATTGTTTTTTTTTTTTGCATGTATTAACATTTCAGCATTGTTTTAGTTTGGCAGGTAATGAGTAATTTTAAACAACAAAAGGAATGAAACAGTACATTTGAGCAGAGCTTTTGGTCAGGGCACACCTAGCCAAGTCACCACAGCACCAGGGGAAATGGGGAAGCATAGAAAACAGGGAGAACAGGTAGAAAACAGATGCATCGTCAAATAAACAGCCTATTTCTGCTGGAAGACTGTGTCTATCTTCTGCTTCATCTTGTCAAACTGCTCAGTGAACCAGTTCCTGTGATGGCAGAAATGGTTACAGTAAGAATCAAACACAGCGCGGAGCCCGCCTTTGTGTAGTTATCTGTGGTCGCGGGTTATAACAGCCCTGTATGGAATACGTGTCGAAGGGTTCTTAAGGAGACTCTCTGTAGAAGGTTGTTATAGCTTAGCTGCCACAGAACATCCTTTTACCTGGTCTTGGCAGCAAATTCACTCTGATGGATCTGGTCCAGGGTGGACTTAGTCTTTTCCGCAACATCATCAGCGAAGTCTATCATCTGGTTCTGAAACTTAGTAAATTGCTCCTCCAGTGTGGGCTCCTCCGCTTCTGCATGTGGGCAAGAAGGTATATAAGCCTAGTAAAAGCCTAACATTGCATCACCCCCTCCCCCTTCGGTAGCCAGTGACCAGAGGGATGTCAGGCAGAAATGACTGATGCACCGCTGGGCAGGGTGGCTCACCTGAATTGGCAATCACAGCCAAAACGAGCACAGCGATGGCGATTGACAGCCTCATTTCTTCACAGCACGGATCTACGAAGCAATAAGATGTAATACAGGCACAATCAATACACTGTGTGCAGCTGGCATTCTTTAAGTTTCGAACTTTGTTTACTTATTACTTTTTTGGTTATTTTGTCTTTTTTGCATTGTGGTTACGGTTCGTACAAATTCCCGTGTGTCAGCATCTAATGACGTGAATAGCTGTTCTAGGTGACTCACATGATAAATCATACCGTAAACTTCCTGAGATTCCTTTGACACTTTATGCATGCACTTAAAAAAACTATCATTGTGCCCATGCACTTTTATAATAAGGTTCTCTTCTCTAAATAGTTTAATTGTAATAGTTTTAAAATCATCTCGCCGTAAACTTTATGGTAAAAATTTTTATTTTATTGCTAATTATTTGCAACGAGTCCTAATTCTTTGAAATATTACTATAAGTATGCCATAAATTTCACTATACGGTTTGTTTTTTGTCTGCAGGCAGGCAGGGATTGCGTTTTAATGTGAAATATGTCCAATATGCGTATTTGTGGCCAGTGTAACGCGACATGTAGATTTATATGAGTATTCCACTGAAAACAGTTATCGCATGCAATGAAACGAAATCACTTTGTACCTTTGTCCTAAAATATAATTGCAGTTACTAAATGCATAATTAAATCTACATCATGATGCGCTGCATAAAATAAATAAAAAATCATTCAAAGTAAAATTAAATTAATTTCAAAATATTAACAACAAATGCAATCTACGCAGAAGTAAACACTCACCTGTTTTCTCAGGTTTCAGAAGTAAAACTTGTCTTTGTCTAAGTGCTGTTTGCTGGCGCTGCTCTATATAGTCCTCACCAGCTCTCTGACGCAACTGATAACTACCGCCTCTGAACTGCAGTGACCTCTTCATTTCTCATCCTTCCGGACGCGGGCACCTCATGGTCCGCGATGCGAGAGCTATCAGTATCGCTCTTCTTTGTTTATATGTGTGCCTATTTTATCTACATTTGATGAAATCTAAATTAGTGACTGATGTTATCATAGCAATATTTTTCCAATTCACGTTTTACTTTTCCTAAATGAAAAACAAAACAACTGATGTGTATTTGTGGTACATGGTCAGTCTGCGCTGGTTTAAGGTTATATTGCAACTATTGCACAGCAAAAATAGTCATGCATTTGGTCTTGTAATGAATGAAAAGTTTAAAGTACAGCATTTATCAGAATTTCACAGATCTTAATATACCTGCACGTATATAGATCGAGATCGATATTATATATATATATATATATAGATTTACAAGCCACCATCTGTAGGCAGTTATTTCATTATGTATCGCAAACTTTATTCAGCTTAATTTCTATGACAGATGGCAAAATTATTCAGTGTATCAATTAATTTATATATTTCTTAGATTTTAACAAAGATAATTAATGTAGAAAGCTTTAAACTATATTTAGCTATTTTTCCACTGTTGCCAGCAATGGCACAGTACCTTTTTATATGTTGTTTAGAAAATTATTTATTTGTTCCTCCAGAGTTTAATTATCTAGTAATGTCCCGTCAGCAATTTCCCTGTCATTGAAGCGGCTAGGTTTCTATATTACCAACTGTGCCAGGCACAGATCAGTATGAATCAATCTGAAAGCCATCCGACTAGCAGTGGAAGGTTTGCCCGGTACTAACTGAGGATTGCAGGCTTAGTCTTTGTGGAGTTGTGAGATACTGGGCTTTGTCATCTGGGCAAAGTATTACAATGGTTTACCATGTGAGACTATCTGTTGTTACGTAACCCCCCAAGCCCCCCCCCCCACCCACCATATGTAACACAGTACGGATATCTGCATGGTTCAGATTTCAATCAACAACAGGTAGCAAATATACAGTACATAAATCTTCCTCCTTCTGTTTGCCTTGGAGACATCTGGTACAGACTGAGTCATTCAAATCAGATGAGTATTAGCCAAAAAAAACATGAAATTGGTCAAACTGAAGACCTTTGCCCTAGAATGTCTGCATTCTGGAAATATAAGGGGAAGCCAGTCTGTTTGTAGAGCTGAGTGAGTGTTTATGTGGGATTGAGCCAGAGGAACCTCCTAAACATGGAATGGAAAGGAGATGCAAATCCCTTCAGTCATTCCTAGTTGCAAGCAAGGAACCAATGGCTGTCGTTTGGTGTCTTTTTGTGATGTGACTGTGCCTATTGTCTTGCATGGGATGGTGGCAATTCCGCTCCTTCTCGTGTTAGACTGTCATTTTGGCATCTCTTTCATTGATTGTGTGAGACTGTTTGCCTGTGAATGAGCCAGAAGGCAGTTTTATAATAGCTGAAGCCGTGAGGCGGTGAGTAATAACAGCCTTAAAAATGGGCTGCAAACGAGCTTCTGCCTTAAGCATATTCGTCAGAGTTCCTCCAGGCTGCTGGGATGCTCCGGGTTACTGTCGGTTAATTTCAACACCTGCTTGCCGTAGCTTGGTCAGACAACACAGAGCCACAGTGAGAAGACATGCTGACTGAGTTATTGTGGCTTTCTTTTTTTTTTCTTTTTAAATCTCGTAAACACCCATAGCTCACAGGATGTCTGTTGTGTTGCTCAGAGAGGGGTAACTAACGGGCAAGGGTAGATTTACGTAGAACTTTAGAATTCTGTATCCACAGAGAATTTGCTAGATTACCAAGAATTCTAGATTCTTGATTGGGTTATGCTGGATACTAGCAGTTGTAATACAAGATTTGGTATAGTCCTACAGAACCCTTGGTACACTTGTCTATAAAGGCACAGTTTGTCTCCCATGAACACTTGCAGGATATAAGAAAACACTCATTGTTGTCTTTACATAAAGGAATAAATGCTGAGAGGAAAAACACTTTGAGCCAGAGAACAGCAGACTCTTTGAGCAAGGAAAGGATTTTAAAAATAGGGCTCAGATTGTGGATATAAAGTGGGAAGTATCGGAAGTGAACAAGGACTTAAGTTAGATTTTACAGTGCTTAGATGGGTCTGTCTTGTGACTTTGAATGAAGTGTCTGTTTAAATTGGTGCTGTTTAAGTAGACAAAAGGTACTGTATGCTGTGGTGAAACAGGTCTGTCAATTTAGCTGTTTTTGTAGAACTGCCTTTCCGAAAATTGTGCTTTGGAAAACGATTCTTGTGTGTAACAGGGCATTAGCTGAGTGTCAGGGACGATCGTGCCATTTTCTGCATGCAGGCCTGTCCGTGCTATTGGTTCGTGATCTGAAGTATCTCAGGATACATGTTTATTCATTCATGTGGATGGGATGAAGATAAGGCTCCGACATCTGAAAAGTAAAAGCAAAGCAAAGCAAAGGGAAGCACGGCATGTTCTTACGCCCCGCGGGGGAGGGCTGGAAGGAATTTGAGAGTGGAGGCCCAACATGTCAGGGCCAGTGGGACATGACACAATGAGAAAAACAAGGGACAGAAATGTAAAAGCCAAGGTAAACACTCACTGTGATCCTAGATCACACGGAAAATGGAGAATATTCAGGCTGGGTGGGAGGAATTATGAGACACCCCCTGAAAAACATAGGCCAGCAACATTCAGCTGAGATGTCACTTGTTTGTTTGTTTTTTAACCCTTTTGGTTTGACTGCATTTAGAAATAGACTTCATCAGTCCACTTATGGCCATGGATAGCAATATGTTACGTAACAGTACAAATAGCTAAATGACCAATAACCAAATAATGCCAAATGAAGCTGGTATATGTCAGAAGAAATCGGCAGAATTTAGATCTATTTGGTACATCAACATTGAAAGAGCCTTATTCACCGCGCCGATCACCGTTTTGGCATGTCACCTGAGCAGGGTCCCCGAGGTGAACATTTGTTCTGATCCCACCCACTATCTACGATTGGCTGACGTGAATGTGATGGCGCAGGGTTGGTCAGCAAGAATAACAATGCAATTACTGGGATGCTTTGCACCCCACCATGCTACACTTCAAATAAAATGCAGATAAATATGTGCATTTGTTTATTTCTGTTAATAGTTCATGTTGTAACTGTGTAATGCTTACAGTGGAATGCATGCCTTTCTTCAGTGTGTAACCATGCATGTTGTGTAAGTTGTTGGTTTCCCTGACTGTGCTGCGGCTCTAGTGTTAAACAAATGCTGGCTTTTCATAAAATAAGTTCCATAAAAGAGTTGTCATCTTCTTTAGCAAGATGACTCGTGCAGTTGCCATAATAGGATTATTTGCACCCTTTAGGGTTGTGGTATGACATGGAATGGCCTTTATGTTTTAACTATGCGACAGATTGATCTTGCTGATGTATTCATTTTGGTTTATAAAATTGTTTAAATTATACGGCTACCTACAAGTCACATTTTACACCAGGCATGTTGGTAAGTAATGAAAGGTGTGTTGGTTTTAGTTAGATTAATCTCAACTCTCAGAGGTGTAAAATAAAAAAAAATAATTGCTTTAATTGTTATTGAAATTATTTTTGCGTTGTATTTAAGATTAGAATCACCAAGAGAATTCTAAGTGGCCGGGGTCTTATCTTAACTGTGTTTTTACCCGTAGCATCTATGTGATACAAGCCATATGAACTCGATTTTAATTTTGATTTGGATTTTTATTCAAAGGGTTTGTGAAAAACCGATGCCAAACTCTTGACCTACCGTAATGAATGCAGCTCAGAAGAGGCTTGTGAATAATATGAGAATATAATCTCTATCACTGGTGTGCCATTCTGCAAAAGATGGATAAATGGCAGAGATGTAAAGGCAATTCATTATGTGCAGGTAACAATGATATAGTTTGAGGAGGCTGAAGGAGCCCCTCAGACAGCTCAAAGAGTAAATAGCAGAGTGCCTGTCTGAGGATCATCGTAGCTACTACCAGCTCTGTGAGTATGCAGCTGAGGGGCAGCTTTATGGTCTGTGTGCACCGTGATGGGAGTAGCATCCTGTTCAAGCAATCTCTGTTTTATGTTTTCTAGAATGGGTTTCAGGGTCACCATGGATCTGTACTGGATAAGTCATGGATGGATGGATATAATCTCTGTTCAACAACATGTTGGCCAAGAACAGGAAGCAGAACTGCTGAAAAATAACATATAATGTAACATTAGCAGTTTCGCAATAAATAAATGTTGTTCATACATGTCTGTACAGTAAAAAAAACAGTTATGTGACCATTGTACTCTGTCATTCCCTCCATCTCGAACTGCAAGTCAGCAATTATCCGCCAGAGGCACTGGGACTTTTGGGAAATAAATCTTCATTATGGCGCCACTAGACCTTGGGTGTTTTAGGTTTTGCTTTGCATTTCAGCCACAAAACACAGAAACCAAGCATATTTAATACTCTTTATTGGTTCAGCAGAAACCTTTCGCACTATGGCTAACACACAGAGAACGTGTCAGCAAGGGCAACGTCATGAGGCTACGGCGTTGGTGCAATGCTGCTCAGACAAAGATAGTGTGGACCGCAGCAGCAAACTCATGTCACCTCTCAATACAATCACACACATGATCAAACACAGTACAGCGTTGCTAAAACTAAGCAGTTCCATATTTCATACGCTAGGTCCTTACATACATGCAAGAATGTAACTTCTATTGCTTTAAGGACATCAAAAATATAAATTGACTCCAGGAAGCATTTTCATTGGAAATTGTTTATAAGGACAATTTTCAGAGTGCGGTGCAATAGGCCAAGAGAAGTTAGCTTGGACTGAAATGGTATATAAATGATGAAGCTGCTTGTTTGTGATGCTAAAGCAAATTGGGGGGTCTGCCCTAACCCCCCCCATCAGGCAGGAAGTAAAAGAACAACTCAAGTGCACCAGTAATTTGGCAATATGCTAACAATTCACTTCTTGAGGAGCAATGACATGAAACTGCAAAATGCCTTGTAAGATGAGTGGGACACTTGTAAACCCTTTCCCCCTACACAGCCCCCACCAAATGCCACATCTGTGATATTAAGAGCTAGCCTGGATCTTGTCCATGACCGTCTGAAACTGCTCACGGATCTTTGATACGTAGGGATCAAACCACTGGCTCATCTCCTCCAGCTTTCCTTCCAGGGTGGTCCGCAGGTCCTCAGCGGTCTGCTCTAGCTGCTCGCGAATGCCCTCAGCCTGGGAGTCAAATTTTTGCCCCAGGTCCTGAACCTGGGACTGCAGTAGCTGGTTCAGGTTTCCCAGTCGCTCCCCGGCGCGCTGCCGAGCCTGGTTGAAGTAGGGCTCAAGGTGGTCCTTCACCGACTCCATGTTCTGGGAAGAACGGGACTGCATCTCTCCGAGGTAGGTAGCTACAGTACTGTGGGGTGAAAGTGTGAGTTAGGCTTGCAGTCAGCAAGACAACATCAGCTTCTGCTATCTGATTTCTGGCTGTGAGCCTAACAGGTAAAGTCTAGGAACAAGCTAATGTCCTTTGAGGCAATTGATGAATCTTAAGATAGATTTAAAACAATCTCTACATGGACATCACACTAATTCTCGCTTGCTTAGTATTCCTGTCCTGTCCTCTGGGATGCCAGTGCCATTCGCCTTACTTGCGGATCTCCTCAGTGTCCTTGCCCAGACGTTTCTTGAGCTTCCTGGTGTAGATGTTTATCCTGTTCTTAACATCATCTACATTCTGGTCCATCATGGTCTTCAGCTCCTGCACATATTGAGCAGTTCGGTCCTTAGCATCAGTCATGTCAGCTTTCAGCTTGTCGACGAGCAGCTGGAAGTCCTGGCCCAGTTGGTTTGCTTTGTCTTGGGTGTAGGGGCCCAGTTTGGTCTGGATGTCATCCTTATAGTTGTTCAGCTCTGCCATGGTGTCCATTATCAGAGTGCTGGACAGCGTAAAGAAAGTGTTGCAGGAGCAGAAAGTTGGGAATTGCAACCACGAAAACATGGCAATGAAGAACTGAATAGACGTGGGTTTGGGACAAGGGACAGCAGTGATAGGATAAATTATATATACACATATATAATCCTAAATGCATATGCAATGGAAAAAAAACATCAGAAAATGTATGTACTAGAGCAGATGTTCAGGAGGCCTTGATAGCAAGAGGCCTGGTAGGAGGGATGTGACAGCAGCTCTACTCACTCCAGTTCTCTGCGGATCTGATGACCTTTGATATCTGTGACCACTCCATCAGCCTTGGCGTTAAGGTCTGACACATAGTGCCAGAACTGGTCCACAGTCTCCTCCCATTTGGTCTTGGGCCCATCCTGAGGCACTGCACGTGCCTGGCAGCCTAGAGCAGTATAGTGAACAGTCACAAAATTAATGCTAAATAGTTATTGACAGATATTCTAAAAGATACATATCTATTTCCTGATTAGCTAGCCAGCTGCAAAATGATGCCCACAGATGCTTCTTGTGAGTTTGGTTTGGTGTAGTTCAATGGAAACCGTATATTTCATTAAAGTGATGAGCAAATTGAGAAGATTCTCATAATTGGTACACCAAATGTGTCTGCATTGCACTGGACAGTTGTCCTTCATTCCTGTTGCAATGTGTACCGTAAACTGCAGTCATCTCTGCACCAACTGCACAAACTGCAGTCATCTTTGCACCAAACCGCAACCAATTCCGGTATGTTCACATACTGGCAATAAAGTGTTCAAATATCATTGATTTAATTATTATTGTAGCCACGTGGGTAAGGAAAACCTACCTGAAATCACTGCCAAAACGAGAATCACTGCAATGGACTTCATGCTGATGTATGGGCAACACACCTGTGAGGAAATAGGCATAGAGGTCATTCAGTGTGCCTGTACGGAGTATCAAAAGGCCAGACCAAGAGACCGCAGATCCTCAGGAATAACATCCACATAACGATGGGCAGGAGAAAAGCAAGCTGTCTGGCAAAGGTGCGAGCTATCTGCTGCGCCTGGGATCTCCCTTAATTACACTGCCATTGAAGATCATGGTTTTGTGTGCTCTTTAACAGAGCAGCTTAATGGCCGCTATTATTTCGATAAATACAATTTAAAAACATATTTAGATGCAAAAGCAGAATAGAACAGTTCACGAGCCGTGGGTGTAGTATGAAAATCATCGTATCTCTAAAACATCCTGTGTCCTTTGCAACAGTCTTTGCTATTACTGAAATCATTCTACTCATTTGCTCCGGCAATATTCCTATTTATCTGTAGTCTAAGCGAAGTACTCTTAATTCGTCCCCCTATTCGATTAGGTTGAAAGGAAAGTTGCGTGAATTTTCATGATGAAAAAGTTAATAATGGCAAAGAAAACGCATGCTCTATTAAATGGTAACATGCCTATATACACATGTAAGTACCACGGCATCATAAAACCTAAATAAAGTAACCCTGTCACATAATAATTTCACAGAATAACTCTTTGCCGGCTTTGCAGAAAACTTATTTACGCGCAGTTTCATAGACACTCACCTAAGTTGCGTCCTTCGTTCTCCTTGCCTCACAGCCGGGACCGCTTTTATACCTCAACGGGGCGTCCCGAGCGGTGCGCGCGCGTGACACATCACTAATACTAGTAAAGTGTCGAGCGATGAAGTGGCGTCCAGGCGTCCGAAGTTCTCCAGTCTTTGCTGTTCTTATGCAAAGCGTACAGTGCCTTGTCACGTCTGTCACTTAGTAATTTAGTATCATGCATGTCTGTCGTTGTTGCATGCAGTTTATTTTGCTTTTCACTAGCTCTAAACAGTGCGTGTTATTTTGCTACGTAATTTTTTATCATTTAGAATACATCCCATCTTGCTTAATAATTATGTAAATAAATTCTGTTTTTCTCTGTTCTCCAAAGAAATGTACGTGTGTTTGAATGAAGAATTATATATATATATATGAAATGTTTAGTGTCAACAGAGTTTAACGTGTATTTCAAAATAGTTTAATGTTGCATTTTCTACCACTGTTTCGGTTGATAACGGTGGTTAACTGCAAGGCAAGTTTATAGCCTATAATCTTGCGATACGGTGTTACAGCAACCTTTGAACGGACCAGCTGAATGACTTCGGATAGATTATCCAAGTTTAAAATTTAAATTCCCCTTATTTAAAATTTTAATTCAACTAAGCTACATGAATACCCAGATCGCCTTCACGATGTGTGGGTGGGGGGGAGGTCTTTACCTATGGGATGTTAATGAATAAATTCTTTTGTTTTATATCAAATGTCACACTTCTTGTGGGTTTGGTTGGGTGTAGTTCGGAGGAAACCATGTATTCCATTAAAGTTATGTGTAAATTGAGATGGCTCTCATGATCGGTAAACCAAGTGTGTTTGCGCATCTGTCTTCGTGAGTAATTAAGAGGGAAGGATGTTTTGTGGTCCTTTTGTTTTCAGCTGAGTATGGATTTTGTTCTAGCATGAAAAACCGCATAGCCAATACGACCTTTATTACTGTGTCTGTAAAAAAAGTAAAGAAAAAAGAAGTCATGCGTCGCGGTTACAGATGACCACAGTGTTGATAAATGTCAATGTCAGCTCACAGCAAGTGACATAAAGTTCATCATGCGCAGTTAGCGAGAAGGCTCACATATTCGAAAATATTATTATTTATCAATGGCATCCAAATAACAAGAAACCACATTTTGAAAACCATCTGCAAACAAATTTTGATGATTTTAATATAAAAAATTCTGCACTTTTGTCCCTGATGTTTTAAATATATCCTTCTATGTTTAATGAGTACAGGCAAAATATAATCATTATATCAGTACTTATAATAGGGAACATAGCAATTACATTAATGAGTACAGCCTGTTACACACCATCCGTTTTATGGTTTATTTAGTAAAGGGTGTTGGGATCAGAACCTTACGGGAGTCTGACCATTAATTATTAGAACAGGTGCAGGGCCTACCAAGCGATAAGTAACTCGAAGGACAGCTCTGGGAAACTGAAATTAAGTCAAAATAAGACGTTGCTCTCACCCAAACAGGGTGGCTTGGCCCAGCCAGATGGGGAAGCTCATGAGATAAGGAGAAGTGCAGGCGGAAGGACCAAAGCCAGTGAAGGAGAGAAAGAAAAGCACACTTTCTACCACCTAAACTAGAGCAAAAGTTAAAATATGTGGCTGCCACATAGCAGGAACAATGGAAAGAGGGGGGAGAAGCCCAAATAGGTTATAAGAAAGCTGAGCAGATAGGTACTTTAGAGACCCTAGAGCCACTTGATGCACATGCTGGATGTATGTCAGATAGTCGCTCCCTGATTATAATCAGATTGCTAAATAAACTTGTGGCACTTGCAAACTCCTCCAACGTCTCTGCTGTGGATCTCTACTCATCAACGGACCCGGCGGAGTTTGACTCCAACCAGGGCCAGTTCCAAGCAGCAGGAGGGACTTATGGAGGCTCTTTATCCTCTGAAAGGGCCATGTTATCACCCACCACCCCCCAACAGAGTGTGAAACGCTCCTCACACCGGGAGGGGGTGGATGGTGATGTGGATTTTCCCCCAAAATATTGATTTCTACACTCTATGAAAAAGGGTAATATGTGTACTTTGTTTGTCACTGGGGCTTTACCCTTGTAATTGCACCTTTTAAGGTACATAAACGGACTCTGAGGAACATCCCAGAGGTACAAACAGCATTATTGTACCGTCAATGGTACAGAAATGTTCCTCAGAGTCAATTTCTTTACCTTGAAAGGTACCATTACCAACAGCTATCAACCATTTCTCCAGTACAGTTGCAGAGAACCTGGAGCCTTAGATGTGATATTTATTATGTGTTTGGTCATCATGTTAGCCACCACAAAACAGCTAACCAAACTTTCAAAATGATTTACAAAGTATTCCATACATCGCAGTGATATGGCATTGTGTTTTTGGTTGCCACGATACATGACTTTGTCGTCATTTTGTTTGTTTTTGTGTTACATAGTGCTGTGTGATTTTTTAATTTGCTGATGTGCCATGGCTTGATATCAGAGGAAGTTACATATCCATGTGAGAGCTTTCTCTTGCCAGTGAACTTTATACATATTAGTAATGTAGAGCTTTGCTATGTTGAAACTAGGGTCTTTGACATAAATCAGTACCAGTTTGTTAAAGATGAAAGATCAGTCAGTGACAAGGAGAAAGTGAAGTGATTGCTTCATGAAGCTGTAATGAACTTTGCCCAGGTTTGCTTCAATACCACCTGTATCTGAACCTGCACTCAGTGAATATGCGAATACTTGTGACAGTAGCTAACAAAAGGATAGGAGTGATTTGTCCTGGGATAAATGTAAGACCTAAAGACCTATAGCAGGACTTACAGTCTTATCATTTCATTTATACACACTCAGAAAAAAGGGTAAAAAATTACGTTTGCTTGCCACAGGGGCTGTATCCTTGTAATGGTACCTTTTGAGGTACAGAAATGGAAATTGAGGAACATCCCAAAGGTACAAACAGCTTTAATGTATCATCAAGCTTTAATGTTCTGCAGAGTCCATTTCTGTACCTTAAAAAGTACAAATACCTACAGCTAAGGGTACAGTTGCCAGACCCTTGTGGGTACAGCCTCAGTGACAAGCAAAGGTACGAGTTTATACCCTTTTTCTGAGAGTGTAGGATTATAGCTATGCTCAGAAGTAAGTGTGTTGCCTCAAGCGGAATCTCCTTACTGTTGCAACACATCAGACTTTGTGCTAGTTTCTAGAAGTGCAGTGAACTGAAATAACTTCACAGCCCAGAGGACCTAGGAACAGGATCTGCTGTCTTTCATTTCCCTATGGGCTGGCCGGCTGTGTCTGCCCAACTGTTCGTGCAGAGTAATGTCTACGTCAGTCTTTTCGGGCAAAGGGTATGTTCCGATGTCTTGACATAAGTGGAAAGTTTGTTCCTCTTCATTGAAAGATAGGCATTGTGCCATAAACATGTCAGGTGACATATTGCAAATGTCTTGCACAAACATAACTTTATAGAGTGTGGGGGAGTTCACTAATGCACAGCTATCTGAGGCTATACAGCAAAGGGGCCGCTTCACCTTGGGAAATATGAGACAGGCTGGCACATTTTTTTTTGGAATCAGTGGATCAGTGTGTTGCTGATCGAATTAGGTCTACTGGGAAAACACTGAGAGCCCTGTTACTACCCTTTTTCTTTGTAGGTTTTAGTCTGTCCATTTTGTACTCTTTCTAACTTATTTTGGCATATTTCATGAAACATAGTTAACATTTTCAATGCCATGAGATAATTTCTCGAAGCATTTTATGCATATAGCACAACGCTGTGGTTTGACTGCAAAAGCCTGTAATTTATCCAAATTAATTATCTCATGTCTCAAAAACTAGTAATTCCACCAATAAAGTCAGTTCCACCAAAATGAAAAGTACAATCTGCATCGTCTTAATGCCTAGATATATTGTCAGTATGTCAAAGTAAGGATGTTAGTGTAAGATGTGGAGTCCTGAGCTCCACAATTCTGAATGATAGTTGGTTCCCACTTTCTCATTGTCACTGATCATTTTTCATTGGCAAACTGATACTTATTCATGTCAAAGACACTCGTTTCTACACTGCAAAGCTCTACATTACAGTATGTAAAGTTCAGGGACAAGAGAAAATATTTGCATGCATATGTAACTTCAGATCCCAATACACAGTACAATAGCACAACAATATCATATTACTACAATGTAGGGAGTGTTTTTTAATCATCTTGGAAGTTTGGCTGTTTTGCATGTGGTGACTAACACAATGATCACACACATACATAGTTTTCTGTGTAAAATTATCTGTTGCAATGGGAAATTACATAATCTGTTTTGACCAACAAGACTAAAGAAACTGAAAATTATTCCAAATGATCACAATTGTACAAAAGCATTTGCATTATATACTAAAACATTTGGAAACCTTTTGAAGCAAGAGAATGATGTTCTGCTGTGCAGAAGTGACATTATGGATTGGGAATCACACCTGTTGTTTTTGAGATGTTAGTTGTCATTTAAGAAATTTAAGTCATGTTTTGTCATTATTTCAGAATGAGTCATTCAAAATGATTCAAGGCTGAAGAAATCAAAAGAAAGATGAGCTAAAGTTGAAGGTTTACAGTGATTTATTTTGTGATTTATACTTTGAAAATGGGATTTGGCTGATTCTGTTATTTCATCCATGGGTAAATTACAGCTCAAGATAATGATATCTTGATTGGCCTAAGTTATATTGTTGATTGACGAGCGATACTATAAAAAACAGCAGCAAAACGTCTTTGCAAAAGACTGTTCTAATCATATTGGTAGTGTTAGTCATTCTCACCCGACCAACTGGTTTTTTGTTCCCACAAAAGCTGTTTTCTTCCTCAACAAACAAAGAGAATGTATTATTCCTGGGCTTGTATAGACCAGCAGCTCTCAAATGGGGTAGTTTCAGGGGTCACAGTATTCCGAGGTCATTAAGTCAATACCTATCTATCTATCTATCTATCTATCTATCTATCTATCTATCTATCTATCTATCTATCTATCTATCTATCC
>JAODUD010000134.1:3229761-3240923 GCA_026784285.1 Stomatorhinus walkeri
ACATCCTGGTGGTGGTGGGGGGGGGGGGTGTACATCAGTATTGATGGGACATAGCAGCAGCAAAAACCTTTAGCAGAATTTACAGCAGTCGTGTCCGTCTAAGCAAGAATGTCAGCCTTTTCCACCTTTACATGCACCTGTACCAAACTGTGCGCTCTTTAAGAAGCATAATGTTGATTGGGTGGTAGCAGAAGTACACTGACTTACAGATGTTTTAACACGCAGGTCTTTCGGGGGAAGCTGCAGGCACTTCTTCCAATCATCACCAAACCTTAAACAAGTTTAACAACATTTAAGGTCAGGGAAAAGGGATTGGACAACCAAGACAGGACAACTGAAAAAAGTCGACGAATGTTATACAGGACAACATACTTGATGCCACTGCCGGACTGTGTGACACTAGCTCCTTTCTGATGTGCACTGGAGGTCTTCCCTGGCTGAGGCACAACAGCTAGGGGTCCTGAAGAAACAGGGGTAGGTTTGGGCTGCCCCCTCATCTGCCCGTTTTGCTTGTTCAATCCCATGACCACAGTGGCTAGGTTTTCTGTTCTTGCAGTTGCCATTGCCGAGAAAGCTCCGGATTTGTTTAAATCACAAACTCGTCTTCAAAATGCTCCTTCACTTATCACTTAACAGTTTAAAGATGCAAGACTGACAACTGTTCGAGATTTTATAACTTATTTTTGTACTTATATAATTCTATATACACACATTAACTCTTCAAAATAAAGAGCATCTGCCGTACAAAAGTTTATATACACAAATACTCTTCCATATGAAGAGAAGTAAGCATTTATGAGAATAAATAAGTTACATACACGCACACAGTATAGAAAATTATATGTAAACGTGTATCATGAAAATACAAGTTCTGGGTAAGAACAGCTAAGGCAATTTCAACAGACCAAAGTCTTCCAGAGTTTTCTGGTATTTCAGTTCAAAAGTCTGATTTTTCTTGTGTTTTTTCCTCCCACTGGGCCTACTTGCGTACTCTTATATGTTCTCTGTTTATAATCTTGCACTTAATGGTCCTCAAATTCAGATAAGATGTTTAGTCTTATCCTTCTTGCTTTGTAGGTATGTCACCAATAGTATTCCTGTTGAAAACAGAAAATTGCAGTGAATGCACCAATGGGGCTTTTAGTCCGAAAGAAATATGGTGTAGAGTTTCTGTAGGGTTCTTTCACAGTGTTTGGCTCCTGCTTTCTGCATCAGCTAAAAAGGTGGCTACTCTCTGTCCTGTAGGAGAGGGGGTCTCAGCTTCTGGGCTCTTCTGCAAAACAAGCCAGTGTCCAGGTTCTCAGACCTGTCAGGATGTGGAGCGTTGTCAGGGCATTATTAACACATGAACTGTAGAGAGACCATGCATGAACAGCTTTAAAGTACACTCGTGTAAAAATGACCAGATAATTTACCTTTAAACCACTACTTGTTTTCCCTTATCATACATACTACACATAGTATGCAATGCAACACAAATATCACAAAGAACACTAAACTTTAGAAAACGTTACATATAACCCGTTACTTAAAATACACACATAAATATGCAACAATATTCCCACATAAAGTGCACGACGATTTTTGGCCCAACCCCAAAGACATCTGTAGGTACTCATCTACCTTTCAGCTGTTATTTCCATAAAGATGTATTCACGTATCGCACTTAAAATTACTGTGTTAGCAATGCCTTTAGTTAAAAGCGCGTTGTACACAGAGCCATTGTTTATCGCAGGAAAAGAGCAGCTTGTATCTGCTAATCGCAGTTAATTCTCCGGCTACCACTGGGCACACAGCCCGCGTCCCCCACAACCACATCCTGGGAGTTTCAGCTAAACGCCCGTGCCTGATTATTCCGACATTAATAAGAGGATTCCGATTTTAAATCCGAATAGCATGCCAATTTTGAATTAAGTATATCAAAACATCGCAATGTGTACGCGGTTTCGGCAGCGTCGTTCAATTAAGCTAATGGAAACAATACCAACTTTTCACCTTACTACAGTCATTAACTCTAAAAGCTAAATACATGTTTGTAAATATTGTTAATTCGCCTGAAATTAGAACAGATACTAAGACCGCGGCAATGACCGACTTGCAAACAATTAGACCGCAAGCGACTTTTTTCTCACTGAGCTTGAATTACAAACATAACAAACCTATGTCAAGCAGGATAAAACCCCCACAGCACGACACCATAAGACAGCACACGCTGCAATTTACAAATACTCTCCCTGTTAAACAAATAATACGCCACGCTAAGGTTTGCTGGCACACTAGACGCGTAAAACTAGTTTGTGCCGCCGGTAACAAAATGGGTGAGTTGGTCTTTAAGAGGTCTTCTTAAAATTCAGACGGGCCATTTACACGGAGCCCCGCGGTAACGGCGGGCCGGCGCGAGAGGGGGACCAGTCACACGCTCCGCTTCAAACGTTCAAAAAAGTCCTGCAAGAGCCGGAGAAAGATGAGCCGCGTGCAACCGACTGAGGCGCGCTGGCGCACAAGCGAGCTGTCAGCCGCCGACACGCGCCCAACTTCAACCTAGCCGTTGGAGCAACTTTTCCTCAACGAATTGGAGGACGACAACAAAGCGGCAAATCTGTGCTAACGATCCGGCTACCGGGAGCGGACGAATGCTCGGATTATTATACATAACTGATTACAAATTGTTAAATAGAAATACTCGCAAGCCCCGAAAATCAAATATCGGCGACAGTGCTCATACTGCTTGAAACAATAACTCATCTACTGAAAGTGTTGTTTTAACTATAGTGGGTAGCTAGCTGGCTAGCTAAGGTTTACGAACACACATTTCGCTGTTGGCATGATCGGACTCTTTAGTTTGTTATACCTTCTTAATCAAGTGAAAAGAGCACGTAGAATCAACTACCTTTTCCTGGTGATGGGGTTTTCTTTAGTCGTTTAAAACAGACTCTTTCAATTGCTCTATTGAAACATTTGATCTCAGGAAATTCACTACTATCAAGTCGTCTTTCTCTATTGTTGTCTCTTCTATGTGAAATTTGGAAATTCAACATGGCCGTCCTCTTTCTCTCTCGTTCGTTGTTTTTTGCGCTGAAGTCGAAGCATGACGTTACAAAGCCGCCGGTACACGATGCCGGATGGGTAATGTAGTTCTTTAACTAAAGAACCCGTCAGTTATCATACGTCTAACGCTCTAATATATTATCTAATATATATTTTTTTAGTCAAATTTGTTGAATTCTCACATTTTCTCATGAGATTATGCTATATAACTGCATAATGTATGCTAGACTGACGTTCCATTTTATATGAATATGATTATTAATACATCTGTCGATTTTCTGTAGTGTATCAGCATATCCAATAATGTGTCGCTGAGAATAATTATTAATTCATAAAAATATGTACAATTATACAAAAACGGAAACAGAAAAAGATGAACAAATTGTACATCAAGAACTCACAAAATAGCTGTGGAAATTTAGTTACCATCTCAAAAGTGTTCGATTGTTCCTCGTTTAGTTTGCGTTAGCTCATCGGCATTAAGTTGCTGCAATAGACAGGGGTACCGCTAGACATTTTGGGCCCCATGAAAGCCTGTCATATTGGTCCCTCAGCCTAGACCAATATAATTACAATGTTCCAACCCCCGGAAACTAATTCAAACTATAAGACTGGGTCCATGAGGTAGGCTATTTTACTCAAGATTTAAGATTTGTCTTGCTGCGAATAGGAATCTAAAATTTAGTATAGACCGATGTGCATTTCTGTTGTCATTCAGAAGATAAAGCAAAAGAAAATTTTGAAAAGCATGCGATGTGATATCTGACACCACTCACACAATTAAAATCAATTGTGCAAAAAAAATGTGGATGGAATAACAGCAGCCACCACATATCATACGTATAGATCTGGTTTTCATAGTCACATTTCAAGAACTGACGGTGTTCTAAAACAGAAAATTTTGTGGATCCACACCTATTATAAGGACAAGTACACAAAAAGGGGACAATAAAATAGAACATAATGTATAAGATCTTGTATTTAGTACTGAAATGTGTTGAATTTATGCACATGCACAGGTAAACAGTAGAAATGAACAACTTTTGCAAGTAAATATTAAACCAACACAGATTTTTCTAAAGTGCTGCTCCTTAAAATGCTATTTTTATGTAAAAAACAACATTAACATTGTTGCAGTTTATGAATGTAGAGAATATTACATTGTCAGAATTCAGTGATTGTAAAAAAAAAAAAGTTGTATGACAAAATCATGGTGGATTTTAGAAAACAAGTACATTTTCTGCTGTAATTTTAAGGATTTACAGGTGAATGTTCTACTAGCCCTCAATGCTTCGTGTAGAAAGTGCAGTCTTACCTTTTAGGTTTATTAAGCTATCAATGAAATTACACTGACTCAACTGGTACCAGACAATCCAGTAAGGCAAAAACAGCCAGGTTTCATATTCATGTCTGAACCTGTGATTAATTCAAGTAACAAAGCAGGTATATCTTAAGAAGACAAGAATTCTTGATGAAGAGCTGATTTCTGGTCATATATATAAACTGGTCATTGAACTTATCTAAGAGATAGCCTTTCTTAGCAGTTGCAGTAATGCTGGAATAATAATAAGACTTTCCTTATTTACCCCCAAAGAAGAATCTGTATTTGACTGTCACTTGTAGTCAGTGACTTTTTAAGACCATCAGGACAGCATTTTACATGCCTCACATTACTCATTTGCTTATATAATACAGTTCAATTGAATGCTCTGGACTGAAAAAAATTATATGTACATTATTCTGTCTGCACCATGCAAGTAACCCATGAAGTTTTGAACTCTGATAGAGAAAGCTATTTGTGACCCATTTGGTGTGGGTCAATACCTAGAAAGACCTCATAACCACATACAATGGACGTTATGACATCCTATCTAAACCACACACCGCTGGCGACGACCCTCTCTAAGGTCAGTTTTAACACAGTCAGTTCCTTATTTAAAAATCTCTGTTGTTAAAGTAGTTATAAAAACACAGATAATAAAATCATCCTTCGATTATCTATACCATTTTATCCATCTGTGTTGCAGGAGCCAATCCCAATCATCAGGCAAGAGGTGGGGTACACCCAGGGTAGAGCACCAGTCCACCACACCTATGGGCAATTTAGAATAGCCAGTTGACCTAATCTGCATATCTTTGGACTGTGGGAGGAAAACCACACATGCACAGGGAGAACCAATAAACTCCACACAGAAAGGTACCCAGGGATCAAACCCAGGGCCTTCTCGCTGGGAGGCAATGGTGCTAACCACTGCACCACCATAATGAAATTGTTTTGTGAATATGTTAATGTGGACTGCCAAAAAAACTGCTTTATACATTGCCAGCTTGATAGTATAAATATGGTAATATAAATAATATTTTTACAGTTTCACCATTTTCACAGTTCACATGTGTCCTTCTGCTACTGGATTTGCCATTCAACACAGATTCAGCTGGTCCGGTTTTAGGAAATACAGACTCAAAGAGTTACAGGGGTGGTGAGCAAGTGTCAACTTTCTCCTTTGCCTGCACTGCTTATGCTCATTGTAGAGGCATCCGATTGGTCACTACTTCGGCTGGATGGCCGTGATTGGACCGGACGGTAACAGGGCGGCTGGGCATAATTGAGCTGATGCGAAAAGCCTTGTGGGAGGAAGATGTATGCTTGCTCTGGACAGACAGTTTGTAAAATGTTGTGATACACAGGATAGGGAATTATGGGACCCAAAGTGCTGTCTCTGAAGTAAGATTGGTAGGTGGCACAGTCTGCTGGTAAATACAGGCGTGGTTGGACGTGCATTCTCGGTGCTGTTTCACAGTTCACGGTCATGGAGGGCTGCGTGCACTGCAGGTGCTGGTCTTTGCTCTCCTGTTTTGCCATCATGGGTTGACTACCTGAGTGGCCCTCAACTGATAGGGTGCCCGGAGAGTGAGAAGGAGGAGCCATCGGAGAACCATGGTTATTCTGACACAGAGATGGAGCTAGCTGTGTTGGTGTGGCCAGTGGGGATGGACAGAGGCTCTGGCTTGGAGATTGCACTGGGGTCCCTGGGAGAGAGAGAGGTGTAGAAAGAAGGCACAGCTATGGCGTGATCCTATACTGGATATTCAGTATGGAAAATGGGTGGATGAAAAGACGGATGATTAGCAAATTCCATAGATATAGAGAGATGTTATTTCATTACATATTCTGTCATCACCTGCAGCACGAATGTGTGTGTTTGCATGCAATGTACATGAATGCATGTTTGTGAAAATGCTCTTCTCACCATTGGTGCTATGCGGGTGGGACTGTGGCGTGCACCGAGGAGGCGAAATGGAATCAGAGGGCTCTGTCGTTTTTGTAGTTTGGTTGCGTGACCCCTTACCACGCAACACATCTGTTACCTGGTGTAAAAAGTGGTTATGAGGATGGATGTACACTAGAAATATACCAAATGGCACTGCACAAAGACAATGTTAATGCTCAAAATATTTCAAACTGAATTACTGCAAAATTACAGATGTATTATTACAACGACAAGAAATAAATTTGAATCTTTAAAAGAAATATGTAAAAACCTAACCTATGTTATGGTAAGGTATCATGCATTTACACATCATGACCACTAGAGGGGAGTGTTTCCAAAGTATGTACAAAATACACATTTGCATGCTTATACAGCAGTGTTTCTCAAACCAGTCCTTGGGGACCCCAAGGCAGTCTATGCTTTTGCTCCCTCACAACTCACAGGGAATTTGTATTTGAGAAACACTTGTATAAAGAACAGTGTACTTACAGTATTATTGTTGTAGCAAAAACGATTAATCTTCTGCTGACTCCCACTAAGATGACCTTAGTGGGAGACCTTAGATTGCTATCAGCGTCTCTGCATTGCCTGCTGAGCTTTCACTATAACCCGCCTACACCCCCTACTGCCAAACCCATTATCCACCTTCTTATTCTTGGCCACCATCAGGGCGGTGTCATTGTGGTAGTTCTTCAGGCTGCTGTCAGCTCCATTCTTCAGCAGCACACGGACGGCCTCCACCTGCCCCCGGCCACAGGCGCTGTGCAGGGCTGTGTTGCCACTGTAGGACTGCATGTTCACATTGCTGCCGCTCTGGGGGGGGGGGGGGGCGAGGAAAGAGGGCAGGGTCAGTTGAGTGCTGGAGGAAGGACACATGTCAAAGGCAATGGGAAACAGTGATGCCACAAGAGTGCCTCCTACTGACATACATCAGTCATAGCATTCAATATGCACTGAAATCAAGAAATATCAGGAAATATGGGCTGGTGAGAAGAAAGTCAAGTATAGAGATGAGGATCCAAAAGAATGACTGATTCACATAGAAGACCCACCTCAATGAGGAAATTGATCATCTCCATGCTGTTATTCTCCACAGCATGAATGAGGGGACTCCGTCCGCTTTTGAAATCCTGAAGGAACATGGAGGAGGCTCACGGACATGGTGGACATTCTGACAAATGAACCTCTCATTTAGGACTTAACATGCACAGCGTCAGGGTTTCAAGACCCATGCAGCAGTGGACACTCAGGCCTAACAATGGTGTGCAAATGAAATCAATGATCCTCCACAGAAGGGGAAGCAAGGGGGCGCTTCAGCTGAACATATATTTCTACAGTTCCTCTATCTACGCAGTTCTGCTGTCTATTTTCAGAGTAAATTGTTGTATACGACAGCAAAGATGTCCACAAACTTGGTGAACTCAAGGCTACCATGAGGTAAAGAGGCACATGAATGAAGACAAAAAAAATGAACGGCATGGCAGTCAGAAACACAGAAAGGGTAAGAGGGAAGACTGACCACAGCATTGATGTCAGCCCCGCTGTCCAGGATCATCTTGACAAGCTCCTTGTTTGAGTTCTGGACGGCCAAGTGCAGCATCGTGAGACCTGCAGGCAAAGATGCTGAGTGAACCACTAGAGCGCAGAAGCATAACTGTGTTTCACTGTGACATACCATTCCTGTGCTACACAGCTGTACACCACATATGTCATGCTATACAGTGAAAGTGGACATATACAGTATACCTCACTGGCCTCCCGTTCAGAAGCGCTGGCTTGCCCCCTCTGTATTTTTAGGGGCTTTCTGTGCTTAACAGTCAGGAAAGATTCTTTTGTGCCAGAGTATGCTGAGCAACGAGACAGGCTACATTCTCACTGCACATACAGCTCAGAGGCCTGCCTACTTCACGCTGTCCAGGTACATGAGGTATAGTGTACAGACTAAAGCAATGCAAGGACTTAACACAACTGAAGGATACAGTGATTAAACTGGACCATAACATACAATGATTAAACTGGACCATAGTGAGCCAGGATTAAACCAGGTGATACCATAAGGTAATTAAAATGGAGAGCAAAATGTAATCATTTATCTTGCCCCACTCCATACAGTGATTAAACTGAAACATACTATTAACAATAAATGAGGACTTGCTGAGATTTTGAAACCATACACACCAGAGGACAGGCCGGTTGTAGATGACAAGATGAGGCCAGTGCCTGTGGGTTGCCACGTTGGGCTTTAAGCTGCAGCATTGCTGGAATGAGTCAAACAGGGCTTTGTTTCTCCGTGCGACCGAAACCCAGAAAAGGGACTCTTTGAAGATCAGCTACCAGAAACCGGTGCTAGCCAGTTGGTGGGGGGGGGTTACCATATGGAAGAGCAGAGGGGTAGAGACACTACAAAGTACCCAGCCATTGGCTAGGTGAGAGAAGGCTGGGAAGACAAGTGGCCAGACTCACCTTCATAGTTGCGAACTTTAAGGCAGGTCTGGGATGCAGGGTGGCGGAGGAGCAGGCCCAGACAGGAGCTGATGCCATGCTCACAGCATAGGTGGGCCGCAGTCTGGCCATGCCGGTCCAGCATGGTGGGGTCAGCCCCAGCACTGAGCAGGAGCTGCACCAGCAGGGCCTGATGAGTAATCACAGCCAGGTGTAGAGGTGTCTGTAAAGGGGGATGGGTAACCCAAAAGAGACACAGAACGTGAAAAACAGTGGCTGTGTCATTGTCATGTGTCTTCTCATGAACTGTACCCACACAAGTTCAGCCTGCAGGCAAAGAAAAACAGTAACTATACAGCAAATCAATTTTTCCCCTTGTCACAGGGCCAGAGTCACGGACAACCTTCTGTATGGCATACACACTGACCCTGCAAATGTATCCAACCCCAGACCTAGAGGCAGGAAGACCATTCAAGCTGCATAAACCACAGAGTACGAATCCTGATTATGTTACTCAAAAACATTCACCATGAGCATTATAAAGTCAATTAAACCTTTTGTTTAACAAGGTGCCATCAGTGAGACAGGAGTACCAATCAATATATATATATCCTACTCACTGCTAAACTGAGCATGGCCAAATGGTGTTTTGGTTAATTGCTCAGGGATTATGTAAACAGTTTTACGCATTATGTGATTAAAAGTAATAGCTTCAGTTTTGAGGCAGTATGTCAACAGCAATAGGCTCAATTTTGAGCCGTTATGTCAACAGCAATATTCTCAGTTTTAAGAGCTGTTATTATTTAGATTTGGATTTGTTCTGTAAATGTAAGCTCTAAAATGCAGTTGGTGGTGCGGTAGCTCTGCTGCCTTGCATCTCCAGGGATTGGGGTTTGAATTTCACCCCCATTCTGACTTTGCAAGCAGTTATCTCTAAACTGCCCATAGTATACATGTGTCCGCTGCCATGTTTTTTTGGGACAGGCTTCAAGTTACAGTGGATGAGTGGGGAATCGACGAATGGGCAATTTGGGTCAAATCCTCAGCAGTTCACCACACAATAAACGCATCACCACGTTCAATTTAACCCTACAGATTTAGTTATATTCACAATTTTCTTACAAGTCACTGTCAGCTGGAACCTGTTCTTCGGGTAAATCTCCACATGACTTACGTAATCAAAATACCACGGCTGCAACACGCCCATCCAGGGTGATGCCTGCCACACCGAGAGCATGACAAGACAAGACCCTGCCAAGCAGCGTCAGAGGGGTAAGAGGCAGAAATCACCCTGGTCAACTGAAGCCCATCTGCAATTGCATTAGGATCACAATGTGGACCAATAGCCTTGTTACATGAAAGCATACAGAAGGATAATACTGGTTATTCAGTATGTGCAAAGGAATCAAACTGGTGCCTTTTTCAAGGAGACAGATCGGTGTTCGTCCATTTTACGTATCTATTCACCTACCGGTGACCACACAGGAATATTACCCTCCCCACAAGGTCAGAGAGCAAAAAGATCAGAATAAAAAGAAAAATTCCTTCCATGTCACACCAAATACTATCCTCCCTCCCTTCTTGTGAAATCAACACTCCTATTTCCCTGAATCCACTCTGACTCACTCCTACTCACACATACCGACACACACACATTCCGAGTACATATCAATAAAGGCTAAGAATGCCGCCGTGGGTATTTTCATGGTGAATTCCCTGGAATCCTATGAATCCTGGTGCTGTCTCATATTTCAGTCTTGGCAAAGCTCATCACACTAAAATGACCTTTTATAAAATGACACATATCTCTTTGTTAACTTAAGAAAATCCATAGTCTTTAACTATACTCATAAACAATAAATTGGAATATGATTGCAGGGATAAGTCAGGGACATTTCGGTAATCACAAAGATCAGCAGCCGCATAATAATCTCTCAGGAATGTGTACTGCATCACTGTTCCTGTTAATCACTCTATGGTGACAAATGAAAAAAATGCTGACATATAGTAGAGATATGCCTGG
Organism: Stomatorhinus walkeri; assembly: GCA_026784285.1. NCBI lineage: Eukaryota > Metazoa > Chordata > Actinopteri > Osteoglossiformes > Mormyridae > Stomatorhinus > Stomatorhinus walkeri. The sequence continues at coordinate 3,240,547 of JAODUD010000134.1, forward strand.
GAGAGACCAGAGTTGAACCGGGAAGGAAGGCAGGCAGGAGGGGGAGTTCTGGTGCCTGGGGGTGATAGACTCAGGGTGGGACATAGAGGGAAAACCCCATTCCTCTCCAGTGGAGAGCTGTCCTAGGAATTACATTCAAGTATGCCAAGCTAAACAGACACAAAAACAAGAAAGTGAAGATCCTGGGGGTAAAATCTGCATGTACAGAACTGACCTATAATGATCATAACCATCCCTCAGCTATGAAAGGGAGATTATGGGTGCAACAATAGCAGCCACATGACGCAGAAGCGCAGATAACGATCAAGCAGGAGAGGTCGAGAGACAGAGAAAGAGAGAGAGCGATAGAGCGAGAGCGGGGGGGGGGGGGGCACTTT
>JAODUD010000134.1:3243304-3255431 GCA_026784285.1 Stomatorhinus walkeri
TATATGTCCTGCTGACGTCCCCAAACTGCACCTGAGTGTGTGTATATGTCCTGCTGACATCCCCAAACTGCGCTTGGGTGTGTCTATATGTCCTGCTGACATCCCCAAAAGGCGCCTGAGTTTGTGCAAATATGTCCTGCTGACGTCCCCAAACTGCACTTGGGTGTGTCTATATGCCCTGCTGACGTCCCCAAACCATGCCTGTGTGTCTATATGTACTACTGACGTCCCCAAAGTGTGTCTCAGTGTGTCTATATGTCCTACTGACGTCCCCACACTGCGCCTGTGTGTGTGTACATATATACCCTGCTGACGTCCCCAAACTATGCCTTTGTGTATGTATTTATGCCCTGCTGACATCCCCAAACCGTGCCTGAGTGTCTATATACCCTGCTGACGTCCCCAAACCGTGCCTGTGTGTCTATATGTCCTACTGACGTCCCTAAACTGCGCCTAAGTGTGTATATATGTCCTGCTGACGTCCCCAAACTGCATCTGAGTGTGTTTCTATATGTCTTATTGACATCCCTGAACTGCGCCTAAGTGTGTATATATGACTTGCTGACATCCTCAAACTGTGCCTAAGTGCTTGTATATATGATCTGCTGACGCCCCCAAACTGCGCCTAAGTGTGTCTATATGTCCTGCTGATGTCCCCACACTGTGCCTGTGTGTGTGTATATATATGCCCTGCTGATGTCCCCAAACTGCGCTTGGGTGTGTCTTTATGTCCTGTTGACGTCCCCAAACTGCGCTTGGGTGTGTCTTTATGTCCTGCTCACGTCCCCAAACTGAGCCTGAGTTTGTGTATATATGTCCTGCTGACGTCCCCAAACTGCGCTTGGGTGTGTATATATGTTCTGCTAACGTCCCCAAAGTGTGTCTAAGTGTGTCTATATGTCCTACTGACATCCCCACACTGCGCCTGTGTGTGTGTATATATATGCCCTGCTGACGTCCCCAAACTGCACCTAAGTGTGTCCATATGTCCTACTGACGTCCCCAAACTGTGCCTGAGTGTGTGTACATATAACCTGCTGACATCCCCAAACTGTGCCTGAGTGAGTGTATATATGTCCTGCTGACGTCCCCAAACTACGCCTGTGTGTATGAATATATGACCTGCTGACATCACCAAACTTCCCCGAGTGTGTCTATATGTCCTACAGAGGTCCCCAAACTGCACCTTAGTGTGTGTCTATATGTCTTGCTGAATCACAAAGTCGTCCCCCTCTCATCTATGAACTTCACCTCACCTCCACCACCCCCCTCGCCACTCTGTTGCTGTCCCTGCATCACCTTGGCATCCTCTGCTGCACGAGTCCGAGCTGCCGACCTGCCCCTCACCTGAAGCAGGTTGTTGTAGATGTCCAGGCCCTTGCCAGCCTGCAGCAGGATCTGAATCAGCCTCCGGACCATGCTTTCCAGCCCCTGCACCACTGCAATGTGCAGAGCCCTGGAACGACAGCGTGCAGCACACTGTTAAAGGCTGTCTTCATGGAAAAGGCCATGTATCCACAAGAGACAGGCACTTAAGCCCATTACATTGGCCCCTAAAACCAAATAACTCACTGACTCACCATCTGATCTGTAAGGTTTACAATGATTGATTAAGACTCTGACTGACCTATTCAGCTGATTGACTCCCATATGGCTCACCAATCATGTTTGCAAAAAGTACATGGTAAAGGGAAATCCTTATCACTGTATCTCACAGTTCTTTTTTCACAGCTCTAGCAGGAACAGGGGATAAAAGAGGGGCCCTTGAGAAACCATAATAGTTTTTTTCTTAACCTTCTTCCAGTAACAGCAAAGCCTGTTTGATGTCATTTCCTGTGTTCAGGAACAACGGATGGTTCTTTTGAATAATTATTATTATTTCTGCTTCTACAGGGGCTTTCTGAGGCTTATTTCAGTGTCTTTCACTGTTCTTTTTTTTAATGAAAACTCGGGAATGAATGACCAAAAGTAGCGATGCAAATAGAAGTAATTAAAAAAATAATAAATAAGGAAGACGGCAAGATTCGCATAAATATTTGAATGGTAAATGTAATTCCAGGTAAATAAAAAGACAAATGCAGTCCTGCTGATAGCTCACACCGGGATAGAGATTGTATTGCTGTTTTGAGCCAAAATAGGTTGCTGTAAATAGGGTAGGAAGCTTTCAGTGTTCTAAACATACACTTTCTGTATGCACCTAAATATGAAGCATAAAACTAATATAAAATGCATAGGAGACGGGACTCATACACAATGACTTAACAAAAATGAGAAATAGAAATGAAAGACCTCCCCCCCAACACTTGAGCACCTGTGACATCGTTATGACAATAATGGATGAAGTCAGAAGTTGGTTCTGAAAAAGAGAAGTGGTGCTTGTTTGTATTTTTTCTCACAGCTGCCTTTACAGTGAGGTTATACCCTTCATACAAAGTATATAAAGTCATTTCTGGTAATCATTTACTATATTAATCTGCCCAGAAACCCAATTTCACTCTGTGGTAAAGGTGAACCAGGAATTGCCAATTAAATACAGCAAAAGAGTCATATCAAATGAATTAGGGAGCATAAGAGTCTGTGACCAAAAAGTGCCACACAACTGGTGTGTGCAGTAAACCTGGTGAACACAGAGGATGCTTAACCTTCATTATGGAAGCAGGAAAATATCCGGTGAGTCTAGTGTCACCACAAACACACTCTTTAACTCGGATCGAGACACAGCAAAGTTACATCTGATAGTGCTCCAAGTAAGTGCTGCCTTTCTGTCGGCTGCAGCTCTCAAGACGAAACTGCACCTAGCTCTTCTGTTCCTGGAAGAGGGGCTGACCACAGCCCCAGATAACCTCAGCTGACTGACGCAGAAACCCGGGTGTAGACACAGACAAGGTTTACAGAGAGAGAAGGAGAGAGAGAAAGGAGACCGCAATGATGCCATTAAAAGCATATTTTGTTTTGGGGCAGGGGGCTGATATCCCATGTGGTCAGAGCTGAGCAGCGAGAAGATGATGTAAACAGTCCTGCTTGCTATGGTAATGAGAGCCTAAAGAGAGCTTACCAGAAGTCAGCCAGTCAACAGGACATGTGACAGTGTCACTCCCCCCCACCTCTGGTGCTCACCTGTCTGCCGTGACTGTACTATGCCACCCGACCTGGCAGGAAGCAGCAGAAGGAGGATGCCGCGGCAAGCGAGAGGCTCGCTGGAGGAGTGATCAGCCAGGAAGTGAGCGGCGGATGTTTGGGTTTATGAGTTCATTCATCTAAGACGGTTCTTCAGGCAGAGGGAGAGAATGAGAAGACAGAAGCACCTGAGGAAACCACCGGCCCACTTCCGATTGCGCTTTCTCGCAGGTTTTCCCGAAACTGAGGGGCTAGAGGCGCTGAGAACGAGACGGGCCGGCATTGCCGGCGTTCCTTTGACGTAAGAGCCAACACACAGGAAGTGCCGGAAAGAGGTGGGGTGCAGGGCGATGGACATCTCGCTGCTCTGCACTGTAACCGCATTTTGGGTCGTCCCAGTGTTGACTGGAGATTTAATTTATCAGTCCCTAGTCTCTCTCAATATCATCAGCTGTAGAGGAAATTTTTTAAGTTACATTTGCAAATAACCATGTTTGTCTTAGAGACAAGGAACCACACAGCCTTTGTAGACTCTATCCTGGATTTATGCACATGACGGTTTTACCATGAAAGTGCAACCAGAATGCATTTTTATAAATAAATCAGATGTGGAATTGCAATTATAACGAATATATTTGCAATTTTCCAAATATATAGTGCATGCATGAATACATGCATACCCAGATAATTGTTTACTCATGAAGAGATCAACAAAACACAAAAAAGTGAAACAACAACAAAGAAACGGAAACATCAGCCACCACCCCCTCCCCACACACACACACACATAGGTCAATCACAATGTCTGACTAAAACCTTAAAAAAAAACCCACTGTCTTGTTTATGCCTTCAGGATGGACAAATGAGCAAGGGCCTTGAAACCACAGTTGTCTGCTCTGGAGTTTAAGGTCAGCATTAAACAAAGAGACCAAAATAAATGCAACAGGCTCCTAATGAAACAGGTCCCTAATGAAACAGGCCCCCTAATGGAACAGGTCCCTAATGGAACAGGCCCCTAATGGAACAGGCCCTTAATGAAACAGGCCCCTAATGGAACAGGCCCCTAATGAATAGCCAAAATGTTAAGCTGGCTTAGTGCCACCAAACATATTAATTTGTACATTTTGCTGGATTCTTTCACAGTTTAATTAAACATCCAAATTATATCCAGGAATATAAGATGCCACTTTTGGACAAAGCAGCTAGCAATTTTAGCATTTTATGAAGTCTGGTATTTTAACAAAGGGATTCAGTCTAATGTTTTTACCCCAACATGCTATTTAATATCCCTTATTCTGTCACATACATTATTTTTAAGGATGCTCTCTTGTTGACTAGACTCTGGGATACGACTATACTCTGGGATATGACTATACTCAGGGATATGACTATACTCTGGGATACCCCATATTCTCATGTTGCTGCTCCCCATGAGACATCCATCTTTATAGTCACCAGGATCATGTGACAGGTGTAAGTAAAGGTATTAAAATTCGAGTTCACTTTATGTTCTATTTAAATCGGTGTTTTGAAGCTGAAGTTTAAGGTGTAAATTAAGTAAAGTAAGTTTATGATTTTCTATATGAATTACTAAATTATGTATTGCTAAAGTTATCATGGTAGCACTACAGTGCTTCAAAGCTCTGCCTTTTTGGATAGCAAAGACAGAATTAAACATAAAGTGTATAAAAAGTTATAAAGGCAGCACATGGAAGAGAATCACCAACTTACGTGTCCCCATCATCGTCTTGCCAGGTCGCCATAGTAACCTGTGACGGCTCAATCCGTTCCACTGGAAGGAGAGGAAATGGGGCCAAGGGCAGACTGACAAGCTGGTAACAATCCATTCTATTAGGTCTACCTGAAGATGGAATATGGGCAAGAGCAACAGGTAAAGATCTAGAAAGTCATCATTTTGTTCAGTGTGAAACAAAAGTGCACATTATTCACTAAAATGGAATTCATATAAGACAAACTATCCAATGGGAATGATAGACCTTACCAAATCGCAAGGATGTAACTTGGTTTGAACATGGGGGGGGGGGGGGGGTTTGAGGTGTCCTACCATTTTGGAGGAGACATGATTATTGGGGTTGTATTAGCCTGGTTAAATTAAGTTAAAGTGTTTTCCTATTATTATTGGGGGGGGGAGGGGGTTTACGCCCATGCCGAATCTTACAGTGCAGTGAGTATGATTTTAGGCAACCTTCACTCTCTGGCATGTGGTTTTTAAACAATTTTATAGGAAGCGAAAATAAAATAACGGTAACTGGACTCTAACTGGACTTTTACCGTTAAACATGTTGCAACATGCATAAACCACTGAACCCAGACTTTATTCCCATACTTGTAATACAATGTTTGGACCATTACACAATGACTAAAAAGTTCAAAAGTCAGGACTATTCCTGACTGTGCAATTTCCAATAGACCAGGGCCTGAAGACTTCACAAAGCCATGCAGCATCTGAATCCTCCTCCCATTATTAAAATGTTGTCATTTTTCACCCACCCCCCAGGCTGAACATCTTATATTATTCTTATGCATTTTCACATATATTGGTTCTGTCACACGCACCTGCATATATGCAAAAATAATATTATAATACAGTTATATTTAAGTTATACAGCAGTTACATCAATCAGAGCATTTTGTGATTTCTTCCTTCACTTACAGGGGGGTGCAAGGTCTGCTAACGTGTGACGAGAGTCGCTAGGTATCTTATCCGGATGCTCACTGGAGACGGCGCTTGGAGGCAGTGATCCTTGTTGCGGGTCGTTCTGTAGGTTTGCGATGTTCTTCGTCCGCTTTGCCGGGGTTTCCTTTTTATTATCGGGAGCGGGAAATGGCCGTTTTCGTAAGGGAAGTCTGGACACAGGCTGGGCATTCGAGGACTTGGGGTCATTGTCCATTGCATTGACCTCCGAAGGTTCAGCCTCAGATTTCACTGAATACTCCCCACTGGAAGATCTGTGGGAATCACTTGGGGGATCAGGAAGAGTAGGCCTATTTACAGAATCACAAATGACTACCCCTGTTTGTTCAGTACAAGGAGACTCGCTAGGCACTGAGCTTGAGTAGTCCGCATCATTACAGGCATGCCCTCTTGCCAGTGGCTTTGAGTTTGTTTGATTCATTTTCACAGTTTGTTTTGAGTCTGTATGGCGTGCAGCGTCACCTTCTGGACCAGAGAGGCCATCTTCCAGCCGGTATTTGCGATCTTTAATTGTGAGGTCCAGTGGTGCTGGCATAACGTGCGGCTGCGACCCATTCATAGTCATAGTCGCCGTTTCAAAGATGTTATCACCCGACTGTTAAATGAAAGCAAGAGTAAATTACAATATAAATAGCAAACGAGTTTGCTGAGCATCGATCATCAGGCGTTTTATAAAAGACATGGAGGTGACACGAAGGGCAAACATACCTGAAATACACATAATATACATAACAGTCGTGGAAAGCACACTTTCAGATATACTAAGCAAAATTACGTTTAAGTGCAACCATTAGTTATTTTCAATAATAATTGTTTTCTACCACTTATTCACCCATCAATAATTAGTGAAATATTGTAGTTGTATTGCCTTAACCTACCTGTAAATATCGCAAATAGTGTCATCCAATGCAATATGCACATTAGCACTGCAAATAAAATCCCCAGCCGTTAAAGACACAAAATAAAATTTAGATCAGTTGAACCTCAAGCAGGCAGAATAGACTAAACGACAATCTTCCATAGTTCTCACTCAGTCCAAGAATACTATCAAAACAGCGTTTTGGCATGCGTTGCGATTTAGCCGTTTCAGATATGCGGTGACTGCACGTATGTATAATCAGCCCATACACATCAGCGAGTGTGAGATAATGACCATCGTCTTTTTCATACTGTGTAATGAGAACGTCTAAAACAGTCTCTCTCTCTCTCTCTCTCTCTCTCTCTCTCTCTCTCTCTTCATTCACACACGGACAACGTTTGCACTGGGGTTTTCCCTCAAGCGTCGTATGCTGACGTATTGGTAGTGCGGCGTCTACTTTACACCTTCAATAACAGATTGTGATAATAAGATTACACTTTTAAAAAATTCGTCTCGATTCCATGTTCAATGACTCTTCACAGAGAATCGAACGAAAACGTGTGAAAACCAGTGTTACATATGGGATCTGCGCTAGCCCATATGCCTCTTAAACTGCATTATGTCGGGTATTTGTGGATATGGTTTGTTTTGTGTTGTGAAATAGGTTCATCTCTGTTCTAGTTGACGTCTGAAGTAAGAAGATTGTTGAAATACGGGGATCCCCCTTGAGCTCTTATCCGGAACAAAGCATGTCATCCTAATTCCCACAACGACCCTTATTTGTTGGATTTTTTTCTTCTTTGGACGTAGAAGTTAAGAGAGAAAGCGGAAACTATTCTGCTGGTCAGTCATATTGAATAATAGCTCATGATTCATTTTTTTTCTCTCTGGTTGTATGGCAGACAAAGTATATGTGCATCTGCAACTGAACACAATACACAGTTTTAGTCACCATGAATTGCCATATTACCAAACTTTGCTGAATTAATGCTTGTAGGAGCGTACTGCTTCCTGCACTTCTTCACACACGTAATATCCAGGTTCGCCAATTTCGGTCAGCTGGCTGGAGTGAGATATTCAATTCGAGACAAGTCTGCACACGCCCATATGTGTACGTAACAGTTTAATACCTGTAGGGTTTGCAAACTGCCCCAAGCACTTTTAATGTGGCTAATTTTAGGTTCATAATGCAATAATATAGTTTTCTTGTAAGATTTCTTGCATGAGTCTAAAAGCGTGACTGTCACGCCAGATGCGTGACAGTTGGCAACTTTGAATTTCTTCACATATAATGTGTAAATGTCAAAGCGTTACAATACGTGGTCATTTTAAATAGGCCTTGCGTGTCGAATCGAGCTACTGTACATATTTACTGATATGACGAAACGTTGATATAATACCTTGATTCTCGCCCTGATTATTTGCGCACGAGAAAATGTCAATAGCATGCCCAGCCTTTTGTCGCAAAACGTACTTTATCGGTTTTCGGAAGACGCTCCCACTTAACCTGGTTAAAGTTTACATAAAACCCGCCCCGCAACTCTTTCTGTCCTGTCATCACCTACTGTTCGACGAGTGTCACTGCACCTAGAGTTACAGTTTGATTGTTCTTATTTCTGTTGGGTGACTTATCTTTGTACATATTGGGGCACTCAGATATCTGTGTCAGCAGATAAGTTCGTCTACGTTTGTGACAATCAAGTATTTCTGTAGCATAACGGTCTCTCAGCTGGGAGACCCTCACACCCTCGTTTCCTTTTTTCGCATAGCGGCATCCAAGTTCTTACGTCTTTGCCTGTGTTTATAGGTCAACTGATCTTATCACTCATGCCTCATACTTGATGTACAGGCGACTCCAAAATCCTTCTGCTTCCGGGCATGTCTCCGTGTTAGGGATGCGGGGCACCGACCAAGCACACGGACCAGGGGAGATGTTTCTGCAGTGTTATCAGCGGAGATCTGAGGTCATACTGTAATTTATCACTCACTGTACACATCCACTTAACTCTCTGTGCAGCTGTATTACTCACACCCCCCGCCTTCCCGCCTGGGGGCTTTAGTTACCTGGGTGAATTTGGGACTTTCCACATATGTATTGAGTTTTACAACGATAAACATAAGGTAAGACTAAGTGTTTAATTCCCAAAAACACCCCAATAATACCAACAGCTTTTTTAAAAAAAAAAAAAAAAAAAGCTCTTCCCCACAGAGCTAATAATTTCGTAGGAAAATATGTTTTCGTAATTTAATTAATTTATGGAAATTGTGACGTCATTATTCGTAATTTAATTCAGGTGTCTATCAATTAAAAATGAATAAAGTAACTAAAGTTAAAGGAATGCGCCAAAAATATGCATCTTTAAATCTGGGGTTCCCATCTCACACATAATGGTTTTGAGCCGATTTCTTTTTTTTTTGTGTTTCGCTTAGTGTATTAAAAGGTGAACTTTCAGGTAAATGCACAGTATATGCACGGAATAAAGGAAACCAAATATTAATGCAAATATAGGCTATGTTTAACCTTTATTTCACTTTAATCTCAACTTGCCCCAGGCTTTTGTTAGAGTTGTTAAACTATAATAAATGATGGTGAAGCTGCGCTACTGAGTTTTTTTTCTGAAATCTTATATCTAAGAGCATTAATATAATGATCGTTTCTGTTATTGACCCGTAAAACTCTTCCCTCTGGTGGAAAACAGTGGTACGGCATACTGTGAAAAGTAGAAAAAAAATTAAATTAAAGAATCTCCATAACAGACTTCAAGATGAACCTCTCTTCTTTCAACTAGTGCTCAGTTTTTGCTTGTGCACTCAGGATCAAGGAACTGGAACGTTCTAATTGTTGAGCCTGTGATCTATAGTATGGTCTATACCAAGGGTGGGCGATCTTATCTGCAAAGGGTCAGTTTGTATGCAGGTTTTTTGGGATAAGTTTTAGGTCAGCTGTTCAAAGCCAGGTGTGAGGTCTCTGGGGTGGCAGTATGCGGCTCAGCCTCTATGCCTGTGATCAGAAGGTCACTGGGTCAAGTGCAGCCTCAGCACATCTGCAGGTCCTTGACCAAGACCCTTAACCCTCAGCTCCCTGGGCGTTGCTATGGGTGGCTGCCCTTAACAGCCAGCTTGCTCTCACCTACAGAGAACAAGTGAGGGGAGGTGTAAAGAGAATTTCCCCAAGGGGATCAATAAAAAGTATGAACTGCTTGTTGTTATATAATATCCAACAAGTCCTCTAATTAGTGATTTAATTTGGGAGTTGCAGCGAAAACCACACACACAGCAGCCCTTTATGGATAAGATTGCTGACCCCTGGCCTATATTGACTGACACAATCTCACTAGGCATGATAAGATTCACCGATTCATATCAGTGCATTGGCACAAAAGTAGATGATGCACCTGACCCAATTAAAAAGTGGGCACCGGATACAATTTGGGATGAATTCAGTATACAATGTATTTGCATCAGTAAATCTGATTTATTAATGTAGAATAGTGAGTTCAATCTTTTTTGCATTGTTAATTTCATATTAGTTAGGCCTCTTTAGAAACTGGTGTATTAATGTTTTCGGGGGTCATTATGCTTTCAGACCACAGGAGGACATGTCTTGTATCGCGCACCTGCTTGCGTTTGTCAGCTGTTGCAGGAAAATGCAACCTCTCTTTTGTGTGTATTTGTGAATGTAAAATATGCCTCGTGTATGGTCCCCCTGAAAATGAAACAACATTAACGCAACACAAAAGCATAACATAACTCAAGAACATTAGGACGACACAAAAAAATCAAGACAAAATGTAGAAGATTTAATGTTTGAATGTGTTGGGTTCTCTTAATGTGCTGTGTTTTCTTAATGTTTTCAAAACAGAAGTGATCTGGGCCACAGGGGGCAGTATTCAACCCGCTGATCAAGGTTGAATTCAGCTAGATAATACGAGACAGACTGTGAGGGTTGGGTGGTATATTGAAAAGCAGTGTGGGGGCACCCATTCCGGGGAGCAGGAGGGGCAGCAGGTCTCATAGCTGCATAGAGGGTGAATAGCCAGGGGCAATCTGCGATGCTAGCGCCCACCAGCAACCCTGCATCTGCTAGCCTCACCTGCAGCGGTGCACGACTGGCCAATTCCGTGAGACGTGATAGAGTTATTCCGCTTTCCGTTGCTGGTGTCCTTCTACCGACACTTTGCGAAGGCTTTCACCAGTATTACAAAACTGCTGCACCCCCATACTAATGTACCCAGATCCATGTCTCCCTTTAATTCTGGACACTGACGCTAGTAATGAGGGACTGGACACTGTGCTGTACCATGGTACAGGACAGGAGAGTACTGGCTGCACCCCCACCGCCCTCATGGCAGCTTTAGCAAGCAGAATAATGGTCGGAATGCACTGCTGTGCCAGACATATTTGCTTAACCACGAGGAGCTCTATAGACTCTGTATAGGCCCTCATTTTTATTTGTTTATTTGTTATATTTTATTTTAAACACATGTAAAATATTACAGTTGGCAAGCTGCTCGGAAGGGAGTGATAGATTAGGAGGAAAATGAGTGGAGAAAAGGGGTAGGAAGAGAGATAAATAATTAAAAAAAACAAAGGGGGAGACAACAGTGGGAGAGAGTAATAAAGCAGAAAATAAGATATACAGATATACAGACATACAAAATTGCTGTGTGTGCTTGGAATGTGCGTGTAAGTGTATAAGTGTATTTGCATGTCTGTTCATCTGTGTGTGGGAGGTGTGTGAACACTTGTGCGTGTGTTGGGTGCGTGTGAATTTCTCCATGGAATGTACTTGATAGCGAGGGCGGGGGGCCACAACCATGCCACACGAGACCCAGAAGCCAGCGGAGACAGGCCCAGGAGACCCGGGGCGTCCGCAGCCCCCATGGAGCACGGAAGAGCCAAGGCCCCACGTTCCCACGACAGTTGTGTCCCCACCCCAGCAGAAGGAGGAGGGAGGTCCCAGGCACAGCCCCCGCAGCCAAAAGGGCATGAGCCCCAAAGAACCAGAGGCAACGGGCAGCTGAACCCGTGAGGGCCAAGGCCAGGGCCCCAGGACCCCAGGCAGAGAGCCCCGCCCACGCTGGAGAGGCCCGAGCCCCCCCCCCAGGCCACCACCCCAAGGAGGAGGGCCAGCAACCATGCCCAGGTGGCGGCTGCGCCCCAGAAGAAGCAGCTAGCCCCGGACCCAGGCCCACACCGCCCACACAGACACTTCACAGACACACCTCTCAGCCATACACATAAACCACACACACACTCACACAACATACAGACACATACACAGAGACAAAAAGACATAAGCCCATCCAATCCGGACCACCCTCCTACGTGCCCCAGGGTGCCGCCAGCCGAACAACTACCCACGTGCCCCCCCACCGTTGCAGGCAGGGAGCAGGGGTGTAGGAAGACCCACCCACTGTTTGTGAACAGCTCTC
>JAODUD010000134.1:3260487-3281245 GCA_026784285.1 Stomatorhinus walkeri
TGCCGGCTGACACTCATGATGGGAGAAATGAATCCTCAAACCTCAAATTGGGATTAGCCTGATATTCTGATGGCTGGCCTCTGAGAGCTGCACATCATCACATCTGTATCTGAAGGGCAGGTCTGAACAAATCTGAAGGCATGAAAAGTGAAGGGGGCGTCTCCGGGTCATGGGAACGGACAAGTGTGAAAGAGTGAGCGAGGGCGGAGGAGAGAGTTGAGCCAACCGACTTTTATCTCATTCTCTGGCGGAAAATTAAGATTAAGGGACTGTTTTATCTGAAGACGCACTTCTGCTTTCTTTTTGATGCCAAAAAGTAGAGAACTAGATTTGTAGCCTTTTCTCAGCTCTTCAAGGGACAAAATATCTTCTAGTGCTTACCGGCTACCACCCAGTAGCTGCTGGTGGCTCACAGGGATCCGTGCTGCTGTCATCGTGATATGTGCAGGCAGACATTGGCATGAAGGAGGAAGTGTGGAACAGGCTTGTGAAGTGAAGAAAGTTCTATAACACGAGGGGTTTTCTGCTAGACATGGATCTCTTGGGACTTCATGACTTCACATGAGGACTGACAAAGCACCCTGGGGCGACACCTACATGCTGGCCCTAGCAAGTCAGCAGCTTATAAAGCGTCATTGCTTCGACATACACGTGAGTCATGGCAGCAGCGCGCAGCTGGTGGGGAATAGGCCAAATCCCTAGGCCTGACTCAGCCCAGTCCAGCGCCACTACATTGACTGCAGCAGACACCCGGCTGTTGGACAAAACCCTGAAAAGGCTAGGAAAACTGGAGACTTTGTGTACCAACCCACGGCTAGCCCTGAAGAACAGTCCACCCTTCCTGCCTGACCTGGTGTCTCAGACGGCAAACCAGCTTTCGGAGGTCTGGGCACCCTACCGTGGCCCGGCCACAAGTGAGACGAGCGGCTATGTGCCTCGCGGCGATGAGGCCGAGTACCTGAGGGTCCACATCAGGCACCTGCTGACCAAGACAGAGAGAGCGATACTCCTGTTCAAAGAGGGCAAGGAGAAGATCTTTGAGGAGAACTCCAGCTATAGGTGAGAGGCACTGGTATCTTCTGCTAGTTTCTTCTTTACTCTTCAAAGGCAGGGGAGAAGTTTCATTGAATAGCAGTTGCTTTAAGGTTTAATCCAGTAATACTTGTTTTTATAAATAAAATTTGCAGGAAAATATTATTTTTTAAGCATGTAAGGTCTGTAATGGTAGAATGAACGTAAACAACCCTGTAGGACCACAAACGTTATAGTTACGGATATGCTTAATTTAATTTAATGATTATCTGTAGCTGGACCACACAGCTACCCTGTTGTCAAACCATCTGTAAAAATCACTTGGGAAAGTTCGGGGCCAGGCCAGACTATACCATAGTTTTTACTCTCCAAGGGAGGGGAGTCCCACAACATCGAGCAGCATTGTGCAAAGTGCTTTGGATCCAGCGCTCCCACTCTATAAGACGGAAAATAGGAGAGAAGGTGACTAAAGGGGAAGAAACAGTGGACCACTTTTCCCTGTAGAGACAGCCTTTCATTCACTGGGGTCGGGCTTTTGTTGAATATGCGGACCTCTGCAGTGCTGAGTAAGGGATCTGCAGTGATCAGGGACGTTAGAAGCATTTCGAAGCATTTTGAATGTGGGGGGGGGGCACACTGGCATAAAACTAATATTTTATGTTGGGGGGGGCAGAGAAATAATTATGAAATGTGAGGGGGACACGACCCCTTCAGATTTAATGGCGGCAATGCCCATGGCAGTGATAATTCCCTTATGCTGTTAAAAGCAATATTCTAATCCAGCAATTTCGAACCCCCATCCTCACAAAATGCAACTATGCCCATTAATTCACCCACAGCACCTCAATAAAAACTCAGCAACCCAGCCTCAATAAAATTTTTGAATACATTCATTGCATAATTCAAATCATTTGCAGCCATATTTGGGATTTTAGCGCAAAGTATGTATTTTCAGTGTATTGATGATATAATCTCGACGACTATAGTTCCATTTGTGATACGAATTTTTTTCCCCTTATTTTATGAAAATCAAGAGAATAAATTGACATTTGGGAAATTAATGCCAATTAATTTATCTGAACTCAATTTGAAGTTTCACGGACAAACAAACAAACAAAAAATGAATATAAAGTGTATAAAAACTGTATAAAAAGTGATTTCTAAATTTACAGATATGTATGATGACGCTAATGCATTATCATCTTCTGATAAAATTCTTAGACGAATGAAATTCGGAGGTGAAGGAGATGAAACTGTTTTTTTGGTGTTTGGAATATTCTCTACAGTCCATAACAATGGAATAATATTAGATATTTACATTCTGAGCAGTAGTACTCGAATGGGGTATTAGATATGTGGGAATTTCATTTGTTCATTGTATAGCTTATATGGCTTTGTGTGTCTGACCCTAATATCTGTAAAATTTACTAGATATGCTTTACTGAATGCATTGTCATAGAGTATTACATTATCAGACACAAAACAGTAGGAACAAACCATTACCAGCCAAGTAATCCACACAGGAAATGCCCCGTTCGAAGGCAGCTGACATTGTTTCAGTGAAAAAAGCCTGAATACCATGGATGAGCAACCGTGAACACGACGGGAACCGGAGGTGTGAGAATGATGGGAATGAGATGGAAATTAGGTTACAAAAGTCCCCAGTCAGCATGTTTGGTACTAAATATATCTGCAGAGAAAAGCAACTGAACTGCATTTTTAACTTTGCAGAGGCTCCTGTGTGGCCTCCACTATGACCATTGGAAAAGCAGCACACCCATATTTAACCTCCTGTATGAATTTATCATGATATGTGCCATGAGGTTATTGTTTTTTATTTGCTTTTTTATTTGTTTTTTGTTTTTGTTTTTTATTTGTTATCATCATTGTTAGGTTCCTGTGCAGTGGCAGTGGCTAAGTGTGGACATCTGTAATTTTATTTTTGGTTTTACACAGTTTAGCCACATCATCATCACTATATGAGGTCATTCTAAAAAAATGCATGTGATGGTTTTTAAAAGCGTGCTGCAAAATCAGATGGAAGGAACCACACGTTTCAGACCTGCATAAATTAAATGTGCACCAGTTGTGATGGTTAACTTCATTCCATGTTATGTGTCTTAATATTAAGTGACATTTAGTCAACAAACCGTAACTAAATAATCTAAATAGTTTTGTTTTACATACCTACTATTTATCTGTAATTTTCTTAATTTTCCTAAAGCATTAATAAATTGTATGGTAAGACCTAAAATAACAGATGAGAAAGCCACAAAGCTTACACTGAATATTTGGGATCATGTTGAAATGCAAATGAGTGCCTTCATTACTGTGAAGTATATGGATATTCGGATTCAGATAAACCATTCCCAGTTAGCACTATGTTTACACTTTTTAAAATCTATCCCTTTGAGTTATTAAGTGAACAACTATATTAAATTAATACTTTAACTCTAGTGTGGCTGGGAAATGTATCGCATTAACGTGTCGCAAAAACTCTATTATTTCTTTGATTGTGTTAATCCATGGGGAATGTTGTTACTCAACTGGGGGAATTATATGAGCATGGATTTTAACAGATACTGTCACTACATGATCCTCGTTAGCTGTGGATGGGTTGATAGCCACATACGTAAGCAACGCACAGAAAGCGGAATACAGAAAAAAATGTGTCTGTCCAGTACCTGTGATGGGCTTTGTCAAGCCAGATGAAAAATACTAACATCAGATAAGCATGATTTCCATGCCTTTCTGTGCTGGTTAGAGCTGCGGTTGGGTGCTGGTGGACCAGCGTAACTGCTGGGCTACCTGCAAATGAAGCCAGTCCACCAGCAATATTTCACTAAAGACCGGCATCAAAATACCATATGCATTTTGTCGATCATGCTGGTCTATGCTGGTTTCCTCAGCCAGGAACACAAGCAATTTAAGGTAATTTTGTCGGTCAAGCACATGAGATAGGCCTTAACTGGTAAGGGTGCAGGTTCACCATAAGTTCTTTTGTAAAATCCATTTCCTGAATAGTTTAATACTAAATAGTTCACGGTTCACTTATGATCGTGTAGCACATGTGTGACTCTCATCCACAGTTGACCCAGATTTTATAAACATGTCAGTTTAGGTCACAACTTTGCACAAGATCCAGTATTCAGATCTGAAATCACAACGTCTCATGGGGAATCTTATGTTATCTGGTTTGTTTTGTTTTATAATTTGTCAGACAGAGGCATACATCCATCCATCCATCCATCCATCTTCTATACCCACTTATCCTACTGGGTCGCAGGGGGTCTGGAGCCTACCCGGAAGCAACGGGCACGAGGCAGGGAACAACCCTGGACAGGGGGCCAGCCCATTGCAGGGCACACTCACGCACCATTCACACACACATGCACACCTATGGGCAATCTAGCAACTCCAATTAGCCTCAGCATGTCTTTGGACTTTGGGTGGAAACCAGAGTACCCAGAGGAAACCCCACAACGGCACAGGGAGAACATGCAAACTCCACACACATGGAACCAAGGCGGGGACTTGAACCCAGGTCCCAGAGGTGTGAGACAACAGTGCTAACCACTGCACCACCATGCCGCCCCCAGAGGCATACATAGGAAGTCATAATTTGTATGTTTCTATTGTATTGAAAGCTTACAGCTTAAACATTTAGCATCTTTCACGCTATAAGGTGTACTCTCAGTGGTTGCCAGGTTTCTGTTTATAGAGCCATTTGCCAAATAGGTTTAAGATTTCACAAGAGGTTGTCGGGATTAAATAGAGCAATTATATATGCATGTGGTGTATGGCATTAATTGCCAAGGTGTGCGATGGAAATAATCATTATAATCCATACTTACAATAACATCCCGTTTCTTAATGCCATCTGTTCATCGAACCTTTTGAAAGTGTTGAAGTTTTTATCTACTAACAGGTAGTGCTTTACTTGGAAAGTTTAAGTTAAACCATCAAACATATATTATAATATAGATCATTTTCACGCACTTGAGAATTCTTCAGAAAAAGTGTGATGATGAAAAACTTTTGGTTTTTTTTGTGTAGAGGAATTGACATTACCTTAACTTTTTAGGTATACTAAAATTGTCATTTGTAGCTCTGACTTGATTTAAAAAAAATCGATTTTACACAAATTGGAAGCCAAAAATCAGTAACACAAAACTACACAAAATGTTTTTAAATCTTTCAGCTTTCCCACAACAAACAATCAATTTGTATGAGAAAATGTGTAGTTTTGCTTTTATTACACAAATAAATTGTAACATAAAATGGAGAGCTCAGTGGGCTAAGCCTCTATGCCTGTGATCAGAAGATCGCCGGTTCAAACTTGACTTCAGCACATCTGTGGGTCCTTGAGCAAGACCATTAAGCCCCAGCTCCCTATGTGCTACTATGGGTGGCTGCCCTTAATGGCCAGCTTGCTCTCATGTACAGACAGCAAAGCTGGGGGAGGCGTGAAGAAAATTTCCCCACAGGAATCAATAAAGTATCAGTTATTATTATTCATGACTCATACTCTCCTCTTTGTCTTAATTCTACATTAATTTTGGCAAGTTCTGTGTATGAATTTTTATGCATATAAGTTTCAATATTAGGTGTGATTAATCTCATTTATTTTAATTTTAATCGACTGTCAGTAGTAAATGTAGTATTTATTACCCTGCAATGTAGTAAATTGTTTTGAAAAACTGAACTAGATGCTGGTTAACCTCAAATTTTCACTTGTAATGTTGTTTAGATGGATGTGTGTACATCATGATGTGGTTACAGCCCATGGTATCATGATGCGTGTTAAGTGCACGGTATCATAATGCAAATACAGCACACAGTACCATGAAGCGTGTATGGTGCAGGGTATCACAACACGTGTACTCCACAGAGTATGATGATGCACCCACAGCGTGCGCTATCATGATGTGTGCACACTGCACTGTATCATGATGAGAGTACAGTGTACAGAGTACAGAGTATAGTGCATGATATCCTGGTATATGTACAGCATATAGGATCATGATGTGTCAACTGTACATGATATTATGATCATGATTTTTATACAGTGCATGGTATCACAATGTGTCCATAGTACCACTGTATCATGATGTGTCTGTGTTGCACTGTATCATGATTTGTATACAGTGCATGGTATCATGATGTGTCCATTGTGCACTATATCATGATTTGTATACAGTGCATGGTATCATTATGTGTCCATTGTGCCCTGTACCACGATTTGTATACAGTGCATGGTATCATGATGTGTCCATTGTGCCCTGTATCATGATTTGTAGACAGTGCATGGTATCATGATACCTCTACTGACATGGTGTCAAGCTGCTCCTCTCTCCCAGAATGTCTTACTTTAAATGACTCATGACAGGTCATCTAGTTCTTAAATCTCTAAAGCGCAGTCATGTGGGCATGCAGACACACACCAGTAATCACAGTGGCGAATGTAGGTTAGGGAGGAAATGTCGGTCAACAGGATTTACAGGTCTGTGAAAAAGCCTTAGCTTCCTTTATTTTTTATCTGATCCCTCCTCAGTCCCCAGTTTTTGTGCTGTTTCACAATCAGCTGTCTCTATCAAACAAAAGAGCAGGGTAGATGGACTGTAAACCTTCGGCCCAGGTTTCCTTTGACATAACATGGTTGTAAGGATGAGTGCTCAACCTGCCCTCTGAGGGAGCCTCGATACCAAAAGTGAAGCACAGATAAACATTTCACACAAATTATCAAACACTCTTATGCAAATTCCTTCTTCCCCTTTTGCTGTCCATACAGATCCACATATTTCTGAAATAAGTACTACATAAACCTGTACTGATATCTCGCCCTCTTATCATTTTAATTTCACAGAGCTTCCTAAAACAACTGAAACACAGAAGCACTGCAAAGCACTGCTTCAAGGCACCAGTTACCACTCCAAGGCATAAAATGCACTCATGTGGGCAATGCAAAGATGCAAAGCGTAATCTGGCTACCTTACTTGGCTGGCTCCATACAGCTGTTTTATTTTCTTCGCACTCTTATGAATACACACTGGTAAACTGGAGTAGGGGGTAGTTTCTGCAGATAGTTGATATGACCACAAATAGGGTGTTTGATGGGCAGGAAATGTCATCTGTTGTGGAAATGAAGACATGAACAAGGCTGCCGCTGAATTTAGTCATGGAAAGTTTTGCCCAAAATAGATGAGTGCATCAAGATATAAGGCACAAGTGGGTATTTGTTTATTCATAAATCAACAGATCTTGCATACATTCAAGATAAAAGATTGATTGTAAGCAGGTCAAGGTGGGGTGAAGTATGCATTCATTGCATGTTCAAGGTTTTTCAATTTATTCTGTCAATTAATCTAGCAATCAAGTACAAAATTACATGAATCATCAGCTGAAAAGATACTTATGCAATATATTATGAAATTCTATCTTCATTTGTCAGTGATTTATCAGTCAAGAAAGTCACACGGTATAGTCGTGTCAGAGAAATGGCTGTTGCTTGGTGTTCGTGTTAAGTGGTCAGTGTCTAACGGAAAATTTGGTCGCTCAGGCGCACGACATAAGGACAGGAAGCTCAGAGAGGCTTCCTGTGTGTGGAAGCTTAACTACAAAACAGTGCATTGTTTATGTTATCTGCTCAGAGAACCGGCTCACTGATTACCTCTGACTATGAGCACAGTTCATACCTCGCTTTGACTACAGCAGGCCTATCTTCATTCTTTTCTGTAATGTTAGCACACCTGGTGAAGTTCAGCACCCATTTTTTTCTGCTTATTTGTGGAGTTTTTGTTCCTCTCCTCCATTGTCTTATGGAATTTCTTCTTCCCCTTGTCCCCCTTCCCTGTTGCAGGCACCATTTTGTATAAACAACGTAATCATGGATTGCCACATATTATTGTCGGCTGCCTCTGGGTGACTGAATGTGAAAGGCGCGATGCAAAAATGAACTGAACTGAATATTACAGGCAGCTTTTAATTGAGTTTGTGTCTGTAATTCTGTACATTTAATACATTTCTGATCAGGAAAAAAGCAAAATTCAAGATTCAGAATAAACTGAATCTTCAGTCTTGAAGTTTAACAATTAAATAAGCACAGAATATTATTTTCTGTTTGTGATTGACATGGAGATTTGCTTTACTGGGCTGGCAGCTAACACTCTGTATTTCTGTTTTCTTTCTTCAATTTCCCAGGAGAAGCCTGACAAAGATTTCTCTGCTGTTCAGCCACATGCTGCATGAACTGCGGGCAGTGTTTCCCAGGGGACACTTTCAGGGGGACACATACAGGCTGACTAAAACAGAAGCCGGGGAATTCTGGAGGAAAGCATTTGGAGAGAGGTGAGCGCTGCGGAGAGGTCAGAATGGGCAAAATAAACAGAAGGAATTGTAAAAGTGTGGAAATGGATGGAGGCAGGGTCATATTAATGATGTGTGAATCGAAAGGAAATGAAAATGAACCCCCGCAGCTGGGGACTTTGTAATGGGAAAAAGACAAATCTGACTACATTTGTTGTACTCCATTAATGAAGCATTTATCACCCTCTTTGTTAATGCCACAGATTCATAAACTCCTAACAGCTTCTGTGTCTTCTAAAGAATGTTTAATCCAAGAAGTTACCCCGTTAATTTAACATTTCCCTCAACTACACTTCAGGTGTAGTTTTATGTAGGCAACACATAATATTAATAGCATTATGTGATATTGGTGGCAAGAAACCATCAAAAAAGAGTTACAACAGTCTGTATTAAGCTCATTTCTCTCATCCTCAGATGTATCATACAGTGGAATAGTTTCAAAGAGCAGCTTCGCAAGGTTCATGCTTTCGAGGAGGGCATGGAGTCCATGGCCCTAAGGTCCACTGTCGACATCACCTGCAATGACCACGTCTCCATCTTTGAGTTTGACATTTTCACTAGGCTCTTCCAGGTACTGCAGCAGGATTATGAAATTTGGGTCACAAGCCTGGCGGTCTGTCGCTGCCTTTGGCCACATGGACTGAACCGCAAGGCCCTTTGTCATTTCTGCTGACCTATCTCTCTCCTTCTTAGCCATGGTCATCCCTGCTAAGGAACTGGAACCATTTGGCAGTCACCCACCCTGGATTCATGGCTTTCCTCACCTATGACCAGGTCCGGTCCCGTCTGGAAAACTACTACCATCAGCCTAGCAGGTGAGGAGCACAGCAGGTGTGACACCTTATCTACAGCTCTGGAAAAAATAAGAGACCACTCTTTAAAAAAAAAAAACATGCAATCCTGGTTTAACCCTGGTTCTGCTGGCAGAAGGCTACACTGAGAGGCAGGTTACTTCCAGGTTCAAAGTTTCTAAGACAGCAGTACACAAGTACAAAGCAGGAGATACTGGCAATGACCAAAAACCACCCAGGTAGAGGGCAGAAACGACTTCGTAATGCCAGATGGCCGTCAGCACTCGAACTGTACCTCATAAGTCAGAGGATGACCTCAAGTGACCTTTAAAAAGAATGGAAACATCAAGTGTGAATTGCGCAGCAAGGAGAGTCAGTCCTGCTAGACCTTAAAGACCTATAAAACAGGGAAGAAACCCTTCATCAATGAGAACCAGGGAAGATCCTGGATGGAGTTTGCAAAAAAATGTATATTTCATCATGAGAAATAAGTGTAACTAAAAATGTTGCTGTGATCTGTTAATTTTTTCTAGAGCTGTATATATACATAATGCGTGTGCAGACACATTAATGATTATGTACATTATCTAGCCACAGGCTAGGCACCATGTCTTGTGTTATCTTGGCTAAACTGCCCAGCAGACAGACAGATCAACAGACCGCAGTGTAGTGTCATCTAATAAGCTTCAGGTTGACAAAATGCATAACCAGAACCTGCTTTATCTTTATTTTCCATTAGCTACATCTTCCGCCTGAGTTGCACCCACATGGGCCAGTGGGCCATCGGTCATGTGACCAAGGACGGCACCATTGTGCAGACCATTCCCCAGGACATTCCTCTGTTCCAGGCTCTCGTCAAGGGTTATCAAGAAGGCTAGTGCGTGCATTTGTACACATGCTGATATAGATGTAGACTATGATGCTTTTCTTAATATAGAAGACTCAGCATGGAGAGTGAATAATAGCTTCTAAAGGTTGGACAACTTGTGTGTGCGTGTGTGTGTGGGCGGGGATGACAGCTAAGTACTGTCTGCATGTTTGAATGTGACACGGTGTGCTTTGTGGTTTCAGCTATCTGTTCCCAGATGGTAGAGACAACAACCCTGACCTAACCAGTCTGTGTGAGCCGACTTACAAGGGCAAAGTCAGAGTCAGCCCGGTAACGTAGCATTTCTTTATCACATAGTGACAGTTATGTGTATGGAAAAAAACACTGTTCCTGTACA
This sequence comes from Stomatorhinus walkeri, assembly GCA_026784285.1. Lineage (NCBI taxonomy): Eukaryota > Metazoa > Chordata > Actinopteri > Osteoglossiformes > Mormyridae > Stomatorhinus > Stomatorhinus walkeri. The sequence continues at coordinate 3,270,902 of JAODUD010000134.1, forward strand.
CCTCACCCTCAAACGGAAGTCATTTGTGTGTGAGCAGTTTCCGATGTTTTGCCGGTAACCTAAAGAGTCCATCTGATGGGCACACACGTGTGTGTGTGTTTGTGTTTGTGTGTGTGTGTGAGACTCTAACAGGAGCAGTATGAGCTCTATTGTGAGATCGGCAGCACCTTCCAGCTGTGTAAGATCTGTGCAGAGCGGGACAAGGACATTCGCATCCAGCCATGTGGACACCTGCTGTGCCAACCCTGCCTCAGCAGCTGGCAGGTATGATCACTGTCCCGGCGTCTGGCCAGGCCGGTCTGTGTCTGCTGCACCGTTTCCAAGCCTCCCCTGACTCTGCCACACCTCGCTGGCTATTATGGCACCTGCAATTTCTAATTAACTTCAGTCAGCATGTTGGTGTCACCAGAGGGGCTGAAAAGCAGGTGCCATAACCTCACTATTCTTTCCCAGTTTACAGTATATTTTTGTGGTCTTCATGACTGGATTTGGTCACAATGAGTTTGGATGTCAGATAGTAAAGATGGAGATTCACCTGTGAGTGATGGATTGATGGACACTGTAGCCAGTAGCTTGTAATAAAATACAAATAATCAAATTCCACACATTACAGTAAAATTTTTAATTGATTTATATAAATATCAATATAAATATTTATATATTTATTTCCCCCGTGACCCAGATGGATTAAGCGGTATAGATAATGGATGGATGGATATATATTTATTTCAATTTGTTCATATAAGCCTTATTGATTGGCCTTATGTAATGTCAGTAAGTCATTAAGTTAAAAAATCTTACATATACAAGTAACATTTCTGGGGCTGTGACCTATGATATGATATATAATAAATGCTCAAAATTACGTGTGGGATTGGGGGATTATTTGTATGAAATAAAGTGAAATATCTTTCTACAAATACATGTCTACGAAAGGTAAAGTGTGAAAACTGGAAGAGTCAAGGTCAGAATCTGATTTGCCGCTCGTTAATCTGTTAGTTTATAAAATGAACAGTGTAAAGAAGTGTGGCTGTACTCTTTTTTTGCATGAACATTATCGATGACATTGACTGGTTCTGCTCAGCTGAATCGGGCCTGAGAGCCTCTTCTTCACACAGAGATCCGACGGCCACACCTGCCCGTATTGCCGGTGTGACATCAGAGGGACAGAGTCCGTGGTGGTAGAGCCCTTCCTGCCGGACAGAGTTGATGAGGAAGATACAGACAACAGCGAGGATGATCTGGAAGACGTGGCACTAGTGATGCAGCAGTTGGCCTCCATGAAGAAGGTGCTCTTGGTGTTACCATGGACAGGCTGTGCTACCCATGTTCTACACAGAAGTCAGGGTACCCTGATACCTCTCCATTCCACACCTTTCTTCATTCTTTCCATCTCTTTTCACAGCTGTCACTCTCTGCCCAGCAGCAGCCTGACCTTACACCCCCACCCCTGCCTCCAAAGACCAGCTGCCCTTCCCCCAAGCTGCCCAGACCCACCTTCAGACCTCCTGCTAAGCTGCCCCCCGAGCGGCCCCCCTCTCGTCCTGTGAGCTCGCCCCGCTTCATGCCGTACCGTGTCCTACAGCACACATCAGAGCCAAGCCCAGAACAGCACATTTTAACTACTCTTCACAGGTTTACATTACAGCTTCCACCAGCATTGTGTCCTGTAGTTAAGCTAATACCTTGCTAGAAGCATTTCCATCATTCTTATTTAGCATCGTTATAATGAGTACAGACTCAGCTTTATATAATAGGATGAGCAACCTTGACTCTGAGGTTCTGCAGATCATTTGAGTTAAGGATCATTACCTTTAGCTTTTATTACTTATTAGAAAGGCTGACAGCCCTGGTATCACTATAATGGTCACCCAGGGCTGGTTCTCTTTAGGGGGAAACATTTAACACAGTGCTGTATTTAGAATGAAAATGGAAAATACCACTCCCTCCCTCCCCCATGCTGCCTGACAGTAGTCTAAATAACAAAATCTCTCTGCAGAATCTCAACAGCTCTGACATGGAGAGACTGTCCCACCCACAGATCGCCAGGTGAGGTAACACAGGAGTCCAGCCTTCATCAGCGCAAACCCTAAAGCCTAGTTCATGCTTTGTTTTTCCACACGCGCTTTCAGGCTGGGGACAATCGTCCACACGGCAGCTTGTGTTCATGCTACATTTAGCTGAGGATGGTCATGGTTGGCGTTTACATACAGTACAGATATTCCACCAGACCAGCAGAGGGCAGATGTATTACAAACACAGATACAAGCATTGTAGTACAATGAGTAAACTTTTATCAATAATTTAAAATTATTAGATGGCTCAGGTGGTACTACGGTAATATGGCATTCCAAAGTATACTGAAATATTTACAACAAAATTAGCCACTCGGAGATTTTTATCACCAAGATGCTGTAAGGTGCAGTATTCATTGGTATAATGTCTGGACTGCATGAAAAATGAGATATGCAGGTACCTGTGATCCATCTCATTCAGCTGCTCTTCATAACTATTACAACAACAATAATTATTCTTCCTCTACTCTTTCATCATTGACCATTTATCTGTGAAAGTCCACACTGCCACCTTTTGGAAACATGTAATCAGTTATGTAGCACCCGCTTGGTCAATGCTTACGGACACATATGGTTTCTGTTAAACATAATATCCTGGGCTACACACGCAAATGTACTCAGAGTGACTAGTCAGCATTTTTGTGCATATGTGAACAAACTCAGACCCCCCTGTAACTAACCAAACTAAGACCATCTCAGGAGTGTTTTAGTCTCTTTGTGTGTTATTCTCTTCTGGAAGCTTGATGAGTTATGGTCATGTATGCCCAGTGCTCCAGTATGGATGTCATTAGCTTGTGAGAGGGGTGGGGTGAGAGATGTGATTTGGATGGTTGTGCGTCCTCAGGTGTGTGTCGGACGACAGCTGTAGCAGTGAGGAGGACACCATCTGGGGTCCCCCGCCCGTACTGCGAGTCAGTTCATGTAGGTGAGTCACATCATCAAGACTAGCAAGTTAGCTCTCAGTTCTTCCATGATAACATGCCTGTTCATGAAGCAGGAGAGCAGGTGGCCACATTTAAATGCCAACTTCTTCATTGACTCCCCCCACCTACGTGTCTCCTTAGTGAGGAATCGTCCCCTGCATCAAACAGGCCTTCATCCTCCCAGTCAGGAAGAACCAGTGAGTATCAGACGGGAAACATCTGCTGGGCTCAGAGTATGATCTCATTGATAACAGTGCAGCTGGTACCTTCTGGTCTGCTCCACTGCACCACTGAGCACGAAGTCCTTCCCTCCATCTCCAGCAGGTGGTGCTCTGTGGATGGGGTCATCGGTTGTGGGCCAAGAGAGGGAGAAGAGGCCTAAGGATCGCAGAGAAATGGAGCGAACCATGTCCTCTTAACAGTGCAGGGATCTGGCTGGACACCAGTGGGATTGGAAAGAGCTACATTTTCCTCTGTCCCAGGAATCCATAACAATAGGCTTCAATACACGTAGTACACACCAAATTAACCATTATTATTATTATTTTACTACTGAGTTTAGTTATGGCTTATAAACCTCTAACTACTTACAAAAGCAATAGTTAAATATGTTTAATATTTTTAATGTATTATTTGTTTTGCTGATAAATTTAGGAAATTCCATGAAACAGTATGCCTCTGTAAACTAACTAAATGTTATATATAAAGTATTGCTGTAAAAGCAAATTGTATCAGTGGGTAATGCCTGTACGTGTGGGTGGCACATATCTCTGGAATTTGTCATATTGTGTCACTTTTACGGTTCAGCCACCGACACAGCTCCGAAGAAGCTCCGAAGAAGCAGACACGATACCTTTCCCCTCTTCGTGAGATCAGCACTGATGCACACATCTACAGGAAGGTTGCAGGCATCATGAAGTGGATAGGGGGAATCCCTCGGGAAGTGTTGAAACTGCCAGAGAGCCAACAGGGCCTGTTGGGGACCAGAGCTGATGTGGTGTTGAGGCGTCACCTGCTACATGGGTCCTGATTCCAGCACCCTGAGCTGCTTCATTCAACCTAGTATTCCAGTACTGGTGGTGTGACAAAGGATTGCAAGGAACTTACAGACTTGGGTGTGACTGCTGATCCTAATGTGTGATGTATGAGACCTTCTGTGATAAGACATGCTGAGGGTTGCTTCGGTGTTACTGATGTTTCCAGAAGGAGGTGAAGGTGCATCTCGTAGGGCACCCTGGATATTATCGAGGAGAGTTACACATGGCTTGATGGCAACTCCGATCTGAACTAGGAACTGAGAAGGATGGCTGCGAGAGCTCAGAGGGCAGATAAGGGGGCATTTGATAATAGAAACTCTGAGCAAGTGACACCATCTATGGTTTAGCAACCCATGTCCTACTTACAGACGAATCAAAGTACAACACACATCCGAATCTATTCCTCCGACACCTGGCTGCAGCAGGTAGATGGGCATTTCTGGAGTGTGGAACTGGACTGTGTGTCAGCCTGGGGGGTCATCAGCTGAGATCCCATAGTTCTCCCAACCTGACCTGACTAAGAGATAAATCAGATTATTTCTTAAAGGAAACCACATTTAAAATGATACGGTTGGTAACAAATTCATTGTGTTTTAAGAGTGCTCCACAGACACAAAGGGTAAACTGTGATGCTATTAGCACTACAGACACATAGGGTAAAATTGTGATACTATGGACCCAATAACTAGCAACATAAGTCAACCAAATGGGAGAGACATGGGAGGAAAGCTGACAGGGGTGTGTCAGTTGCCCTCCATGGTGTTCTTGATGCAGGGTAGGAACTCACACACCTTGGTGTAAACTCCAGGATAACCAGGCTGAGCGCAGCCCTGACCCCAGGACACCAGCCCATGTACTTCCCCAAAGCATACCAGGGGACTGCCTGAGTCACCCTGAAATGTGAGAGAGGGAGAAAGGAAAATAACCAGAAGAGAGGGTAAGAAGGCAAGCGTAATGACTGTCAACAAGTGCTGCAGTAAATCTACACTGCATTACTGATATAGTTTGTTTAATTAGACTAAGTGAGCTTACAACTGAGTAGACATGGATGGACGGAGGCCCTGATAAGAGCAGGACTATCTAACTGAACTCATAAGCTGCATAAGTGGACAATGACAGCTTCAGCCCGAGTGACAAGAGCATTGTGATTCTGAGTCCTGTCCTTGTGTGTGCTCATTAAATGAGTGGCTACATTTCCCATGAAGTCCACCGCCTGTGGAGCTTGGGGATTGTTCAGCACTGGAGACTGGTATGGGGTTTGAGGGGGTACTGACATAGTCCTCAGGACTGGCATGGGGTTTGAGGGTTCCCTACATACACTGCAGGCAACTCGGCCCCCATCCATGAAGCTGGCACACAACATGTTGCGGGTGATCATGCCCGGGTACGAATTCTGGCAGTCCTTATTATCCACAATTGGCAGATCCAGGCACTGCAGGCTAGTGGCTGGGAAAGACACAGGAAATCAGATGTGAGATGATGCCAACACAGCCCCAGCCTGGCACTAATTACCAGGCACTAATTACTTTAGACTCTTAAATAGGCAAAGGAAATTATGTATAAAGCTATTCATCTATGCAGGAAGTATGTATTTGCTCAGACTGAAGCACATTTTGACAAGCGACTGATATCTAGTTGGATAGTTGGATGAACATTTCAATTTCTGGCCCTCTCCTCTGGTCCTCTTACTTAATTAATTTACTAACTTAAACACATTTATGAGGTACTGATTAAACAAACGGGTGGCATGGTGGTGCAGTGGTTAGCACTGTTGCCTCACACCTCTGGGACCTGGGTTCGAGTCCCCGCCTCGGTTCCATGTGTGTGGAGTTTGCGTGTTCTCCCTGTGCCGTCGTGGGGTTTTCTCCGGGTACTCCGGTTTCCCCCCACAGTCCAAAGACATGCTGAGGCTAATTGGAGTTGCTAAATTGAATGGTGTGTGAGTGTGCCCTGCAATGGGCTGGACCCCTGTCCAGGGTTGTTCCCTGCCTCGTGCCCATTGTTTCCGGGTAGGCTCTGGACCCCCCGTGACCCAGTAGGATAAGTGGGTATAGAAAATGGATGGATGGATGATTAAACAAACATGATACATTAGTAGTTCAGTTGCAAATTCATAGGTTTATTGAATGGTTACTTCGAATACTAGATTGACCTTAGAAAAGGTTTTGAAATGGCTAAGCTAGCACACTTTTGAGTACCAGTACAAATGTCCAGCACCTAAAGTACCAAACCAGCTGGGTACTTGAATTTCACTATTTTTTTTATTTTTAGGTGGGGAAGGGACTTGAAAAACGTTTTTTTGTTGTTAAAGAAACGGCAGAGTTTCTTTGTAGACTTAGGGAATTTTCATGAAGTGTTCAACTAAGTTGATTGAGTTGCCATGGGTGACATTCTGAGACTTCACAGAATTAAGTCTTTTTTTAAGTACCTATGCCTCTGAAACACAATATGACTGCTGTCACAACAAAGCACAAATGTAAATGGAACCACTAAGGGAATGAGTGAATCTTGGTACATACATGTAAATGGAACTACTTCACAATAAAAGAACTAAGGGAATGAGTAAATCTTGGTACATACATGTAAATGGCACTACTTCACAAAAAAGCACAAAGGGAGAGAGTGAATCTGGGTACATAAATTTAAATTTTCCACTTCACAACAAAAGCTTGAAGGGAAAGAGTGAATCTCCATGCATATATGTATATGGAATCACTTCACAACAAAAGCACGGAGGGAAAGAATGAATCTCTGTACATAAATGTAAATGGAACCACTTCACAAGAAAAGAACAAAGTGAAAGAGTGAGACACTGGGGGTTGAGTGCTCACCAGCATTGTTGTTGCCCCACCCTGACACAGAGCATATTGCACCTGCATACTGGCAGCCCATCGGTAGCGAGATGGGCATCACAGAATCAGTGATGGTTACTGGATGAAACAGATTGATCATCATGAAATCATAGTTCAGAGTCTGGTAGTCGTAGCTAGAGTGGACCATTGGTTGACAAGGGGGATCAGAGAATTTACAGGTAACATTAATGATTGGCAGTGGATTGGATGACTGTGCAGCGCAAGAGCGAGGGCTGGCGTCAAATGTGCTCGCCTTGGGTGCCAGATGGTATCGGTCTTCATGAGATGCTCGGTGCCCTCGAACACTTGCAGGTCATGCTCTCTGAGCATGATTTGCATGACATAAGGGCTGAAATGAGTCAGAGTGTGGGATACAGACTTTTCATTCGCTTTTTAAAAATTAGAGTTTCATTACACTTTCAGTATACTGTCATTTCAATGCTTCACATACAATTACTTTATACTATCTACAAAATATATAATCTATATATCAGAAAACTTTATGAATGAAGATGCATATAATACATAACAGCAGCAATGACCAAAAGCAAAAGGACAGATCTGAACATCTAAAGAGAACAAATTCCAATTTCAAATGATACTAACTTGTACCAGCAGTGAGCAACAGAGAGCAGCCACTGATCATTAATGAGCACCGCCCCCCAGAAGTGGTAGCCATAGTTCAGTGTGGCCATCCAGGGCCTGGAATTTGGAATGCACTCATACTCCCCAATGATCCTGCCATCCTCTCGAGGCACCGCCCCTGAAACATGAGACACCGCATGAGTGGGAACGCGGAGCTACCAGTCTCCATGGTGATCAACCTGTATCACAAAAACATTATCATTTAAGCATGTATTTATCACTATGGCTAGTGCATGCTGCCTTATTACTGTAATAAGCATTTAAGTGATTCACAGTGGACACAGCACAGTCTAATGAATCAGCATGATCCCCTTCAGCTAAACACCCTGCAGTAGTTTTAATGACAAGTCATAATTCTGGTCTATAAGCATTTCTGTTACCAGCAGCTCCCACACACACAAACAACACCAGCAGCCTCATGGTGTCCGGGGAAAGCTGACTGCAGCACACATATAGTATATGCTGTATGGACCTCCCTCGCTCACGCACACGCACACTGTCTCCGGTTAAAGGTTAATGCTTGGTGCAGCCGAAGAGCCTCCCAAAGTGTGGGGCTGGTGCTGTGTGTTACAGAAGGACAAACACCCACAGAAAGATAGCTAGGTGAGAAGATGGAGGTTTTCCCACACACATACACACACACACTCTGACCTGTACTCATATCTTTGAGAGGACCATCCATTCATTGCTATGGGCAAAACCCTAATCCCAACAATGACAATCATAACCCCTATCCAGCCCTAAGCCTAACCACAAGTAACCAAACAAAATACAAGACTTTGGGCATTTTTAGTTTTTTGATTGCAGTCACATATTTTTATAAGAGTGAATGTCCCCTTGCAGGGACTCAAAAATGGTTCCCACTACATTAAAACAACAGGTTTTTATCACATTGTGAGGGCATCTGATCCCCACCAAGTAATGTATAAGTATGTTTAATGTATGAATGTATGAGTAATGTACCAGGACCCCCCCCCCACACACACACACACACATACACAGAAATACTATGAGAGGGAAGCTGTACCATTTCTTTTTTGGTATGTCTAAGACATAGTGCATGACAATGACCGGGGTTTATTGCAGGGGATTGTAATGCAGAGAACCAAAGGGATGATCGGCGGGTAACACGGGGGTCGAAACAGGGTACACACCGTGATTCACAGAGATGACAGATCTATAAAATAACACAGACACCGACTAAATACACGCAGGAAGGCAGGCACGGGTTGACAACAGGTGGTCATGATCAGGATCAGACACGAGGTAACGAGGGGGGGCATGGCACACACGAGGCTCGGACGGGCGGATCATGACAAATACTTTCATGAATATAATTTATTTTTGGGTTAATATTATTATTTTTCATTTAGGTATTACTTATGCTATATGTGAATGAGACCGTCGCGCGCTTCTGTGATGTCTTAACTGCATAATTTACATCTTCCTCAAAGTCATTCTCTATGATGAGATTATGTCTTCGGTCAAATGGTATGCTTTCCGGAGTTTTCTTCAGTGTCCGAGATTCGATGTAGGCTTCAAAGTTTATTGAGATTCCTATTTTTTTCATATACCTTTTGTAGTAAATCGTCACCACGGCTTCCCAGATCTTCATAAAATTATTATACTTCTTCTATTTACATATTATAGCCAGCTTAGCTCGGAGTGATGAGTACTTTTTGCACTGCTGTGTCAGGATAGTTACAAGTAATGAAGTGGAGAGTGAAGGCCAGATGACTGCAGAGCCAAACGAACTTTACTCAAGAAAGAAGGGGTAAGGGTGAAGACTATTGCTACAGAACTGAACGACATTGTAGTATTAGTCACCTTTGTACTGTTACCCCCCCCCCCAAAAAAAATGGTTTCTCTATATCTTTTGTAAGTACTTGAAGTTTTGTTTTTGTGTTAAATTTATATATACCAATATCGCTTTAAAAATCGTATCTCAAACCCTCTTCTCTATCCAATTTGTAAATCTCTTTGTAAATCTTGAGTCAGACATTTAGGAAAAAATGGCTCTTTGCTTTAAAAAGGTTGCCAACCTCTGGTTTAGTGCAAAACTGCAAAAAGATCTTTCATTTGTGTGTATACTGGATTCTGACATTGCACATATGTGCATCTATGTGCAATTGTTCACAGGTATTGCACTTACTTTGTAGTGTAATGTAATATAGTGACACAGTGAGTCCCGGTCCTACTGAAAGCAGTGACTGTTGTAGAGTCTGATGGTTGAGTTTGTCCAGCCAGGATCCTCCACAGATACACCTTTGCTCCAGTATGTAATTCCATTTTGGACTGCTAATGCAACTACTGTGTCATAAAAGGTCTTGAGGAATGCCTCTTGGATGATCTCATCAGTATGTTTGAGCTGGCTTTGGTCCTTCCTGTAAAACGTGTTGGTGTTCAGGTAAACACCAACATACTTATAAGACATGACAGACTCAATATCCACTCCCTGGACAGTCACCAGGTTGACAGGATTCTGACAAGTCCTGTGAAAATCCACCACCAGCTCCTTGGTTTTATTAAACAAGTCATATCTACTGTGTGGAAGGTGAAGAGGAACAGTGCTGGAACCCAGCACTAAATACTGCTGTTTGAAACACAAAGTCCTGCAACTTCACATATTGTGGTCTAATGGTAAGGTAATCTAGTGTCGAAGCCAACATATGGTAGTCAAGCTCATTCTTTGTTTTCAGTAGTTCTGGCTGAATGGTATAGAAAGCAAAGGAGAATGAGGACTTATCAAAGTGTCTGAAATGTACCATTCCAGCCTCTCCTTCAGTCTGCTTGTTGGGCGACCTAGATGGTG
>JAODUD010000134.1:3329654-3360119 GCA_026784285.1 Stomatorhinus walkeri
CTACAAGCTGCTCTTCAACCAGAAAAAGAAGCAGCAGCAGCAACTGCCGATCACAATGTTTTTTCAGTTGTAAACAACGTTGTAAACAATACAGGGAGGGTTTAAAAACGTCCAAATACGCGTTAAATAATTAAATAAATATGGCGTCCCTACTTCGCGGAAATTCAGTTCTCCCGCGATAAGTGAGGGATTACTGTACAGCAAAAAAAAATTTAAAAATTCCTGTATTGACCGATATTGATAATTATTAATATTATAGTTTCACAATGCTGTTCCATGTAATAACGTAATAATCAAAATAATAATAGAAATAAACCTATTCTGATAAACAGAATAAATACATTTAAATAAAGAATATTTATTTTCCAACAAATTTTAATGTTTACTTAGAAAATTGCCTTAAAACTGTAAAGGTTATTGATTTTCAAGTATTCAAAGAAACAGCACAAATGAACAAAACCATATAATAATGTAACAATGTGCAAAACTGTATAATATTGCAATTGTGTTAAAGAGCAAACATAAAATAAAGCAGGACAGAATGTCACCATGCGTCACCATGCGTCACATGGTACAAAATCCTCGCGAGAACAAGAGGACTTGAGACAGACCATGCAGCACAAATTGGAACCGCCTCCATGACGACACAACTTTGCCCTTATTGGCTGAAGAGTTTAGTCACACGCATGATGTTTGCATCCCAGGAAGTTCCGATGCGTTATCTGCTGTTTCTCCCGAAAAGCAGTGAGAACTGGTTTTCAGTTCATTTACCTGGTAAAATAAAGTTTAAATAAGTTACATAAATGCTAACGTAAGTTAGTGGTCTAATTATTGATAGTTACTGTAATGTTGCGCTGATTTGTTTAATCATCCAATCTGTGAAGAAACATTGCTTCTTTAAGGGAGGACGGGCAAAATTACAATGTCGTTATTGATTGGCTGTTGTTCTGGTGTTCAGTAAACCTCTGCTTGATAGGCCATCGAGTTGTCTGTCTCAGCGCATTCTTTAAAATGGAGCAAACTTGGATGATCGAGTTTTATAGCCTGTGTATATCGTGATCATCCTCATTTTTTTATCGATAAACTGAGATCGTTCTATCGCCCAGCACTTGGCTTGGGGAAGCAGGATCAGAGCCACTGGAACAGAGTGGGGAGAAACAGAAGCTCAAGCCTGGGGGCCACACTCTGGAGGGGCCCATCCTGGTGTCACTATCGGCATGGTAACCGAACCTCTCTGAAGCTGTGGCAGGACAATAGGCTGGCGCTGGGATAGCAGGTCATTAATTACAGGACCTGCAAGTACAAAGGTGCTTTACGGCGAAGGAAGACAAAGGATGGCATTGGGCGAGCTGGAAAGCAGAACTGAAGGCTGCCAGTGCATCTCGGCTGCCTCTCATTTCTCGTCTGAGATGCTCCTTCAGTGCTATCTGAAATTTTATCTGGAACCTTCTGAAGGCACAAACCTCCATCCCAGGCACCAGCATGGCACCCACAGCAGACTGAGTCCTAGACCACTTCCCATGTTCACCCCACGCTCATGTGACAGATACCTCATGTGACTTGGAGGTCTGCGCCACGAAACCCCCGCCGTGGTAGTGAACCAGCAGCCAGGGCGAGGGGGGGCTGGGCCGAGCCCTTAGGCCCAGTGAGAGCCCCTCCGAGCGGGAAATGGCCAGCAGCTCCTCACTGTCCTACAGAGACGGGAAAGATGGAGAGAGGAGGTGGAATAGCACACAGCTCTGATGCCCACTAAGAGAAATTAGTTTCATTACACCATGCTGCCTCATTTGCCTGGTCATGCGTATCATCCGCCATTATAACTTGATTATAGTCATACGTCAATAAAGCAACTGAAATTCACTTTGAAAAAGCAGACAGAGTGAGAGGGGGAGGTCGAGTAAGACTGAGAAGAGGGAGAATAAACGGCAGACAGGCAAAGGAGCGATGATGTCATTACCTGCCCCTCCCGTAACTCGTGGGAAATGAGGCGCATCTGAATGGGCGCAGGGCCACAGTGGGCCACCGGAGGGCTCACAGTGACCGAGACGAGGGGGTCTGACGCGTGCGGCAGGTCGAAGGGGTCAGGGGGGACGGACAGGGCACGGTTCACACGCACCTGGGTGGAGGTCATGCTGGCCAGGCTCTGAGAGGATGGGGTGGGGGGGTGTCATATTATAAAAGGGATAGAGTAATGAGTACATGAGCATCGGCTTCAACCACAACATAAAGCAGAGGGAGTAGCTGCTGAAACTCACCAAGGAACTGAGCCCAGGCTGATCTGCGCTCCCCCCCACTTACCGACAAGACCTCCATCTCTGTGATGTTCCAGAAGGACTTCCAGAAGTGCACATCCAGGTTCTGCGTGATTCGCTCAAACTCCGCCCCGCGTAGCTCCGGGTCGATGGCGTACTTCCCGGAGGTGAAGAAGGAGCTGGCAGCCACCCCTGCCCAAAATCAGGAGAGGCGTGAGAGAGGGGAAGACACGCGCTGCTGGGGAGGAATCACACAACAATCCGGAAGGGGGGGGAGGGGTAAGGAAACAAGGAAAGGAGGACACCTGCAAGAAAGAAAATATCTACGAGGAGGCTAAGTGCAAGGAGCACACATCTGGGTGGGAGGGGTCATAGTTAGACTGCAACTCAACCCGAGACAGTGGGGGAGGGGGGACAAGAGCGAGGCGCCGTCCCGGACAGCACCTTGCAGGGGCACTCACCATATGGAGGATTGCCTGGCTCCACTGTGCGTGGGGGCGCGTGCAGCATAAACATACAGAGGGGTGAGGTTAGGGCTGTGGCCTGCAGATCCCACCAGCGAGTGAGCACCCCAGCTGGGCCTGGGGAGGGGCAAGGGGAGCAGGGGACTGACCTATTCCAGACTGGTGCCGCTTGTAGTTCTCCCCAAAAGACACCAGGCCAATGGCAATGGTCTGCAAGAAGGGCCGGATCGCCGGAGTGAACTGGGGCAGAGAGAGGAGCAGGGGTGGAGAGAAAGTCAGAGGGGAAGGGAGAAATGGGAGGATGGGGAGAGGAAAAAATAGACAAATAGGAAGGGGAGTTAAAGGGGGGAGAGGGAGAGAGAGATGAACAGAGATGGGGAGAGAGAGTGGGAAAGAATGTGTGAAGAAAAGAGCAAGAGATAGGGAGAAACCAGCAAAGTGGGGAGACAGAGAAACAGAGATACAGGGACAGTCAGTTCCTCTTAAAAGCAGAACCAGCAGCTCCTTGATGCTGTTTGTATAATACTGGGGTGTGACGGCTCAGAGCTGGGGAGGGCAGGAACTGAGGAGGGCAGCAGGAGGCGTACCTGGAAGCCCAGGCAGCGGCCGTAGAAGCAGCCCTTGTGCATGGAGGCGTACTCGCGCACAAAGCTCTGGCTCAGGCCGCTCTCCTCCTGGAAGAAGAGGTTGCCGTGGCCGTTGTCATGCAGCAGGCGCTGGGCCAGGTACATCAGGGCCCGCAGCTGGCACAGTGCGCTGCAGTAAGCCTCCATCTCGCCCGCGTTGTGCGCTGCCCGGAAGAAGATGCTGCGCCGGCTGGATGAGATATAGCGCCCCTTGTGGATGATGTGGAGAAGGCAAGAGCGCACCACCTGAGTGGAAAAGTAGAGCATAAACCCCACCATTCAGGCATCGTTTCAGTACCTAACCTGGGTTTGGGTCACGAGGTGGCCTGGAGTATATTCCAGATAGCAAAGGGCTGGCTATGCCCTGGCCAGGATGCTCGGTACTCCCACCCCCCATTAGCCTGAATCTGATGTTGGCCAAAGGCAGCAAACTCATACAATACAGAGGATCACGTACAGGCCCCAGGTAACAAAGCAAACCAGCGAGGCATCCAAAAACACACGAGCACATCGTGTAACTGCGTGTAAGTGTCTGCGTATTCCCTCCAAAACACACGAGCACATTGTGTAGCTGAGTGCGTGTGCGTGCACATGTACGTGTTCCTTCCAAAACACACACAAATATTGTGCAAGTGCATATCGGAGTGTGTGCATATTCCCTCCAAAACATGTGAAAACATCATGTAGCTGTGTGCATGTGTTCACTCCAAAATATGTGAGCACATAGTGTAACTGCGTGTGCGAGAGTGTGCATTTTCCCTCCGTAACGCAGGTGCACCTTGACCAGAGAGCGGTAGCCATTGGCAGGAATCTGGGGGTCAAAGTCGAAGTGATGGTAGATGGCCGCGAAGCCAGAGACGACGGGCTCCAGGCTGCGGGCGTGCTCCTCAATAAGGGTCAGGGCCTCTACTAGCCGCCGGGCAGCATCCCCCTGTGGGCCCTTGGGGCCCCCGGTGAAGAAGGCGATGTTCTCCTCACACACGGAGTACAAGGCCGAGAACACGGCCTTGGTGTCCATTACTGGAGGAGGGAAGCATGATGTCAGAGAGGGGGAGCACTTGATTTAGCAGCACCGAGGAATGGTTAATTACGGGTTACATTCCGTTTCCAGCCTTCGGAGCAATGAACAATGCAGCAGACGTAACAGCCAGCAGGAGGCTCACGTGTGCAGACACATGGGCTATTCTGAGCCGGCTGCATCATCGGGTGCAGGATCACGCGCAATCTAGTTTCCAGACCCTGTGTTTTGTAACACCTGTGGGGGTTGCAATTCTGGTGCTCCGTCCCCAATGCCACCACACAGATGCCACTGTCCGTTAATCTGCCAAACCTCTCTCTGTTTGCAGCAGTAACCTGGGCAGGAGAGGTCAGAGATCTGCTGCCACTAACACTGCTGGTGAAATGCCTGGAAATCCCAGGATGGGCCATCTGATATGTGAGGAAACTGATCGGGGCTGGATGCTGAGGTTTTCTGTCATCTACAACGGAAGGGGGACTCTCCCAGAGGAGAGGAATCATACTTTTGATAGAAAATGAATATAGGAGCAGCACTGGGTGTTACCCTAACCCTCACTTTCACTCTTGCTCCTCTCCTGATCAAATGATGTGGCCTGCTAACACCACCCCCCCCACCTCTTTTCTGTCCTTTCCCTGGCCAGATATTGTCCCCCTTGTCCTTATTCCAAATAACTCCACTCCATCCCTGGGTCACGGGTCCGATGTCTATAGTTAGCCAAAGACAGAGGGGCGAAGCTGTGCCAGTTTCAGAGAATGAGGGGCGATAGATAACATAACACAAAGAATGAAGGTATGAGAGAAGAGCTGAGAGAAGGAGAGAGGAGTAAAGCTGTGCCAGCTTCAGAGAATGAGGGTGAGAGAGAGAGAGAGAGAGAGAGAGACAGGGGCAAAGCTGTGCCAGCTTCAGAGAATGAGGGTGAGAGAGACAGAGAGAGCGAGAGAGAGGGGCAAAGCTGTGCCAGCTTCAGAGAATGTGGGTAAGAGAGAGCGAGAGAGAGGGGCAAAGCTGTGCCAGTTTCAGAGAAAGAGGGTGTGTGTGTGTGAGAGAGAGAGAGAGAGAGAGAGAGAGAGGCAAAGCTGTGCCAGCTTCAGAGAATGTGGGTAAGAGAGAGAGAGATTCCATTTGTGTGAAGGTCTCTGTGCCACTCCTAATAAGTTTACTGTTATTCCGAATCAGAACACAATGGATAATAATGCAAAAAATTCAAAGGCCCCGTGTCAACAGAACAGAAGTTGAAAACAGCTAAACCCTGAACAGGGCTAATAATACCAAACTGAAAACCAAGACTGGGTGGAAATCCCCTAAACAGGCAGGGGAGGCAGTTTGTGGCCAACTGTCTGCACGGCGTACATGGCAACAGTGAAACAGGCATGCGTCTGCACTGTGACCAAGGCTGATGGTGCACAGGAACGCAATCAGGTGAAACACGCTTCAATTTAATTAATTTTATTAATTTATTTTTTACACTGATTGCTTCAGGAATAAAATGAAAGAAAGATGAGATCTCAGGACTATTCTGTGGCCTGGGCTGTGAATTTTAGTTTTGCCTTGTCCAACTATCGCTCTTTTGGCAAAAACCTTTAAATTTAGGAGCTGAGTCAGAAAGAGGCAACTGGGGATGTGAATGTGGGTGAGGGAGAGTGAGAGAGAGAGAGAGAGAATCACCGCCACTGGTGTGCTACAGCTCAGCCAGGCCTGAAAACCAGCTGCGGTCCCTGGCACTTTCCAGACCTTTTCTTTCACATGACAGCAGTGGCAACATGGTATCATATTCCAAATCATAAAGCTAATAATTCAATGTATCTAATCACCCAATTAATTATCCAGCTCCAATAATACAAAACACAGGCATGCAGGCCTACCTTTGTAGGGGGTGGGGGGGTGGAAGGCATGTACTGTAGCAAATTGGTACTTTGCGATTAATACTTCTATGGCGAGCCTAGTGACTAAATTTCTTGCAAGCAACAGCAACAACCCACAGTGTGTCTGAAACATGAACGAGTGGCACACGTGAGACCACAACCTGTAGGACATCCCAATAGCCCATCCAACATTTGGAAGCTGAAGCCAGGCCTGAGGAACAGCCCAGAGCCACACATCCACAGCAGCCTCAATGTTTACGTTTCTGTAACCTCTCCCCGAAATGTGCAACAGACACCGTCATAATCTGACGATCTCTCCTCCAGCAAGAGCACTGAGTCCTACAGCAGCACATGGCTTCCTACAACAAGAGAAGCAAGGGGCTGCTTGTGTGTCCCTCATCCCATAGAGAGAGCTGCTGCATTTCCCACGCCACATACAACGGCAAAGTGACACGCAGCAGGTGTGCTGTGGCAAACCCCGGCCGTATTCCAGCCCGGGTCTTCACAAAAGCCTGTGAGCATCTGACACCCAATTAATAAATAAAGACCTTAAAACAGAACATAAATTATTAAGCACGAGGAAAGCGCCGTCCCAACCAGCCTCGCAGTAAGATCACAACGCACAAACGCCACTTGGGTGACTTTGAAGCACAAGGTCATTAAATGCATAACCTAAAATCAACAGCACCGAAAGAGAATTTTCAGTGAAGTTCCTTTACCAGCATCTGAACCCATGGATCTGTCCTTGTCCAGTCTCTCCCTGGTAACTATTTCCTCTCAGAGACAAGCGCGAGTGAGAGAGATAAAGAGAAGGAAGGAGAGGGAGGGTGAGGGAGGGAGAGGGTGAACCCTGATACTGGACACCGCCTGTCTCCACAGCCAAACACTTTCCTCCACAAAGCTGGTTTCCATCCCTTCTTTGTTCCCTCCGTCAACCTTTGTCCGACTCCCAAACATCTTCGTTTCCTCTCTCCCCATTAATTTTGGGGCCAGGATCTGATACATAACCCTGTCAACAACACTCTCCATTACCCTTCTACACCCAATGTGCCCCCCCAGGATTTGACGTGCTGTGTTTATCGACATGCCATTGCTGCTTGTGCTGCAGTGATATAACCTCTCACACAGCTGGGGAGGGGGAAACACAGATATGCTTGCCCTTTGACAGAGACAACAAATGGAAGGGAAAGCCACCTACCACGTGTCCCCCCACCCCACATCTACACCCCAAACCCTTACCCTGCTGTTTACCCTCCTCTAAGCCTCACTCCCTTCAGAGAGAGCCTGTGTGTGTGTGTGTGTGTGTGTGTGTCAGTGACCTTCAACCACTTCTTCCTGTGGGGGCAATACAAAAGCAGGCTGCTTTGGGTGGACACCTGAATTTGCATTTCAGAAAATGTATAGTAATTAAGAGAACAAATAACTACAACCTTGAAGAGCTTAAGTGTGTAGAAAAAAATCATTTATAACAGAATTAATTCAGTGTGATGTTTATTATATGTTAAGTGTATTCATTATGACCAGTTCACCACAACAAATTCCTTGGACACGTTGGGTTCCTGGTGAATAAAGTGTCATGTTGATTCTGAATAATTAACACAAAAAGTTTAGACCAGGGCTATTCAAGCCATGGTCCTCAAGGGTCGTGCACTGCTGATTTTCCAGCCTTCCGTTACCTGTGAACTAGGTGTAAAGCCTCTGGCTAATCAGAATCAGTAATCATTAAACTAACTACCTGGGAAAACTGAAAACAATGCCTGGATTTGGAATCAAGAGCCAGATCTGAATAGCCCTGGCTCAGACTGACTATAGACACAGACACAGACTATACTGAAAGCATGTCCCATCTGAGATGTCATACACCCTGTGCTTCCTAAGGTAGGGTTATGGATCACCATGACCTTCAACTAGACAGGAGGTTATGGAAAATGGGTGGATGATCAGATATGACAAAGATAAGAATGAATATTTACAAGATGCTTAAGAAAGTGAGAGGTCAAAAGCCCTACATTTGCAGTGTTTCAATTTCTGGACGGCTCTAACACTGCTGGCCAAATACCAGTGATGGGATGATGGGATTTGGCTGCTAAGCTTTGCCACAAATATGCACACAACTCTGCGAAAAACTGTAAAAAGCAGGACATGGCTCCATTTCTCTGTACCACGTAACCTGTAGTGAAGAGACTTCAAACAGACTTTTGGAGGCCCTCTCCCATGGCTTCAAAGCCTTCTGTGTAACAGGCTACCAAGATGGGGGACGCAAATTCTGGCAAACATTCTACATGGACTAACAAGTCCACCATGGCTCGAGATTTATTTACAAGTTCAGTGTGATGTTTCGGATGCTGACCCCTGTGAGCACAAAGCCGCTGGGTAAAAGCCATAACCCCCTTCTCCAGTTATCCCAAAGTACAAAACGACAGTAACCAGGGGACATGCCATCGTCATGGGAACAGCACAAGTCCAGCTTCACAGTCCTTCAGATTACATCACCACATGAAACGCACGACAAATACAGCAGGTATGTCCACGTATAACACAAGGAGGACATCTCACAAACCTTATGGCCTTTTAAAATGTTGCACATTCATGCCACTCAACTCTTTATCGGACTGTTTAAACCAAGCAGTGACTAAGCCAAGCAGTCTTCATTCAGCTCCAACGAGCACTAAGCCCTAAAGATGCATTGGTACCTACACTTACTGCAGAAAATAAAAGGATTAGTGATTATCCATCTCCCAGCCCCTTAGTTACATATCCTAACACGCAGGTCGTACTGACGTGTCCCCTTTTGGGGAGATATCGTGCCATGGAGGAGAGGTTGGGTCGAGACTTGCAAAAGGAAACCCGTCAGTAGCTGGGAGATTTTAAAGATCAGTTGTTAACAGAATTCGCTTTCAGTATTTCGTCTTACTCAACCTTTAGGAATCTGACCAGCTAGACTTACAAATAAAATATTATAATACATGCAAACGGTGTGACATCACCAAGATCGGATCACCGAAGGAGCACGCTTACCCAAAGTACTTTACTGTGTATTGATCAGTAAACAATCTTTAGACTGGTCAGCATGCAGGTTAGCAGTGCATTTGCGTACTAAACAAGCCACTTGACCCTTTACATGCAGATACTTATGCAGTTTATTTCAGAGGACAGTGAATTCCAACGAAAACTAAATATGAATTGTAAAAAAAAAAGTCGGGTACAACAGCAGTAGGTATCTGTATTGCGGGATTATTAAAACCGACTAGGATATTATAGCCTAGAGACAAGTTAACCAACAACTAGCGACAGCGTTGATCTCCTGGTTCGGCTCGCTCAGCCTCTCCAAAGTGCCGAAGACGGTTTACCAACGCTGCGCCGAGAATGGGTGTGCCTAGGCGCCTGATTACCTTTAGTCCCGTTGTCATTGTGCTTAAAGAAGCGTCGCTTAGTCACTCCGTTCTCGCCGCTGAAACTTCCTGCCTCCATTCCCGTCGCCATCTTCCGGCGCCGGCGTCAGCGGGGTTAGCTAAATACACGTGCACGGCAGGGGCGCGTCACAGCCGCGAGCGAAAACACTAGCGTGATGCCAATCGGTGAGCTCGGGTGGCACAGCGCGAGCCAATCGGGAACCCGGTACCCCTCGACCCCCACGCTAAACGTAGTTTTGGGGTCTATGGCGCCCAGGCTGTACTTCAGGTGCGTTTGGCTCTTTCGAGAGAGCCGGCTCTTGTGGCATGGCTCCCAAACGGCTCTTAACGGCTATTGTCATCTGTAGCCTCATATTTTAGCCTAACTTGGCAAATATGAATGCTTTGTGTGTTGATAAACCCTTTTGTATATAGTGTGAGAATCCTTATAATTGCCTAATTTTGTGTATTTATTTTGTTACAAAAGTAGGCATTCTTACTTTTGTTTAATATTTTAATAAATCTTTTAATTTAACACAAAAACAAATTAACAAAACACTTCAAACAAATACACAGAACAGAAACCGAACCAAACTCTGTCCTCAGTGCAGTTGATATTCAGAAAACTCAAATGCCTCCGCTTGGATGGGCTGATGCAGTTTCTCCTCTCAGTTAGTACCGGCCCTGTTGTTGAGAAGACTCTCTCCAAAGGAACAGATGTTGCCACAATGCACACTCCCCTCCATCACCTTCACCAGGTGTGGGAAGACTGAGGCCTTGGCCTGCCGCCAGCTCAGTGGGTCTTCTCCACGTTGGATGAGGGGCTCTTCAAGATAGCATCGCATCTGCATTATAACATCAACTGTAATATTTCTCTCTGTAGCATCTCCTGTATCGCTTTCATCAAAGAGCCTCCATACATCACTAGCTTGTGGCTCCTCCTTCATTGGCCCTCTAATGGTGGAGCTGGCTGGGCTACATTTTCCTGCTACTGAAGTGCCTTTTCAATAGTTCCATTGTCACTGAATGCAAGCTTTTTAAACATAGGATAGCGTAATGTGGTTTCTGAAAGGACAGTGTTGAACTCCATACGCAGAAATTTTTGGTCCATGGCTGAACAAAGAGCCGCAACAATTCCTTTACTTTCTGCACGGTTACTGTCAGATGGTGTTGGGCTGTCGGTCGCTGAAGACTTTTGCAAAGCAGGAACATTTTGGAAGCTGTGACATAGCTGAAGAAAACAGCAACATTTAAAATTAGGCTTTGTAAAAATTATTTGCCGTAAATATATTGCTTTTTTTCAGTTTAGTTTTGTCAATCATATGTATGTTCCTGCAAAGTATAATAGTGACTGAATATTAGTAGAGAAATAAAACAACTGTCCAA
The DNA here is from genome assembly GCA_026784285.1 of Stomatorhinus walkeri. Lineage (NCBI taxonomy): Eukaryota > Metazoa > Chordata > Actinopteri > Osteoglossiformes > Mormyridae > Stomatorhinus > Stomatorhinus walkeri. The sequence goes on from JAODUD010000134.1 coordinate 3,340,655, forward strand.
GGTACCTTTCTGCACTTATTTCCACAGTCACTTCCTCAAATGGTTGCAGGACAGTGGTGGCCTCTTTCATCAGCATGTCTTAACACATCAACAGGTGCATTGATGAGGGTTAGGATGGAGATGTTGGCATCATTTGTTTCAAGAATGTGTTTCAACATATAAAATGTTGAGTTCCAACTGGTGGCACACTCTTGTTTGGGCCTCAGTTCAGGCAACCCCACCTGGTGCTGTGTGGACTTTTGCTCTCTGCAGCTACTACTGTGCTTCTGTGGAAAAACTCCACAATGGCTTTTACATTGTCCACGGTTGTTTTCACCACTTTCAGGGAATCTCTTATCATCAAGTTTAATGTATGCACCAGACATAAGTGGTGGTCCACTTCAGAATTTTTAAGTTTTCTGCAGTGTGTCTGTCAGTGAACTCAAAGCAGTCCAGCAGGCAAGATGTCATCTTCTAATTTTCAATAAAGTGATAAGTGACAGACATGAAAGATGCTGAGCAGGTGGTTCTAGAGGTCCAGCAGTCAGTTGTCAGTCAAACTGATGGAGCTTTTTTCACCCTGCCTTACCATAATACGCGTTCTATGTCATATAGTTTTGGGATCATTTTTAGGGACAGTATTTTTCTACTGGGTAGAGTGTACGTGGGATTTGAGGCTTTGACAAAACTTTTAAAACCTTTGTTTTCCACAATGGAAAAGGGCTGGAAATCAGTGGCAATCATTTTAGCCAACTCCTCATCAATACTGTGCTGTTTGGCTGGGGTCATCTGCTTTGGTATAAACTGACTTATTTTGCTTTTAGTTGCAGTAAGAAAGGTTACACTTACACTACTAGTAGCTGCTGCAGCAGTTGTTGTTGGTTTAGGACCAGACACCCCAGGGTCCGTAGACGATGAGCCAGCTTGCCTTCTCTCTTCCAACTGCATTATGGGATGGACAGTTCTGATGTGTTTGTGCAGGTTTGTGGTGGAACCTGCTCTTACTGCTATTTTCATTTTACAATGAAGACACTCTGTTCTGCTATACCCAATGTCTTTAAACTGCAGCCAGATGCTGCTTCGTTTACGGGTGTCAGTCATATTTACGTTTTTGCAATACACTCGCACTCTCCTCACCGCTGTCTGCTGTCTCACTCACTGCCTGAGAGGACGGATAATCGCGTCTGTCGCCCTCTCTGTTTTCACAAAATGGTATGATCCTATATCCTCACACGTGATTGGCCACAAGGCCACCATGCTAGAGCCGATGCTTTCGCGTATGACAAAAATCATCACTAATTAGAATACGCATATCATGAACACCATCGACAGCCGTGATACAAACGATTTAAAATGACATGCATTATAGTTGACATAATTATTCATTATAAAATTAAAGTTTATAAAGAATTGTTCATCCATTTAAAGCTAAAACAGATTAAGTGCTGAGATAGATTTAGAACACAATATGCGATATTGTTATTTGAGAAAATACCTTGTTTTCTACTTGACGAATACAGTTTTTCAGCTTTTGTCCGCAGGGTTATCTAATCTGGTCAGCTGGCAGGTGTGAGATTTTAAATTCGAGTATAGTCTGCACAGGCATGTACACGTATACGCACGTTACATTATCTTGTAAATAATCTGTAGGGTTGCAAATTACCCCAACGGTTTTGATGCAGCTATTTTTAGTGTTATAAATGAACGATATAGACAGGGTTGCCAGTTTCGGTCGGCTGGCTGTCGTAAGATTTTATATTGAAAGCAAGTCTGCATATGTATTTACATGTATGTAGAAGTTTTATTGCCTTGTAAATAGTCCATAGGGTTTGCAAACTACAGCAACACTTTTGATATAGCTAGTTTTCGGTTTATAATGGAATAATATAGATTTGTCGTAATATTTCTTGTGTGAGCGAGAGTCAGAAAGCGTGAATATCATGCCAGATGCGTGATTAATAGCAACCCTGTGTCCAGTTGTATATAAATGAACCGCATGCAAACAAGTTGAATTTCCCATACAGGGCGCAGTAAAGTTTGCTTAAGTGTTTGGTGGTTAATACTAGCTGTAGTATTTTAACTGCTTTATTTACATAATGTCAAGTCTGTGTAATGCAATACATGTTCGATTTGCATTTCTTATACATGAATTAGCGCCGCAGCCTTGCATTGGATGTTAAGACAATTTCATATATGAAGGTCCATTCCCGCATATATGCGTTCCCAAATGACAAGAGTTTTTTTTTAATAGTCATGAATTCAAACAACTGCGAAAGCAAGTTACAAAGATAAATGAATGCACACAGGCTATTTCACTCATTTAGGAGGCATCAGCCGACGCGGGGCGTTAAATAAAGTGAGACTAAATAAAATTGGACATGCCTGATAACATTGTTACAAAATGTGTACGAAGATAGGGGGCAAATAGATTAAAAGAAAAAAATCGGGCGTTGAACAGGGCGAAGAATCGTTACACTAATGTGTAATATGGCCGTTTTCAGTCGCTTATCCTAGTCAAAGTCGCGGACAATTTACATTTAGCAGAAAAAAGACACGTTAGAAAATCTATAGTTAAAAGAGTGTCGTTGCTGAACAGGTTAATAAGAGGCACGCATACTCCAATTTCTTTTGAATGTTCGTTTGTTCAGCAGCAGTTAGCCTTCAACTGTACTTTTATCTCCCTGTCGTTATGTAGGCCCCTGAAGCCCCTCTCAATTACGGCTTCTCCAGTTGAATCTCTTCTCCCTTAATGTTATCCACATCCTGGTAGGGTCCTTGCACCTGAGATCGCTGAATCTGGTGGTAAGCGGAGCTGCACTCATCGATGTTCAGGCCCTGTGAATGGAAATGCAAATGGTAGGTGTAAGGGGGGAGGGGGTCAATGCGGATGATGGGATGTTCCGTGTTCTGTGTCGCTGCACACCCAAAACTCACCTCATAAATGTTCTCTTCTTCCTTTTTGTACTTTATCTTCTCCAGCTGGTGGTGCCTCTTTGTCTATTGCAAATTAATAGCAAAATTTATAAAAACAGTACCCACACCCTACCTTGTGCATATTGATTTAAGGGAGGCTTAAGAGGGAGAACCAGAAGCTTGGGGGGGGGGTGCTCATGGGGAAATTCCTGAGTGTGGGGAAATTTTACCGCCTCTGAATACTGGAAGAAATTAACAGGGCCTTGTGCATCATTCATGGATGTTAGGCAGCTGCTGATAACTTGTGAGATACTTCCAGACCTTCTGGAAGAGATCTGCAGGATTTTTGCTGCAGTGCTACATGAACATTCACTGTAGCAACGTTGTACATCGACATGCAGGATACAACAGCACAGCCAACATTCAACGACTGGATGGTGCGACACTGTTCTCACCTTCTTGATCAGCAAAACTCCTGGCAAGATCACACAGAGCAACAGCAATATACCCTCAAACATAAGTATCTTGTTTTTAGCACTCTCGCTGAGGTTCAGGAACTTCCTTAGGGGCCCTAAGGGAGGATGGCTATAATTAGGACACGGACGGAAAAAATATAGACAAGAAATGGATTGTGGGAAATCAAACGTGCCCGTTTTCTTCCCCAGTAATACAGGCAAGAAGGTTAGCATCTTAAGATGTACATACTCGCAAATTTCCCTATATATTTCATAAGTAGTTTTCTGACACACTGAGCTTGGTACATTCACATATTACATACATGTTATTACATATTTACTTAAGCTGCATTCATTTCACTGTGAGGGGAAATCCACACAAATATGTGAACACAAAGCCAGCAATTGGAATTAAACAGCATTGCAGAATTGACTGATTTTCATGAGCTTGAAAAAGTAGCTGAAACATTTATTCATAAAAATTACAGCCCTGTGTTCTGTCCATTTTAAGTGTTTAAAGTGGTTGCTGTTTCTAGTGATGTTCAGTTCCTCTAATATTTATCCATCACCACAGAAACAGCACATTAACTGTAATACTCATGCTTTACTCACTGTAAACCTGCAGGAAGGTGCCATGGGAATATATGCCGGAGTCATTGACAAGGCACTGGTAAAAGCCTGTATCCGTCAATTTGACATTTGAGAATTCCAGTGTGTGGCAGCCCATTTTATCTTCGTTTTGCTCGATTTCATTGGTTACATTAACACGGCGCTTTGGGTTGGTGGCATTTTTTGCACCAACATTGCTAATCCAGATTGGCTTCACATCTTTCTTATCAAAGCAGCACTCCAATATGGCTTTTTTGGACACCTCGACTAGTAGAGAAGGTCTCTCCTTCTTGAGCGTGACCTTAGACTCATCTCCAAGGCTGACAGCTATGGAGCACATGGAAAGGCACACGTTAGCATGTCGCTGCGCACAGCATGCTAGTGACATGTTTACTAAAGTAACTCTATGACAGGAGAACTCAACATAATGTATCAATGGCCCCAAGGTTTACTCACAACATGTTGGTTACTAAATAACCATATTTAAGTGAGCAGTGTCCATTCACAGATTAAATGCACTGAAGTGAAGGAAAAAATATCTTTTATATAAATTTTTTTTACACATAATGTAAGGACAGGCTCGTCAGATAGAGGTATAGTGTTAGAACACAGTGTAATGGGAAGTGAAACTTAAGAAGAGACTGACATCTGTTTATAACTGATGTGCGACACTGTGCTCTGACAGGAGATGAGCTTCATTGAAGCCATTATTAAAAACAGACATGGTCATCATCACAAAAAAATGTTGGTATTCATCAACGGTGGAAGACATTTACCGTCATTTTCAGATGTGTACAAGCAAACTGACAAATCTCAGCAAAAAAGCATAAAACTACACTTGTAAAGTTTCTATATGGAAACAGTGCTTGAATTGACCAAAGCTAGTGCATTCTTTTACCATTAAAGAATTTAAAGGGTCAGCAGGATTACTGGTCATGTACCAGATAAACTATCACTCTCCTCGATTCCCCTGTTACTCACCTACCCAGCAGAAGAAGAAAAGGATCACTTTGGCAATCATCTTGTCTCTGGAGCTTTTCTGAACCAAGCAGCAGCTCTGAGGGGATGGTTTCGAATGCTTCTACCCCGCTTGTCTTGCTGTGTAGGTTTCTTGCTCCTCCTACAACCTTATGTCCCCTCCCTCTTTTTTCACCCCAGTAATCTCTTGGTTTCCCTCCGACTGGCACAGGGCTGTCACCATTCTTCTCATCCAATGTCCCCATACCCATGTTTGTACTTCCTGACATTCCACCTGTATTCTGATCCTGACGTCTGTCCTTCATCCTCATCTTCCCTTACACCCCTGTCGAAGGTGTCATGTCACATCTGGTGTGCAAGAGATGCGCTTCACGGGCTCTAGAGAAGGGGGCCTGACAGGCCTCAGCATATGGGGAGGGCGGGATGAAGTGTGACTCCTCAGATATACCCTGTCCTCTGCCACATTTATGTCCTCCATAGTGTTGCTTGGCCACCATTCCTCAGTGAAGACCTACACCCACACTTTATGCTTATGCCGCCTGAACGGGAATCAGCAGGCTGGAAATCCATTTCTGGCAGTCATCCCTCCTTCTGCTTTACTAATTTTCAGGTTTTGATACATTTCCGGGTACATTGTCTGCCTTTCACGAGCAAAATTCTTAATGTCAGACCTTTGCTCTGTCCTTAATATCTCTGGGTACTCTTTATTAAGTGTAATTCTCCAGTATTTTGTATAGGGTGCAGTTTATGGCTCTGTGTCTATGATTAGGAGTTCGCTGGTTCAAACCCCAAAGCCGGCAGAATCATTTTACCGTTCAGCCCCTGAGCACGGCCCTCAACCCCTCAACTGTTTCAGGAACTGGCTGACATACGTTCTCCAAAATGTATGTTGCCCTGGATGAAAACATCTACTAAATCACTAATATTAGCAGTCCGAGATTGTTTGCATACTGGAAAAGCTATCAAATCAAACATCAAATAAGAGATAGAAGGCATTTGTCCTGATTTATTCACTGAGAAGACAAAGGCTTTTGATGTAAAACCCAATGACAGACAGAGTGACTTAAACAGGTTCATTTATTTAAAAAAATGGAAGAAAAACGTACCTCTACTCAAGTTTACATAATTAAAACCCTCTTACAGATAAAAATCAAAGCCCAAATACACAGTATACTTCCATATAGATCAGATAAATGTGTGTTGAGCTCCTCTCTGATCAAACCTGCTCCACACTGCCATCTGGGAAAACGGCCAGCTGCATTTGGCAAGTGATGAGAAACGAGCACAGCACCGTAAAAAAAGGTGTATACAGCACAGATCAAAACGACACTAGATATACTCTGATTGACCATTGAACCTAACTCAATGTGATCATGCACCAAAGGATCGCTACAGTGTATCCAGAAAAGCCCTTTGGAAATATGGAGGATTAATCACTACCAGGCACCCATATAAATATAATTCTTAAACATATACGTCTGTGTATTTGCATATAGGATGCTTGTGGAAAGTGTGCAGGGGGGGTTGATACTAGGCTGGCTGCTGCAAGGAGATGGAGGGGGCCTGGTGGCCTCCAGCCCCCAGTGTGTGCAGCCAGGACCCCTGCCATCTCCATGCACTCATGCAGCATCGCAGGGCTGCGTACTGCCAGGCCAAAACAGGCACGTTCCGCAGGAACAGCCCAGAGAGGATCTCCTTCCTACAAATGATGAAATGAAGGTCAAAAGCCAAATGAGACACTACATGTCTTTACTGATCACTACAGCTAGATACAATGGCAAACTATGGGTGTTGGTAGTAGACAGTTATGCTTAATGTTGGTCTCCATGCTTGTGATGGATGAGGATTTCCAAGGAACATCTCTGACGTGTTCATCAATGCATAATACTAACTTTAGACCGTAATTTTGAACAAAGCCCATTAGAGAATATTTAAAGAAACACTCGATAAAATTGTGTAATGGGGCAGCAGGAAGAGGGCAGGAGAGTTAGATCCTGGCAGAAAACCAGTCAGTAGGATCTCTGCCCTCCTCCTCGCATGTCCTGTATCTTTGACCCAGAGTTTCTGTGGGGGAGGGGGGAACAAGAATGGAGGGGACATAGATGGTACTCTGGAAAATACTTCTGAACTACCAGCAGTTACAGGTCATTTATTTAGTTAAATCTGGCCATGTGCTTCTAAGATGCTACATACATCGATAGGACATGGGAAGTAGCTGTGGGAACTAGAGGTCAGAATCGGTGTTGCGGTTTTAACTTGTATATGCTGTCAAGGCCCTGCTTTAAAAAAAAAGCTAAACTGCATAATACAGCAGAGATTAAAGCACACTGTTCATCAGCAGAAAGTGGACAGTTACAGTAATAGACTGTAGCAGCTGTGTCTTGGCTGATGTCTCGAGCTCTAACTCATTTAGATGACGCTGCCAGTGACCCACGTCAAGCCAGTGGCTTCAGTGACAACGGGAGAAGCTCACGTAGAGCCCACAGTGGGGACAGGGTTAGAGTTACGGCCCGCTATGGTGACAGCCTCCATCTTTCAGGGGAGGAGTCTCACAGTGACTTACTGCTGTAAGCAGGTATGTTGGTGCAACACTGAAACCAAGCATACTGACAAATGTGCGTTACTGGCTATAGTAACAAGCATGTGGGTGAAGAAACCTGGGGTGTGAGATTTACTGGCATTTAGACACAAAAATGACAAGAGCTGAGACCCTCAAGGGAAGGTTTTTTGAGAATAAGGTTAATATGACAACAATTTGCTGAAAAATAAATCTACTCATCAGGTTCTGTCTTTGGTCCTGCTCTGATGCTGGAGATTTAAAAGACTAAATAAAAAACTACCATTTGTCATGTTGAAGAAAAATACATATTGCTGTTGATATAGATATAATTTTCATCCTACGTACTATGACAGCATTGTTACTGGCTCCCAGCATGTGACACCCCCTCGCTGTGCTACGCAGTACAGTCCAGAGAACGTGACACCCTTTCACCGCGTCACACACTACAGTCCAGAGAAGTGCCTGCATGTGCATGCCTGCATATTGAATTCACATGCCATCACCCTCACCCTCCTGCGCCCGATCCATGGCCACTGCGGCCCCCACGTTCACGTTCCTCCAAACCATCACTCCTCTTCACTGGTGATTCCTGCTTTCATCGCTTATTTGTTCTGAATGAATTAATTCACATGATTCTCCCCCACTCTCTGCACCACCCATGCCACATTCTTTACATAAACCCATTCATCAGGATGGAGGAGCAGCTACTAAACCCTAAAGAACACTAACACTATGCCTGCCAGCTCTCAGAGTGCAGCCTAATGTGCCCTGAGATCAGTTAACTAATTTAGTTCTCAGGACTCTTAATTTCAGTAATCATTGGCACTGCTCCAGACAATTCCAGCTGCAAAATTGCACCCATATAGACATGTTTTCTTATTGATTGACTGGATAGATTATAACAACAATATATACAAATTTCAAAACAGAACTTGATTTGATTGTCACAGTCACCCACAAATTTTGGCTGTTTTCATCTCCACTGGTAGAAGTCCTGGCCACCAACTTGCATACACTGTAAAAATGACACTTGGCAAGACTGTATGTGGCACATGTGTGCGTACATGCATTACTACAGATCACAATCTATACACTAAGGCAGTGCACTATATCACTCAGAGAAACAGTACAGATCCTGTCTTTGGCAGTTTTTTTTACCCCAATGTGATGAGATTTGTGTTATTTTAGCCATAACAAGCCAGTTCCCACCGATCTTCAGTGAGGACCAAGGAAGGCCTGATGAAGGCATGCTGGGATCCAGGAGGTCCTGCTCATCCATCCATCGTCCGGAGCCAACCTTCCCACGGGGGTCCAGCATGGACAGAAATGGAAGGGTGCAAGGGAAGGGGGGGGTGAAGCTGCAGGCAAAGCAGGAGGACTATACATAAAGGAGACAGAGGGGAGAGTGAGAGACGGAGGGGAGAGTGAGAGACAGAGGGGAGAGTGAGAGATGGATGGACAGACAGAGACGGGGGAGAGAGACAGGCAGGGGCAAAAAGTCAGACAAAGAGTGACAGAGAGTAGGAGAGAGACAGAAACAGAAGGAGATAGAGAGAGAGATGGAGAGAGAGACAGGGGAAGACAGACCGAGAGGGAGAGAGAGAGAGAGAGAGAGAGAAAGAGAGAGAGAGACTTATTAGAAAAACACTATCAAATGAAGCAGCTACAGACAATGTCCTGCTCCACATCAGAACAGAAGGCAGAAGCTTACCTGGTGTCCGGTGGCTTTTTAGCACCTTCTGGCTGCCTTACTGGTAGCTTTCAGCCGAAATGGAGAACTTGCAGAGGATATCCTGCAATCTGTGATGCTCTTCTTCTACAGCCTGTGGTTAAAATAAGCCAAAAAATAGACGCCAAGTAGAAATGTCTACCACACTATGACCGTAGCTCTCTCCTGCCGAATAATGGGAATTGCTCACTGGCGCTCCCCTGCTCACCTGTAGCTGTTTCAGATGCAGCTCAAGGCTATGAAGACGCCTCAGCACCTCAGTCACCTGGTCCTGGGACAGCACTATGGACTGCCCCTCACCATCTGGGCCTCCTTCTTTTTCCCCTCCCTGCTCCGCTGTGCTATTTCTGTCGGTGCTGTCACCCTCTGCTGGAGACAGAGAGAGAGACAGGTAAATTTCCTGAGATCAGGTTTATACATCAACTGGGTTCATCACCATTATGGAAGCTCCGGTGAGGGTTTGTGGGGCCAGTCACAGACTACTGATCACTGGAATCAGAATCGGCTGATACTGATCACTTATTGCCAATCACAGGGTGAAATCAAACACTTACCAAATAACAAAGGTAGGTTTTTCAAAATAAATATAAGTATCTCCAAATTTTTGGAAACAATCTATTCCTTTTCTCATCCAAAATTTGCACAGCTGAGAACGACTGCTGACTCTCCATTCTCATACATGTAACACCAAGAAACTTGGGCATTCAAATTTCTCCTGCTCCTCTTGGGGAAAATGCAGATGTCTAATGAACAACTACTTTTGCACATATGCTGCAAACTGCAAATCTTTCATAGTTAATAGATATCTGGTAAAATTGCCAAACTGGAGACGACACAGTGTTGCTGTTGTGTTTGAAATGTCATGCACAGATCTCATCTGCAAAAATCGGTATTTGGGATCAGTGAAATTAAACGCTGCCAATCAAGTAATTAAGACTGAAAATCGAGTGATTTAAATCGCCTGCAAAAAGATCCGAGAATCGTTGCCATTAGAGGATGTCTGTGTCTTAAATTCATTTGCAGTTTGATCTCTGGAGTACTTAAGAGCTGTTCAACTCTAGTACTTTCCCTGATATCATATAAAGGAAAATCTGTGACGAGTCACAAGCAGCGTACCTGCCGACTGACTGGCATCAGCCTCCGGATCCTCTCTGCTCTCTTCCTCTGGCTGAGAGGCTTTTGGTGCACTTCCACCTACCAGCAACTGTTCCAGCATAGCAACTGCTTGTAAGACAGATGACAGGGGTCACGTGTTACTGCAACCGAAGTGGACAAAACTGGCAGAGAGGACAGGCATAGCGAAACACACGGGGTGGGAGGGCATACCATTATGAATAAATATTAACCAATGTATGGCTGTTAATGAACATGTCAACGGTGCGTGTGTGCCCTGTCAGGGGCTGATGCCCCACCCTGGGTTATTTCCTGCTTTGCACCCAATGGTTCTGGGATTGGCTCCAAACTCCAGTGACTCTGCGTAGGACAAGCAGGTATAGAAAATGGATGGATGGATTAACCAATAAAATATTTGCATCTCACCATCTTCAAATGCACCACTGGCCACTTTCTCTTGAGGGGCGTTGCTGTGGCTGAGCAGCTCAAACCCATTGGCTGACAGGTAATCAATCAGCGCCTGTCGGGTGTCTCCACCTTTGCCTTCAAACTTATCTGGGTCTAAATTGTGATGCAGTTGGAAATAAGCTGTTAGGAGACATTAAAGACACGCAAAGACCAGCAGATATTACATGACAGAAAGCAGTGACCGAAGTTTTACTCCGCTGAAACCATGTGCAGCTAATGGGGACAGTGGTAACTCCTTACCAGAGCTAATGCTGCGGGGTCCGCTGCCGTTCTCCGTCAGGGTGAGCTGGGGATGCAAGCTAGGTTGGGGGCACATAACGGGTGTTAGGCTCTCAGTGTGTGGTAGCACGGCTTAGCACTGCGGCAGCCCGCGGAGGCCTGCTTACATGGTGGGGCTGTACGGCACCCCTGCTATGGTTGGGGGCAACTTCGGCTTTTCCAAGGTGGAACCTCCATTCATCTTGAGCTCTTTCACCACGGACTGGATGAGAGCGGTCCAGCTGTGGGCGGAAGGGGGGCCAGGGTGGTGTGAGGATGAAATTCTAAGGGGGTGGGGCTGCATTCAGAAGGGAGACAGCAGGTTCTGAGGCCTCAGAGGACATATCATACTTATTGACCTTTTCGAGAATAATAATAACATCGCTGTTGTACCCTAAATCTGGCCTGAGGATCTGGCTGCTTTTTGGAGAGACCCTTTAAAAAAGGTCCTGCACGTTTCTCTAGCTGCGCTGTTTTAGATCCAGCAACAAAATAAGCGAACCGGTGTTTGACGTCTATCAGGAGTGCATTAATGCTCATCAGACAACATCAGCGAGTTTTCTGACACAGCGGTTAGCATGCTAGCAAATGACAGTCTCCATGGTAACAATAAAGACTTCTGATAACCAAAAACCATGAATGAATGGAACTATTTGCAAGGCAGTTTCTTATGGCATTTGGTAAGCTTTAAAGGAAGCAAAATGGCATTACCGGGAGCATGTGGAGTCGTACTTCCACCAGGGTGACACATTCTGCATGTCACTACGCACAATCACGGACTTTAAAGGTGAATCAACTGCGGTTGTGAGCGTCAACTTGTGGTATCAGGAGAACTGCCCCCGACTGAATGTCAGCAAAAGCTGGTGGTGAACATCAGTAGGGGACAGCAGCAGTCCTACACCCCCCTCAACATCAGTAGGGGACAGCAGCGGTCCTACACCCCCCTCAACATCAGTAGGGGACAGCAGCAGTCCTACACCCCCTCAACATCAGTAGGGGACAGCAGCGGTCCTACACCCTCCTCAACATCAGTAGGGGACAGCAGCAGTCCTACACCCCCTCAACATCAGTAGGGGACAGCAGCAGTCCTACACACCCTCAACATCAGTAGGGGACAGCAGCAGTCGTACACTCCCTCAACATCAGTAGGAGACAGCAGCAGTCGTACACCCCCTCAACATCAGTAGGGGACAGCAGCAGTCGTACACCCCCTCAACATCAGTAGGGGACAGCAGCAGTCGTACACCCCCCTCAACATCAATGGGACTGTGGGCAGCTTCAAATATCTGGGAATTCACATCTCCAAGGATCTGACACAGACTATACACACACAGACCCTGTCCTAAAGGGCAAGGCAACGTCTCCACCTGAGACAGCTGAGGAAGCTTTGGGTGTCTCTACTCTGCTGCTGTGGAAAGTGCCTTGACCTAGAACATCACCTCCTGCTTTAGCAAGAGCTGTGCCCAAGACATTAAAGGTCTACAGAGAGTGATCTGGACAGCGGAAGTCTGTGGAACTTTGACGATCCTGCTTGCTCTGGTCCTGCATCTCCTGGTCTAAGACCCACATCTCACTCTAGTAACTGCCTGTCTGATCTGCTTAAATCAGGAAAACGCTTCAGGACTATTATATATATATTTTTTTTTTTCCTGTATATTTTCATTATGTTTAGTCTTAAACTTTTTGTATTTATTTGTAATTTAATTTGCAAAACCTTATTCCACAGATTCAGAAGCAAATCAGGGTACATTTCACTACACGTACTTGTACAACTGCGTATTTGACAAATAAAGAATCTTGACACTTGACCCCTGATCCCCCCCCCATCAGTTATACAGTGGAACCCTGACCCCCCCTACTCACTTCTTTCTCTCCACGGCCGAGTTGGCCACCAGCTCGTAGATCTGAGCGCCTCCCTCACAAGTGATCATATAGAAGGCCTTCTGGTCTGGAAAAGGGACTTGACGTCAAGGAGATGCCAGCTGAATGACCTCCAGCCCCCCAAGTGCCGTATAAGGAGTCGGGCGAACCTCACCCGTGGCCACCTCCCTCAGCAAGGCGGAGCTTAGCTTGATGATGGGGCTCAGCATCTGCTTGCTGTCTGGGACGCCGGACTGTGTCTTGCTGTGGCACTTGAGGACCATCTTGTCGTCTTGTCGCTGCAGCAACACCAGCAGGTCCCCCAGAAGGACGCATTGCACTTCTGCAGGGGGTAGGCGAAAGGGTGGGGGGCAATTACAACACTGTCGGCATCTTCCAGGTAACATGAAGCAGGATGGGGGAGGGGAAACCCTCGTACCGACAGATTTCTCTTTGGTGACCTTCCAGGTGACCGGTCCTTCAAAGATCATCCTCCTGGAGGTCAAGTCGAGATTCTGAGGGTGAAAAAGAGCAGGATGTTAGACGGGGCAAAAATTGTGTGACTTTGAAAGCAATCAAAAGGAGGAAAGAATTAACTATGACCACACAGGAAAACACAACCCATCTCTCACAACTTACCCTGCAGGATAGGACTTATGCTTGACAATACACAGTTCACACATCATAACAGATGCTGAGTTTGTGTGAGAGTGAGATGTGTGATTTTCCCACAATCTCCGTTAGTAGATATTCATGACCATTCATTTAAGGGTCAGTAAGACATTGAACACAAAACTTCTGAGCCCCATGTAGGGCCCCTGAGCCCCACCTTGTTCTCCAGGTACAGCTCGGTGCTGGGCTTCAAGCCTGACGTGTCCAGTCTGCGCTGGTAGTCTTTCAGGGTCTGTGGAGAGGAAGATTATGACACCCCCATCTCTGTATTTAAAGAAACAGACATTTCTTCCCCTCATTCCACCACCTACCAGAAGGTTCTCCATCTCCTTCACGACCTCGTTGACGTGGTTAAGGATTCTACGGCAGCATTCCTCAGCTTGCCCGATTCTCTCCTTCTCAATGGGGTCCTCTGCAGGGAGTAGGGAGGAGGAGAGCGGGGTTGGGTCAACGTGAGTCGGGGTCAGGTCAGCGGCTCCGTGGCGTCCAGTTGGACTCTTACCTGTGCTCTTGGCAATGCTCCCCAGCAGAAGCGGGTACTTGGTGAGCCGCTGCATCTCCATGGGAATGATGTCCTTCAGCTGAAGCCTCCGGCACTGAGGCTTGGCCTCTGCTTCCTGACAGAACAGGCAGAAACATGCAGTTCCCGAGATTCAAAAGAATATGCCCAGTAAGAGCTTTCATGTTTCGGGCGATGGGCTAAACCTTATATTCTGGCAGGCACGTAGCTACCTGTATGAAGGACCCAAAGCAGGGGTCCTTCTTTTGCCGGCTTTTGATCACGTCCAGCGCGTAGGACTGGTGACTGCAGAACCGAGCCGTCAGCCTCTGGAACCACTCGCCCTCTGAGCCGTGGAACTTTAAGGCCCATCAGAGAAAAATTTGAAAGTCACCTCCCCGGCCTCTTATCTGACCAAAACCCGCCCCCACCCCCCCATCTGCCATGCCCAGCCTCGCTCACCCTGTTTAGGAGTGTGGAGGATAACGTTTTGATTATAAAGTTGTCCTCCTGCCTGAGTTTCTTCAGGTTCTCATAGAAGGCATCTGTAAAACAGATTCAAACAGACCAAAGTTCATTAATGCTGCAAATAAGACAAGAGTGGCGACTAACGGGTTCCACTCACAATGCATCTCGAAGATGTCGTCCAGGTTGGGGAAGATGGTGCTGAGCTCAGGGAGGGTCATTATCTCACGGCGCTCGAGCGGACGGAAGAAGACAGTCTGCAGCACACTCAGCATGCGCACGTGGGCGTGCTCCGTGGTGAACAGCTCTGAGGGAGGGGGGTATATCAGGCATCACCACAGCAACCCAGCAAATGGACACCTCGTCATACACTCAGTGTGACCAGCTGTAACTGGGCCCTCCCTGCCAGACACACACACACAGGCAAGAATGACACCCTGGCCCCGGCCCCACTCACCATTAATGACCTCCTGTCTCTTGATTTCCTTCTTGCTCAGTCCCTTGAAAACGCCTCCAGGCACCTGATCTCTCCAGTTGGGTGGATCCTGCTCGAGCTCCAGGAGACGAGGCTCCACCTCCTCTAGCGGGAGTGGGGTGAGGATCAGGCTGTCGGAGGAAGCCGTCCCGGGATCGCCGCTGCTGCAGTGGGGGCCACGGGGAGGTCGCGGAGAGAGGCACGGTTGGGGGAGCAGAGGGGGTTGTGAGGTAAACAACACATATCAACCAAACACCAGTGCTAATAAAAATGGCACCAAACCTACCCAGTTCCAGCATTTCCCAAATCTTTAGTCTAATCAGGCAATAAGGCGCCAGGATGCAGCCGGTTACCACCAACCAGGCCACATGATCCAACACTCCCCCCCCGCCCAATTTGCCCCGGGACCTCTCCCTAGGCCCCAGTTCCCCCAGGGGCCCCATGGCAAGGTCCGTGGCCGCTGCCCACCAGAAGAGGGTGGCCTTACGGGGGCAAGTGCGGCTGGGAGGGTGAGGGGGGGCCCGCAAGGCTGCTCGCCGCCTGCAGGTCCACGTCACTGCGGGAGCGCGACTGCTTCCCGCGTGTGGAGCCACCCCGGTGAGAGCGGCGTCGCTCCACACACAGGCTCTCGCTGCGAGCCAGGCGCCCTGACATCCTGCAGGGAACGGGGGCCGGTTATGGGGGGGGGGGAGGATGAAGGGGAGAACGAGAGAAGGCAATACAAGAGAGACAGAGACAGAGAGAGAGCAAGAAAGGGGAAGAGAAAATACCATATTGAAAAATGGCTCTCACATCATGCACACACACCAGGTTACCTGTGATCGCATTAAATGGCCTTTCTGCTGAACATACAAGTCCCTGCATCACATCCCAAAGTGAAAGTGGCTACAATGATTCTGACTGAGTGCTGACGTCCTGCACAAGCCCAGGGTGATGCTCCATGCAGGGTGTGCAACTGTGACACCACGGCCGGCAAGCTGCCGGGTCTGCGCCCCACAAACACATCATGTGACGTGTCTATGTGAAGCCTCCCTTGGAGGTCATGTGACCTTCTACATGTGCAGTGCTGGAGTCTGTGTCTATGCAAGCCTTTCCTTTACTATGTGCGCCTAACGTGCTGCTTCCTGCACGTCGTGTCGTTTAGACTCGGGCCGCGGCGAGCATCTGGCTCCTCACCTTGTCTTGCGTCTGTGAAAACACGTGACAGGGCCCAATTATACCAATGCACGCCTGCAGGCCCAAGGCCTGACCCTGCCCCACACGTAGCGAAATGCTCTGGATTGCGAAGCGCAGCTGCTCCTGCAACATGGACACCATCCCCCACCCCGCCGCCACGTATCTTTGCAAGCACACTACAAATAGCGAAGAGCAATAAAATAGCTCTCAATATCCATCCATCCATCCATCCATCCATCCATCGCCGCTTACCTAGCTGGTTTGCACAAGCCTGTCTCAGCCAACACTGGCCGGTTCACACTGGACAAGATGGAGGTCCATCGCAGGACACATTGACACTCTATGGGTCGTTTAGAGACACCAGTTCACCTACCGCATGACTCTGGACTGTGGAGTTCCTGGGGCAAATCCTCGCAAGGACAATATGCAAACTCCATATGCAAACAGAGCAGGGGGTGGGACTCGAACCCGCATACCTAGAGGTGTGAGGCCACAGGCTGCCAAGTTCTCACAACAAAGTACATAAACAGTCTATAAAAAGCACAGCCGCTGTAATTATTCCAGCAGCTGATGGGGGGGGGGGGCGCGAATCTAAAATCCAGCTGTTTCCTGTACTTTTAATCCATGCATTGTACAAACAGTGAAACAGCGCCCCTTTTCTTCCCCTGGGACAGGAACATGCTTGGCAAGCAATTGCAGAATCTGCACCATAGGTCAATTGGTGATTAACAATATGTGACTCACTACCACTACAGCTTAAGAGCTACTGTAAACAAAAGCAGACTACCTGTTCTAGGGAGGGCAGACCCAGAGCTCCGCTCTGTTCCAGATTACAAACAGAAGAAGTTTGCCTGTTCTAAGGAGAGCAGTCCCGGGGGTTCAGCTTCGCTGGGGTCATGGGAGCTCCACACTGGTCCAGCTCGTAAACAGAACCAGTCTGCCTGTTCTAGGGAGAGCAGGCCTGGGGTCTCAGCCTCTCTGGGTTCGTGGGAGTGCCGTACTGGTCCAGCTCACAAACAGAACCAGTCTACCTGTTCTAGGGAGAGCAGGCCTGGGGTCTCAGCCTCTCTGGGTTCGTGGGAGTGCCGTACTGGTCCACCTCACAAACAGAACCAGTCTGGCTGTTCTAGTGAGAGCAGGCCTGGGGTCTAAGCCTCTCTGGGTTCGTGGGAGTGCTGTACTGGTCCAGCTCACAAACAGAACCAGTCTGCCTGTTCTAGGGAGAGCAGGCCTGGGGTCTCAGCCTCTCTGGGTTCGTGGGAGTGCCGTACTGGTCCAGCTCGTAAACAGAACCAGTCTGGCTGTTCTAGGGAGAGCAGGCCTGGGGTCTAAGCCTCTCTGGGTTCGTGGGAGTGCCGTACTGGTCCAGCTCACAAACAGAACCAGTCTGACTGTTCTAGGGAGGGCAGGCCCGGGGTCTCAACCTCTCTGGGCTCGTGGGAGTGCCGTACTGGTCCAGCTCACAAATAGAACCAGTCTGCCTGTTCTAGGGAGAGCAGGCCTGGGGTCTCAGCCTCTCTGGGCTCGTGGGAGTGCCGTACTGGTCCAGCTCGTAAACAAACATCAGGCGAGGCAGCGACAGAGGAAAAAACCTGGAAAAACAGCACATGCAAGGTGCACCCTCACAAGCATCTGCATTTTAGCGCACGGAGCAGAGAGGAGAGTCATTTATGCCCCATTGAGTCTATAAAAATGTAATTCAAGACTTCAATTTTTTCTGCTTCTGTGTGATGTTAAAGCTGCACACTGGTATATTTCAGTCTGTCAAATCCCCAGAATGGACAGGGAAGTGTTTAGTGCCAAAAGTAACCCTAGGAATAGCATCAAAGGGGATATGGGGTGAAGAGAAAAGCAGCAGAAAGGGAATACAGGGTGGAAAGTGAGAGAGAAAGAGAGAGGAATAGAGGGAGGGACTGGGATGGTTGGCATATAAAGGAGCTGGTAAGGGAATGTCTGCAAATTCTGGATTCCTTCTGAGCGGGCGCAGCAGGATTATCCACCAGCAGCAAAAGCATAAGCACGCAACAAGGGCTCAGCGCTGCCGCCCCAAGGGAGTGTCACACCCATGAGGCTACACTGGGACAAAAGCACACAAAAAAAAAACAACACAGCCTCTGAGGACTGTGCCACTTTAACAAATGGTGAAAGCTACTACATGATCCCTTTCCCAAAGCCAGCCTGCATTACAGTCGTACATCATACCTGTCCTTGTCCTGAGTGTCCTCGGGCAGGGGGTCAGGGGCAGGAGCTGGTTCCCAAATGGGCGGCCCCACCACCATTCCAACTGGAGACACTTCCCCACCCTCAGATACAGACGGGGGGTCCAGACGATTACTGGTCACACCTCCCCCAAGGGACAGTAAAGAAGAGACTTAATACTGGGGTGACCTTGACCTTTGACCCTTGACTCTGCCAGGCACAGAGCACATTAATAAGGTGGATTTTACAAACCCTGCCCACCCCCCAAAAAATATATGCTACGAATCCTCACCAGGGTCAGTACTTGGGGGGTCCGGGCTGGTGATTACACTAATGCTGACCCCAGGCCCGTCGGGGTTCTCAGGTCCATCGCGAGACTCGCGGACTCCCACAATGCCAGCAGCTGACGGCCTCTTCGCAGGGTTGGGATCGGGGGCCACAGGCCGGGAAAACTGGGCACTTGAACCCTTCCGCTCGTGGTTAAGTTTCTCCTTGTCAACTAACAAGTGTTTGGGGAGGGGGGAGGGGGAGAACACGATGAGTATAGATGGCGTCACAAAAGAGCATTGAAGAGTGGGGAGCGATTGCTGACAGAGATGTGTGGGACAGCCACACATGTATATGCAGGGAGGCCGATCTGGGAGTCTGTAGTAAGGAAAGGGGTTAGTGTCCTGGGTTGGGGGGTGGTTTGGTTAAGTGCAATCAAATCCTTCAACAAAGATATGCAGACACTGACAGATGCATGCTAGAGGACAAAAGCTCAACTGAACTAAAGGGTTGAGCTAAATCTGCACACAGTGGCCAGAGCAAAGGCGGAACATCAAATGTGGTTCCATCTGATTACCATGAGCGCAGTGTCTGCTCATCTTTGCTGTTGTTAGGAGGTGTCAATGCCACACACCATACAGCACTCCCATGTGATCACCAACCAACCTATCGGCCCACTCCCTGCCAGATGGGGGCATGCCGGCATTCAGTCTGATTAGTACAGGGGTAAACCATTCAGTGTGTGTATCTGTGTGTGTGTGTCTGTGGGAGGGGGAACCACTGAGAATGG
>JAODUD010000134.1:3369665-3384764 GCA_026784285.1 Stomatorhinus walkeri
TCTGCTGAAAGAGAAAGCAGGCCTGGAAGCTCTGGCGATGGCCTCTGCTGAAAGAGAAAGCAGGCCTGGAAGCTCTGATATGACACATCAAGGAAGCTGTTTGTTTTGCTGGGGGGAGAATCCTGTTTTACAGGCTTGGTGTTTAAGTGCTCTGACGACATGAAAGCTACTGTTTCACGGCTTGGCGGTGCGATTCATTCACAGCTTTAAACGGAAGGCATGAATTCAGCTGTCACTGGACACACGCCCTGGCAGGGAATGGAGGGAATGGAAGAGCAGGCTGAGGCCTGCCGGGCCACCAGGAAGACGCTGACTGTGAGCTCCACCTGGCTGCAGGGGATATGTGGGTGTCTGCCACCCCCCAAGCCACCCAGCGGGTCAGGTGTGGGCTGCCTGCTAGTACCTTGAAAGAATACAGGGGCTCCTAGTGAGACCATGGATACAGGAAGAGGAAATGCAGAGAGGTGTTCTGCAAAAAAAAAAAAAAAAAGATAATGTGCAACAGGATGCTCATGTGACGAAACTGAGGGAGACAGAGACAGAGAGGGAGGGAGGGAGAGATGACACCAGTGAAGGTGTGAAATGAGGCTCGATTGTTCTCGTTCTCACGCTCCTTCACAGAGACACCCAATCAGCCCTGCTACCCAAACCAGCACAGTACAGTGGTGGACATGTGGACTGTCTTCCCACCTCAGTGGAAACAAAACAAAACGACATCCAAGAAGCACAAATTATTAAAGCATCTTTCATTAGAGCCTCGTTCTTTCAATGCTCTGAAAGAAACACATACCTCGCAGTGCCCCCCCACCACACCCATGGTCACCCCAGGCGCTACGTCACAGGCAACACTGAGGCTTTTCAAAGTCAGGGACACTGATTGGCAAGGTCTGGAATTCGGGCGGGGGGGAGAGGTAAAGGCGGCACGGCTAAACGCTTCCAAATGTTTGTCTGGCACTGAAGTAATCGCGCCATGCCACCCTTCTCTCCCGAACGCGCTGTTCCATCCATGGACTTCCCATCTCGGGGGCCCTTCGTGGCACAAACGTGGCTCAGCGAGGAAAAAATAAAACGCGTTTCAGCCCAGAGAGTGCGACTGCGGAGTCTTGCCAGGATTAGTCGGGGGAGGGGAGGTGCCGGGCAGCAATCCTTTAAACGCTGCCAGACGGACAGCCCGGCGACATGCAGTATGAACTTACGGTAAATGCACAGGGCAGCCTACTCCCCGCATAAAATCCTGGACAGTTTTGGAACCTCTTACAGTTCCTGAAAAAATAATCCTCATCACACAGGTTAGCTTAGCTGAAAGCCCACAACAGCCAAATCCGTGCCGCGCTCACTGAGCTCTCATTAACAACGCATGTATTGAGCATTCTCCTGCCCCACCACCACCTGCCTGCAGTCAGTCTATACAGCCCAGCCCAGCCCACCCCATCCCTGAGTAAACACACTCTGCGTGGTCCAGTCTCATATTTTCCGTTCGCTCTGGGAATGAAAGAGCTCTTTTTAGCCTCTTGTTAACACCCGCACCTCCCTGAGCTGTCTGACCCAGGAGAAGGCATGGGAGAGGGGGGGGGGATACAGCCCAGGACCGGACACAGCGCTCCGTAGGGGAATCGGGGATCACGCGCTGGCGTCTGCACTCACGTACCTGCAGGACCTGACACAGCACTCTGCAGGAGGATCAGGGATCCCGTTCTGGTGTCTGCACTTGTGAAGTCGCAGGACTGGACACGGCGTTCTGCAGGGGGTTAAGGTAGCTGCAGTAGCAGAGACAGCACTCTGCAGGGAATCGGGGATCATGTGCTGGCATCCGTGCTCACATGACCTCAGAACCTGACACAGCACTCTGCAGGGGAATCAGGGAGCCCATTCTGGCGTCTGTGCTCGTCTAATCACAGGATGGACACGGTGCTCCCAGGGGGATCAAGAATCACGTGCTGGCATCAGCGTTGCCACAGGACCGGACATAGGTTTCTCTTTTAGCTGCGACTTCTTCCCCTTACAACAGATGCTTCATTCCATAAATCTAACTAAAAATGAAAAACCCAGAAACACCACATATGTAATACCCTATAATGCCATTAATAAAATACTAGTTTCCACACTACCACAAACCCTTGCTGCTATTTCAAGACAATAGTGAAAATGAGCATGGTGACATTACTTTTGCACATCACTCCATTCAAAATTGCCAGGATAACAATGTTAGTCCACATCTACCCTGTGGTACTCAGGCTAATCCCCCTACTAATCCCCCTAATGGCCTCTACAAGGCCCCCTGTGGAACCAAAAAAAAAAAGAATGATCACCTTTTTCAGAAATTATGTAATGTGACTGAGAGAGATGGGGAGAACAGAAACATTAAATAGCCCACATTCCTCCAGAACAGACACAAGGTTCAAACAAGATCGCACTTGCTCAGGTGGGGTGGGGGTAGAGCAGCAGGAAGCATCAAAGGCCTGTTCACAAGGAGGAACAGCTGTGTATGTGTATCTGTGTCTGTCTTTTGTAGTGCAATTCAAAATAATTGACCATTTCCATATATAACTAAAAAACTTGACTCTGAGCAGCTTAGCTATAAGATAATCTGCTTTCTTACGATTCAACTGAGCATGTTGCTCACATCCTGCCAGCCTTCTAGTCTCGGCAGATCACAAGTATATTGCATGTGATACGTCACACAAATGCAGCCAGCGTCGCAGCACCCGCCTTGCGTTCCCACCCACAGAACAATATGTCAGATCTCCCACAAACAGCGAGGTCTGTGGCAGCAGGCTTGTCCCTGAGGTGTGAAAAAGAATCCAAAAAAATAAGTATGAACAGTACAGTTTGGGCTCAATTATCCGTTCCCAGTTGCTGGAAAGTGACTTGACGCAGCAAAACATAACTGCTGACACCAGCATGTGAAAATACAAGCCGATTATGCAACGGCTACCACTTAGCAATTTAGGAAAAGCTACCCCTCTTTTAGGAAGAACAGAAATTCACAGCAGCTAGCTGAAAAGCAAAATGCTAATGTACCATTAATGGTCATGACAGAGGAAAAAAAAAATAAATAATAATAATAATAATAAAATAATAATAATAATAATAATAATAATAATAATGGGTGGATATATATTCGGAGAGGAGCATGGAGAGCACAGATACTCACAGATAGACGAGGGGTATGTTAACCAGTACCGGGTTTTACGATTGTGGGGCGCTAAGGTGGTATGGACCTAGACCCGATGTTTAACACAGAAAACCAACATCAAAGTTTCCGAAATCAAAGAAAAAAGTCCAGTAACTTGAATTACAAACGGAGGGCTGAAACACAATACTACGTCTGCTGAAATTTTAAATTAGAATAATTAGCCACGTTTGGAAGAAACTGAACCTGAAATACTTGTATTATAACATACACTGATTATACACTTACAGACTGATTTACGTCAACCGTACCGATGCACTTATCTGCAATATTTACACAAGAAACAGTTGCAATAATCAGTTTTGATGTTTATGTAAACTGTCCCTTTATTTGAATTTTATTTTATTTTTTGGAAAACCGTATCAGCAGGGCATAACACTACGCTTATTCTTTGTATTTATTAAAAGAGGCATATCTACGTATCACTGTCAAACATATTTAAATACCAGTCGATTTCAGTGCATCTTTATGCAATATTTATATATATATATATTTTTTTTAAAGTTTACATGATTTATACACTTCATATATACAACAGCATTCTAAAATTGCAATACAATACTTAACAAAGGAAAGAAAACAAGGGCAACCGTGTGTATATTGACACGGAAACACGCTTGCGCTTATTTTGATGGCTACTTAATAAAGTCACTTTGGCATGACCGTGAACATTGCCATGTGACACGGCGACTTAACCTGGCGATCGCGTTGTGTCTGGCTCCATTGGGCCAGTTCGACTGGGTAATCGTCCGAATCCGGCTATCCACAGCACCCCCGGCCATCACCAACCCGTTATGCACCGAAATCAACAACGTCAAGATCATATCCCGATGGACTGAAAACTTACCTCAAATTTATGTATAAGGAAGAGACTGCCGTTCAATAAGATTTCCGGTTTGAAAGTCGCCGTTTGTCGTTTGAAAGAAACATTGCAACGCGGAAGAGCGAGTTTCAAGAGTAACAAAGTCGATCGCGTTATTTTTTTACATGCAAAAAAATCCCGGAGACCGGATCGTATATACCCTCTCTATATGTCTGCCTTTAGGACAAATATAACAATGTTTTACAGCATGTGATTTCTTCAAAAGGTCATTTACCAATATCGTAATGAAATTATTTCAGCCTGGCAACTTAGTTTCGCTCTTTATCGATTTCTCTCTTCCTGTTAGACTTCCAGTGAAGGGAAAAAAAACCCTGACCGATCAGTAGCTCCTTTCTGAAGCTCAGTTCCGCGATGTGTTACATTATATTTGTCCCCCTGCACCAGTATTAGCGTGGTGTGCTGCTTCAATTTTGTGCTGCTTATTTGCGTCTACAAAGCATATAATGATTATTGTGAATTTTCAACAACCGATTTGAAACATATTAAATATTCTGCAGTGTTTGCAATGACTATGTCCTTAGCCAAAGACATTAATATCACATATGTTCCTCGGTGGCACGCCTCGCAATGAGTACTGAATGATTTGTGTCTATATATATTTTCGTTATGCAAAACTGAAAGATCCCAGGACTTCAAATGAGTTTAGATACAATGCTACTGCATAAGACACTAAATTATACATACATAAATACATATATGCAAATTTTTCACACAAATCAAATAGAGAAGCCAGTGAAAAAAGAAATTCAACAAATTTATTTTGAGTGTGTTGACCATCCAAGCAATGTAACGCCCAAATACTGTGATCTGTAATCAGAGATAATCACTTGTTATTTCTAACCGTATCACAGCCTCTTATCTGTATACACAAATTAACTCATAATCTATAATTATTTTGTGGACTCAGTCATGTCTGCATTCTGGGGGATATAGATATGAATATTACTTACCATTTCTCAATCAGTCATCCTCCACTTTCCCTTCCTGGTCTTCTGAGATGCACTTTTTCTTTCCATCTGTACATTCAACTTCCGTGCGCAGGAAGTTTGAAACACTATCTCACTTTCACATCTTTTTTTGCTCTTTTTCATTTCCTGTCTTTGTTCATTTTTCTTGCATTCATTTAAAAAAATTGTTACAATTCAGTTTTCTGAAAAATTCTTTTACTGCAGTTTTTATATTTATATCAGCTTATCTGAGCTTGTTCTAATGATCTTTACAGTTCACTATCTGGGTTTTGGTTTATCACGATGAAGTCTCATATATAGCCATCTTAATACTATGGAACTATTAGTGTGTGTGTGTGTGTGTGTGCCCTGTGATGGACTGGCATCCTATCCAAGGTGTTCCCCAGCCCTGTGTCTTGTACTGCCTGCGATGAGCTCCAGGCCTCTCCATGACCTTGCCCAGGATAAAGGGTTAGTGGATGAATTATTGCATAAATCATGTGTGTCATTTGGTTAGTTAACTGTAGTTAATGGATGGGACTGAAGAATACGACCAGTCTCTTTTTAAGTATAGTGGGGTTTTGTAGCTATATTAGGATAAGATCCATAATTAAGAGTATTACAGAATGATTCATTCTATTTGGCAGACACTTTTATCTAAAAGGTGGGGTAAGAAATTGGACCTTTTGTTCTGAAGCCCTATAGTGACATCATTCTGCTGATCCTGGGATTTGAACTGGTATCACAAACACGGCATACTAACCTACTGAACCACACACTGCCCATATTTCACTTGTTATTTTTATGATTAAGATTTATGTTAAGAATTTAATGTAAGTCGTGCACACACTTCTATATTGTAATTGTATAAACTACTGCAGCTCTCTGCATTTGTAATGTTTGTTTTATTCCACTGCCATTGTTTTCTTGCAAAAAAGAAAAATTAATTGAGAGTTGTTGCATGCTGGCCAATGGACCGATGGACAAACTCGAGGCCCTCGCAAAACAGGATACAAATGCTTTATTATCCATTAAGTCTCCCAAACAAATGCCAATGGGTCCCAAACAATTCAATGCTGTTAAAGAAAAAAAAAAACACAAAAATAATCCAAAACAAATAAAGACTAACCAAAGTAACTAAACTGTCCCAAAGTTCCTTGCACTCAGTTACTGGGATTACGCTCATCACCATGACTGAACCAGCACCTCTACACTGTCTTGAGTAAACAATAAAAATGTCAACCCATGTCCATATTTGGTTGCACAGAATGGGCAGGCCGCATTACAAGGGTAGAAAGCAACGCAATCTTTTGCTGAGACTATGTGTTTTTGTTTATTCAACCATGTTTTGTTTGGATTGAAAGCAAAAATTAAATTAAAGTCTTGCATTAATTACTTACTCCTGTAAGGAGGAACTCAAGTTTTGAAATAGTACTTACACATACTGTAAGGTAGTTATAGTGGAATGAAGCTTCATGAACCATTTACTGTATTTTCTGGCACCACTAGATGGTGCTCTTGATTCAAAAAAGGGCTCAATCCAGGTCTCATAGCTACATGAGTACCATCTAGTCAGGGCACAAAATACAGAAAATGGCTTGTGAAACTTCATTTGGACATCACTACTGTAAGGGGTACTACTGTTTAGTTGCACTGCTTTTTCCTCAGACCACACAAGTATTGCTTTTAAGCATCTTTGCCCCCATGTAGAAAAAATACAATAACTACGAATTCCTATGAGTCTAACATTGCTAACTCAATTACCTACGAGTCTGTAAAGATACCACCGCTATAATGACCCTTTGAGCTATGTAAAAAGATTACTTATTGAGTCTAAAACAAAACTGAATTTCTATAACACCCCCTTCTTATTTCTAGTGTGCTGATGAACAATGCTGTTTTATGTACAACATGAGGATACATTTTAGCATGGATTTCAATATCAGCATAATGTAAAAGCAAAATGATGGTTCATGAACCATTTCCTGTATTTTTTGACCCCACTAGGTGGTGCTGCCTGTTAAATGAATGGCTCAAAACATACCCCAAAGCAAGCCAACAAAAAATGGAACAAAAAATATCACAAATGGTTTATGAGGTCTTATTTTGGCGATCGCTACCTCAGAGTCTGGTTTTCTGTAACTCACCTCACAATCATGCGAACCTATATGCAATAGATTATGAGGAAAAGGCACTGAAACTCGATGCAACAAGCATGATGTCCGCATATGACACACCAGCAGCAGCACAACATTCCACACACAAATAACACAATGTCACGCGGACACTGCCGAAACTTCAGAAAAAAAGTTTATTGCTTTTGAAGATATTATTTTCTTGTTTTCTTTTTTGTCTTTTCATCCCTTTATCCTTTTTACAGTTCAACAAAGAAAATGACTCATAATCTCACTGCAATCTTGATTTTTTTCACACAGGAAGAAGATTTTACAAGGAACTAGATTTATTTACAGCTGTATTAGAAGACTATACAATAAAGAATGACTTTTGGAAGGCATATTATTTTTTTCTGGGCCTTCCTATGAAAACCAGTGCTCACAGACCTGTACAGTATCATTGCATCAAAATCTCTTATCTCTTACCTTATAATGTCTAAGTGCATATTTTACCCTACAGCATGTTAACAAAACAACTAAATCGTGAAAATGCTGTATGTTGTGTATTAGCAATCTGCTCTGTTGTTCATATTCATTTTATTGCACTGAAAAAAAATAGATCCCCTATAACAGTATTTCAGTTTATATGCTTGTATTACTTGAATGTCACCCTGGATAAAAGCATTATCAAAATTAATGACAACTTTAAATGAAACAATATGAAGTAGCCAACATATTCACATTATATTTAACAACATATTCACATTACAGTTACACTGAGTGATCGCTAACTATGAAAATAAACAAAAGGAATACTCTAAATCAACGGATCCAATATACATTGCATTGTGACGGTATTTAATGGGAATAATTAGGGACAATTCAAAGAAACAGAACAAAATTCCCAGTCCAAACATTGTTCTTCTCATAAAACTTCATTGTAAAAGTCTGAAAGCTGTGGTTAATACCTTTAATCATTAAACACACTTACAGTTATCTATTTTCAGATATTTGTTTTTAAATGCTGGATTAAATCAC
Source organism: Stomatorhinus walkeri (assembly GCA_026784285.1). Taxonomy (NCBI): domain Eukaryota; kingdom Metazoa; phylum Chordata; class Actinopteri; order Osteoglossiformes; family Mormyridae; genus Stomatorhinus; species Stomatorhinus walkeri. The sequence continues at coordinate 3,377,841 of JAODUD010000134.1, forward strand.
ACAAATACAACTAGATCTGTTATCAATGCTTATAATAATTGAATTTACACAATAAAATATATACATGGAGTATAGATACAAATGCTTTGATCTTTCCTACTCTCTCTCTCTTCTCATGATGTTTTCATGAGGTGATGTTTGAAATGGGGTTGCTTTGTACAGTTTTACATTAATATAGATAATAAACATTTAATAAAAATGCATTGGTTTGCATTTGAGATTTAATACAATATGTTGAAGCAGGGGTGTACTTAGAGATGAATGGATGGGGGGCTGAGTTTTTGTTGGGGGGCGATGGCAAACCTATATATAACATAAAAAGCTATTAATGACTTAAGCCAATAAATACACATTTATTGGAGTGGGGCTAATAACATTTTAGGGGGGGCTAAAGCGCCCCGCCCTTAAAATAGGCCTCTCAATTTAGTTACTGTAAAAAAAAAAATGAATTAAAAAAGTAGCTCTTGCTGTCAGTTATCCTAATTTTTAAAATGTAGTAATATGTGCTGCCCACTAGATGGCAACACTACGCAATAATTGTCAAAAAGAAGACCCTTAATAACCGGGCAAAATTCAATGTTTAAGTCAGGGGTCTCCAACTCCGGTCCTGGAGAGCTACTATCCAGTAAGTTTTCTATCCTACCTGGCTTTTGATGAACCACACCTGATCCTGGTATTTACCTGAGAATTACTGTGGCTCATCAGAAGCCAGGTAGGATAGAAAACCTACTGAATAGTAGCTCTCCAGGACCGGAGTTGGAGACCCTTGATATAAGTGCTGTTTAACGCAGTATTGTCACTTTTCTTTCAATGTGATGTCTCAGATATATATTTTAAAATGTAGTAGTCATGATCTCAATGTCCCCTGTGGTATCTACTAATGTTCCCTACCTTAGTAATATAGAGTAGTATAGTTGACCACATAGAGGAGTACAGTGTTACGTTGTAGAGTACACTCATGGAAAAAGAGTTTCAACATGACCATGTCAGAACAAATATATATCATACACAATCAAAAACAAAGTAAGTATCTGAGGTTTTGTGGAATGATGTACTATTTGAGCAAACAAAACTAAGCAAAGGAATGTGCCTGAATATAATCTCATTTAAATGGACATAAGTAAACGGGACACACAAACATTACAGGGTAACAGGTGATTGGTGAAATGAGATTTTGTTGAGTTGAGTGTAAGTTATGACAGACAACAGAAACTCAACAGGTCAAAATCCAAATGTGAGAAGATCAGAACAGGTGAAAAGGGGAAGAGAAACCGAAAGCAATGGTGCCAAGAGAGACTGGGAAGTATACAGGTGGAAATGCAAAGGCAGGAACCAAAAAAAGAATAAATAACATATGCATCCCAGAGAGAAGGGACCAGAAGAGAAAGGGAGAGAGAGCTGAAGGAATATGAACAAGAGACGAAAATTTATTAGCTATGAGTGAGTTTGAGTACTTCTGTTTGCCTGTGTCTATCTACCAGAGAGAGAGACGGGGACAGGGACCTGGGGAGGGAAGGGGTGGAAGGCGCTGAGGGCGCTACGCTTTTTAGAGGACGTGGAGAGCCAGCTTTTGTGAGGGAGGAGAGAGCTGGTAAAGGTGTTGCTGTTTTGGCTTCCAGAATCTGCGATCGGCTACTCAGCCTTCCTTCCTTGGACATGATAAATTCAGGCTCATTTTCATTATCAGAGCTGCAGTCGCTCAGATCTGTGATCTCCAGCTCTGAGTCAGACTCGGGGTCCTGTTTCATGGCCCCGCGCCTCTCTGATGGGCTCTGCCTTCCCCCGCCGTTCCCCAAAGAAACGCCCCCTAAGCCCAGTCCTAAACCCAGTCCAAGTCCCAACCCTAGGCCACCATTGGCTCCTGCATTGCCCTCGCACCTTTCTCTCTCCCCCGCACCTCCATTTCCCATCTCAGTCCGATTGAGAGCCAAGGCGCCGGAGTAGGGGGGCATGCAGAGCCTGGCTGGTAGGCCTCCCAAGGCGCCCCCAGCTTGTGCCCCAACTCTCTCTGCTCCGTCTCCAGGTGGCAGAAGTGAGGAGAAAGGATTGGGCAGCTGGGACAAGCTAGTCGGCAAGGGGTTAGGGTAAAAGTGGGACTGATACAGGGAGCCAGGGGGCAGCTTGGGGCAGTTGTTGAGGGAGAAAGCCCCTGGGAGGTAGGGGTTGAAGCTCCATGGGTAGTCAAATGGTGGATTACGGGGGTAAGGGCCCAAGAGGGAGGGGGGCTTGGAATAACAGGGGGCACCTGCAGCAGACAAGGGACAGAGAGAAGCAGAGTTATAAACTCGAAGGAGTATCACAGAACACACAGTGGACAGCACAGACACGTCATGTGATTCTCTGATAAGGAACCTGTCAGCTTGCAGGAGGTATGCAATGACAAGCTTATTGCATGAAGTACACATGATAGCAAATTTGAACTTGAACTATGACACAAAAGGGATACCGTAAACAAACAGACATCAGCTAATCTGCACATATATAAACAAACAGACATCAGCTATTCAGCACATATATAAACAAACAGACATCAGCTATTCGGCACATATATTTAGATATTTAAACTGCTGTTGTGCTGAAGTACGATTATTAATGGCAAAAATGATTATGACATTATTAGGTTTCCATGCAGGTGGAACAAAAGAATCACATTTCAGCCCCAAAAATTGTCAAACAGGGCATACTTCATTCTGCCTGCTTTTTTAAGCACCTCCCTGGTTTTGTTATTTGATATGGAGGCTAATTTGGCACGGTAGGATCTCACTGCGTTAGGCTGCGAGTAGCTGGCAGACACATGAATATTGAATCAGTCAGACAGACCTCACTTGCTTATAAAAACACAGTAATGGGCGCCCACAGGCCACAAACTGAAGCCTGCACCCTCAATTAGGCCCTTCCTGCCTGGGAAGGGATTAGGACAGGGGGGACACATGGGAGGGGAGATGCATAAGGAGAGAAAGGAGGGAGAGACACCTCAGGACAAACAAAGTAGTGGGGGTGAAACAAGCAAATAAATAAATAAAAAAGAGTATGCAAAAGCAGCTATGCAGAGATGCACACACCGAGCGACCTAGTGGTCAGAAAGGTAACAGGCGCTCCAACAGACAAGCGCAACTGTAGGCAGGCAGATGTGCTCCCACACCAAAAACCTGCATCCAATTAATCTCACGCTCTCTCTCTGGGTGATTTTTAATGCCCCTCCCTTTCTCCCCCTCCCACACCTCCATCTGTCTTTCCAAATAGTTTAATTTGATGTAGGGAAGCAGGATCTCTATATGCTTCACTCCGTAGTCTCCTGTCCTCTTTGTGGATTCAAAGCGTTAATATGCCTGTATGGAGATGACATCTCTCAGCACCTTGCAAAGCTCACCGTCACGCCGTCTCACCTGAGCTGAGGAATGGGAAGGCATCAAGTCTTAGCTTGTCCCCGTCGGACCCCGGCGGCCCCGCACTCCTCTCGAACAGGGAGCCACTTCTCCCAGAATCTGGCAACCGTGGAAACAGGGACTGCAGTGCCTGCAATAGAGAAGGAAGGAAGCAGGAAGGGAATGAGAGAGAGAGAGAGAGAGAGAGAGAGAGAGAGAGAGAGAGAGAGAGAGAGAGAGAGAGAGAGAGTGTACAGAGAGATTAACTCAATTGATCCACTGGGACATTACAGTATATGCAAAGGCAATTCAGTGGAAAAGGACAAAACTGACTCTTCTGTGTCTTAATAATCTATGATTACTATTTGAGTCAAGTGATAGCAAATAGGGAAAAAGCACCGCTAATATATTATGCACATCTTAAATGTTTTTGACACGATGTATCAGATCTTGATAATTTTATCTCTTGATGACATAGAGAAGTCGTTTTGTTGTGGGAAAAATATTGTTTGTAAATATTTGTACTTCAAAGCATTTGACTTTGAATTTGTTCTGAAACATGAGAGCATTGATACTATAACAAGAAGACTGCCAGGATCAGTATTTAAGAGGAATCCAACGGTTCCACAACTGATCTCTTTCAGTAGGCCTACATTGCTGTTAGAAACCATATGCAGTCATTTAAATGATTGTTATAATGAAGGTTTTTTTTAACGGAAGGCCAGTTTGCAAGTGGAAATGGGAACACTTACACACGCAGAGAAACAAAAGGTGGACTCCGCTGACCCTGTCCCATAACATGGCGGGGGGGGGGGGGCAATGAAGAGATGAAGCAATGAAGCAATGAAGAGATGAAAGACGGGACAGCCCCCAGGAAACAACACTGATACGGTACAATACAGACAACCGGGAAAACAGGAAATGCAAGGAAACGACCACAGTACTGAAACCCAGTCTTCCTCGAGATGTAGTAGAGGAAGAGAGGAATCGGCTAGGTCAGAAAAGGAGAAGAATACACAGAAGGTCCCTTTTTAAGGGGTGGCGCGGGAGCCACGGCCGAGGGGGGCTAAATAAAGGAAACGGCAAAGTCGCAAGTTGTCCCCGGGGGGCCGAGGGTTGAGGGCTCTGAGCAGAAGCGATCAATAATTTCTGTCACTGTGGAGTTCAAAGTTTGAAGTCAGAGACTGTACTTCCAAGCCGCAAGATCTCGATTGCTTAACGAAAACTTGAATTAATTACCCCACCGACTGATCTGATATACGCCTTCATTTCTTTCATTTTTTTTCAATCGATGACAGCGAAGGATACATGATGTGAGATGGGAATGAAAGGGGATAATGTCTGCTTTTGTTTTAAGGACATCTAACACCCCCCGTCCCCCGTCCTTCACTTTGTTTTGAGTACCAGCGCCGATCTCTAAAGGAGTCGGATTGTGTTATTAAGTGTTATTCCTTTATTGTGCGTTCGAAAATTACATTTTATTGTATAATGGAAAAGTTCACACAGACTCATAGTTTTAAAAGACTATTATGAAAGGCATTATTTATACTGACATACAAATGTTTGTTCTTTTTTAAAACAAGTGTAACAGGACCGTTTTTTTGCTACTGGTAGTGAAATCATTGCCCTTGTATACGTTTAATGATTTGCAGAGTATAATGACAGTGTTTCAAAAACTATATAGGCAATTGTAATTATATTGCTATTTGGTGTAATTGATAAACAATTAAACAGTCGAACAAAGTCTTGCACAAAAACATCCTTCCTTCCCCCCCTCCACCTGTCTAACTAGGCTATCCTCCGGTACCTCTGGAGAGACCGGGCTGCAGTCTGGCGCTGCCGAACCTCCGTTGAAGTGGTTTTGGGCCAACAGGAAGGGGGAGCTGGCCATGTCCAGTAGAGGATAGTTCACCAGAACCACCTTGCTAAAGTTGAACTTGTAGGTAAAGCGCTTGCCTTTGGTTTTGTGCAGAATGCGCTTGTTGTAGTAGTACCTGGTTCAAAGGAGACAGAGGAAAGAGGGGGAGAAGAGAAAAGGATCAGAAGGGTAGGGAAGAGTGAGTAAAGCAAAGGGGGTTAATACAGGGGACGGGTTAGGGAAGCTCATGCGGCGCTGGCTCCTGCAGCGGGTTACCGTAGGACCTAACATTGGGGCAAGGCAAGTTTGCGTAGAATGGAAACGCTATTTGATATTAAAGACACACACACATTCGCACACACACACACGCACGCACACGCATACATGTATATGTATGTAGCAGCTGTTTATATAAGAACGTGGCATCATGTTTATATGCAGAAAAATATATTTCAGTTTAAATTACAGTAAGAGATACAAATATTCATTTGTATTTAAATGTTTAAATGTATAATAAGACTTATGTGTGCCTGTCATCTCTATGCAGGGCATATAGTGACTATGTCAAGTCATTTTAATAATTTGTATGCATTTACTTTGCAGGGCGATTGCGTGCTATCAGTAATTGAGCAATTAAGCAGGGCTAATCAACGAGGCTAATTAAGGGCCTAGCCAATTCATAACAATTAGACCCCACCGACAGCACCTATTACTGAGAGGGCAGAATGATGGGAGGGGAGTGGGGGGAACAGAGGACAGGAAAAGAAAGGATGGAATAGAGAGGGGGGAACAGGCGTGAGGGTGTGTCTATGTGAGTGAATTAGCCGTATGTGACATTTGTCTTGTAGTGGAACTGGAGGGACAATAAGGAGCCCCGAGACATCAATCTGGAGCTGAACCCCACACCTGTACGCTCCTGTGTGTAATTAATACAGCAGGTAGATTCACAGATCCCAGCCCAGGCGAAGACTGAAAAACCAGCATTTGGTTTTTGTCAGGATGGTCAAAGACAACAAGGGAGAAGTCAGTGGATCATCAGAAGGAATAGTGTAAGGTGATATCAGCAAACCCTGTATTCACAGCAGCTCCTGAGGAATTCCACATACACTGACAGCTTGATTCTGGTCTCCATTCACCTCCAGTGGGTTACCAGGTGGTCTCAGAACCTCGTGATTAGTGGGCAGAGGGTTGTATGGTGGCTGGGCAAACCAGTAGGTTATAGGTGCAGCGCAGGGAATGTGTGCAACTTTCTCTTCAGGCATTTTAGTATTTTACCTGGATTCTCCCAAAAATTCTCCTTGTGTTTGCTGCTGTTCTACTATGATTATTCCTGTGTTGTTCCCTGCCTTAGTTTTTCTGTTCTAGCTACTTTGTTTTTGACCCGTCATGGTCCATTAGTATCTTGTTTTTTTGAGTTCAGTCCCAACCTCGTAAGCCACAATGTGGATTATCCATCCTTTGTCATATATGTCCGGAACATTATCAGAAACAAAACATTTTATCATATGAATCAGTCATTTTTTGGGATGTGTTTAGTTATGACACTGTACCATAAACAGTGTTAGTTTTATTTTAAATGGTGAAATCTTTATTATTCTAGAATTGCTTTAAAGTCTTGCTTACATCACATACTTGTGTGATATGGCTTTTGCATGCGTGTCCATTGCGATGTCACAATCTATATCATCCTGGGGGGGGGGG
>JAODUD010000134.1:3402083-3432606 GCA_026784285.1 Stomatorhinus walkeri
TAAATTCCTGGATCAATTATTTTTTTTCCATTCAGCCACCCTCCGCAACCCCCCCCCCCCCTCCCATCTCTCTCTCTCTCTCTCTCTCTCTCTCTCTCTCTCTCTCTGTCCCCTACGCCTCTTCCAGGGAAGGAGTTAGAAGTTCTTTTTGTCCATTTTGAAATATGCCTGCAAATACTTCAGTGCACATGGTTCATGTGTACCTGATGATGCTGAAATGTGTGGTCCCCAGTAGTATCACAGCCAAGTTTCTAGTGAGAACCCTTCAATAGCCAGCCATGGTGGAAATTTGCCCGAAAATTTTCCTATATGTCCTTAAAACAATGAAACCAATAGCTGAGGTACAGTGAAGTTCAGTGTCCTTTCTAATGCTGGACCTGACATTTTATACATTTTATGAAAGCTTTTCTATTTCATCATGATGTAGCAGGACAGCACTAACAGAGCCACTGAGAGTGCCTGACAGTCTCATTCATTCATGGCTGTGCATTTCCCAGCAAGCCGCCGCCCTCACTCCTGACAGTGCCCTGCTCCAGCCCTGCTCTTGGTCTCTCCTTCCTTATTCCTCTATTGCCATTTTTCTGCCACTCTGGAGCCAGGAAAGGAGGACATAATGTAATCTGGGGCACTCTCCTCTCTCCCGCTGTGTGGGAGAGTAGCTTGGCCTGTGTGACATAGCAGTGGGAAGGGGGGGGGGGGTGGGGTCAAGGTGAGCTCTAATACACTATTGATCCACCCCAATTGAAAACCTGATGGAAATTTTACCCCCCCACCCCACACCAGCACTCTACCCGACACACATGCTGGTCCCTCCATTTCTGTCCCTCCTTTCTGTCCCTCTGCGTCTCTCTCCTCTTCCTACCCATCCTTACTCTCTCCATCAGTTTCTTTACCTCCATTTCTGTCCCTCCCTCCCTCTGCATCTCTCCCCTCATCCTACCCATCCTTACCCTCTCCATCAGTTTCTTTACCTCCATTTATCTCTCCTCCTCACCTCCACATCTATTCTCTCCCCATCTACATCTCCCCTAAAACTGACCCCCATTCCCATCTTATTATCCTCTCACATTCATCCTATCTTCCTTTCTTTCTATCCTGCTTTGTCTCCAGGTCCCCTGCTTCTCTCAGCAGTAGGTATAATATCACACCCATTAATAAGGGTGTAACATGTAGTACTTAGGTTCTGAGGACAAACATAGCTGTCAGTGTAAATATAGCAGCCCTTTTTGGATTATGGGAAAGAGGCTCCCCTATTGCCTCTTCAGCAGGACCCATTCAATAACATTTCACTCCAGTATTCTTATATCAGGACAATAATCTATTGCCATGTCATAAGTATTTAACATCATAACATCTGTGAAGGTACAAATTAATCTGTACCAGGGCCAAAAGGAACAACACTATGATGTGCAGACATGGCAAGAGATGGAAATATAACCTCATGCTGGAATTTAGGTTCATAAGCCTCTAGAAAATGTGGAAATATGTAAAATGTATAATAAGTATTATTTGTAAGCAGACACATTTCTGATATACTCCACCTTGTCCACTTGGTTGTGTCTGTGATTTATATCTTGGCCTACTGAGGTCCACCTCTTACATTGTGCGTAATTAGGTAGGGAGTGACCTCAGAGACTGAGTCTCATGTCCTTAATGATCTCATGACAGAACATGAACAATTCACTATAGGAGTTAAACGTGTATCACTCGTGTTTACTGTCCTGTGTGCGGCAGCCTGAGGCACCGAACATGCATGTTAATTGAATTCCCAGCAGTAAATATCACTGGAGGTGTGTAACATTTGCTGAGAAGTCAAATAAGGAGCTATTCATGATCTGTCTGAGAAAAAAAACTTACACGACCTACTGCTGCAGGAATCACAAATAGTTTACATTTGAAACATGGGATCACTCTCTGCTTGTTTCTTCTCTCCTATCTATCTATCTATCTATCTAATCTATCTATCTATCTATCTATCTATCATCCATCCATCCATCCATCCACGTTTAATCTTTAATTCAGCACCTTCTCAGCTACATGGTTGCAGAGGTGTAACAATTATCTGTTACCCGGTATTTGTTTCAGCTAAAATGGCCCGACATATAAACACCTGAACCATTGTCAGCAGGACAACATTTTTGAGGTCAGATTTTGTTCAATTTCAAAAAGACCTCAGACATGTAGTTACGGAATGATTGAGCAGCATAAGCAGCATTATTATTATTCCTGCAATTTCAGAAAGCAGCCACTGTACAAGCAGCTGCAGCGGTTTCAGCTCCTGGCGATACACACTTGTCCTGAGACAAGAAAGAAAGGAGGAGCAGCCTAAGCAGAGGAAATCGCAGAGAGCCTAATATCTATTTAAAGTGCACAGGTAACAGAGGAAACCGCACAGGCAGTTCAGAGCCCAGCAGTGGCTGCGTCAGCCTAATAAATGAGCCTGCAGCCTTTCTCTACACAGAGAGCATCATACCTATTTAAAGTGCACAGGCAGAGATAAAAAGAGTTTGTCTTTGATTTATGTTCTGTTGTGCACATGTCGAACGGTGTTGCTATCTGGACCAACATCTCCCAGCAGACGCACAAGCACAACACCATTGCTGGGTCCCCTTTGTCAACCCTAACCCCATGATACACATCAGGGACGACAGGCATGCAAAAAATACCAGCAGTGCGGGGGTGGCTGGGTGGGCCGGGCTGGGGGGGGGCAGGTGGTTAAAGGGAAACCGCCCATATACACAGCTACATGCTACAGTCACCCCAGCACTAGGCTGAAGAACCTTCACACTGGTAAGGAATCAAACAAGGTCACTAAGCTACACTGGAAATGCTCAATAGACAACAACAACTACTGCAGAAACCCTCACAATGATATCACAGCATCACCATTATTTCTCTAAGCATACCCTAGATACTCAGTATTGTCTTGAGCCCAAAGTGTATCATGAATCATAGTCATGATCTGATCTGGAAACAGATGATTTTGGTGAAAAATCCTGCTATATATGTTATAAATGCATTCCTACTGTATGTACGGTGATGATTATTTATGCCAACCGCGTTCCTTTCCTTCAAGCAGTCATAAATTGTTTAACCATTGTTACTTATATTTGTAATTATATGGTATCAGCCATCAGTTCTACTTTCTCACAAATTCAATCACCAATCACTCTTCACTCTACCACCTCAATCTGTCTTTCTCTGTATCTTTAGGAAAGAATTGGTCTTAACTTAATTGCTCTTAAATCAGATTAATGACTGACTGGGGACATGCTGACTTAATTGCTCTCGTTGTTAATTCCCCTTTTGGTCTCCTACCAATATCCCGTTTTTTTTGTCTCTGTTTAGCTCCTCCCAAATATTCCTCTTTCAATCTTTCCAGTCTTGACCGCTTCTCGTCCCATACCTTCATCCCTTTTCCCTTTTCATCTCACCTGCTGGTGACTGCATTCTGGACTCACACATGCCTTCAAGATCAAGACATTCCTCTCAGAAGAGCACATAGATGTCATTGCCTGTCATTGTTTATAAAGAGTTTTGACAATACTCAGGATCCCCCGTGAAGGTAATTTGACTATTCTGAATCAGATTAATACTCACAGCCTCGTGTTATGTGCATCTGTCTGTTTGGCACTATATTTCATATTTTGAGCCTCTCAGAGTAAAATTATTAATCGTATTTGATGCAGGCGTTTTGATTATTAAACAGAATACTCACCACTGAGTTATGTACTATACATTTTGCAGATGAATCACCAGAGTAGGAAGTTACACCCAAACAGAAAAGAAGTGACCGTGCCCTCCTCAGAATGTCTGGGTAATTCCCTGCATGCTGTGTGTGCAGTTATCTAGTTTATCTGTTTTGCGCTGTTCAGCTCATGTCCACCTGTCCTGCGTAGGTGACCTTATGTTTATATTACACTGTGGGGAACATTTTTCAAGTCTCCACAAAAATCTACAAATTCAATTGAAAAACTAAAAATGTCCAAAGTCTCATATTTTTTTTGGTTATTTATGGTTAGGGTTAGGACTGGGTAGGATTTAAGGTTGTCATTTTGGGATTAGAGTTTTCCCCATAGAAATGAATGGGAAGTCCCCACAACAATATAGGCCTAATTACAAACTTGTGTGTGTGTGTTGGTGTATTGGTGTGTATCTGCATGTGTGTTTGTCTATGACTGTGTGTATGTGTGCGTGTGTGTGTCTGTGTGTTTGCGTGAGAGTGTGTGTGGGTTTGTGTGAGTGTGTGTGTGTTTGTGTGAGTGTGTTTGTGTCTGAGTGTGTGTTTGTGTGAGCGTGTGTTTGTGTGAGTGTGTGTGTGTGTTTGTGTGAGTGTGTGTATGTGTGTGTTTGTGTGTGTGTTTGTCTATGTCCCATTTTGTCCACAGTAACTGTCTCTCTCACCCAGTTCCTTGACCCTTCCTTGCCATCAGTCAGTCCTCTCTTTGACTCTATGAGAGAATCGTGGTTTCTGTCACTTAATTTAAGTTTTGTTAGTGCTTCCATGAATTTCATTCCTACAGTCATTCCCCTCTGCGTTCTTGTGTGTGTCTCTCTCTCCTGCCCTGCTCTGCTCCATGCTCAGGATTAAACATTAATCTCCCCTGCTCCCCACCTTTCTAAACGCTGCACAGACGATAAGAATCAACGGGATTTGTCAAATTGTGGGCCATCGATTAAGTGACCTTTCACAGCTCACAGTCTTTCAGCCACTCTTGTGGCTGTGGACAACTGAGATAGCGAGATAGATGGATATTTGAGGGTGTTATTATTGTGTACAAGTTTGCAGTTACCTGGTCCACTAGGAGAGCATCAGAGATTGGGGGGGGGGGGGGCATGTGTGTGGGTAAGAAGTGACGCAAGATGAACTGGGAGAAAGATGACAGCAGAAGGGAGCAAAGAGAAAACTCGGCGATGCACTACATCTTTAACTACATGGGATGCTCAAATATTGATGCCAACTGCATGTCCAAATTTCCCTAATAGCCATATATGTAATGCGGACTAACTCTCCCCCACCACATTTCCCTGTACTAGAACTCATGCAAAACATACAACTCACTATGACTGCTTCTGATTTACCAAGGACAGTACATTCTGACAGTAAAATTGTGATGAAGTGCTATCATGGGGAGAACACACAAACTCCACACACATAGGCCCAGGGCAGTGACTCAACCCCCATTTCCAGACAGGGTTTGGGGCACTACTGCTCATCACTGCACCGCTTTGCCGCCACTGGCACTGATTTTATTTAAAATAAAAACCCACCTTGGAACAGCTTGGTTTTATTTCCTGTCATTGCCAAAGTGAGATAGACACATTAATAAAGATATTATTTTCGGTTATACCCCTTCATATTGTCGGTAGATCCACAAATAAATGCTTCCACACCGTCAGATCCCTTTGCCAAATACCTCCGTATTTCCTGAACTCCTTATATATCCATATTTCAGTGACTAACTGAAACACTTTATAGTGGGCATGGTAATTAATGTGATTCTGCTTTTGGTTACATAATAATAATAATAATAATAATAATAATAATAATAATAATAATAATAATTCTCATTCAGCCGACTCTTCTAAAAATACTTGAAAAATGTAGATTGACGGATTGAGGGAATCTCTCTCACCTGGACTCCCGAGTCGCCCCGCCTCAGAGCCGAAGCTGAGGCAGAAGTCGAACCCTGGTCGGACGGGACGGGACGGAACGGGACTGGACTGGATCGAACCGTCAAATGACCTTGCTTGATAAACGGAAGAACGCTCACAATCAGGAACGTGCACTGGAAAACAAAAAATAATAATTAGAATGAATGTTAAATCATACTTCAATAACTTGAAAGTTAAAATGTCAAATATTTTCTACCTTTTTATCTTTGCTAATTTTTCAGTAGTGAATTATTGAGGCAGAGTGCCGTCGGTGTCAACTAAAAAAAGATCTCATAGGCAGCTTTGCGTGTTTCCTCCCAGTCGAGAAAAACGGTCCAGGGAATTTTGCCGTCTCTGCAGGCCGCTGTTGGCTCTGCATCACATAAAAGGGGAATGACAAGATGAGCCACTACAGTTCATAACATCAATCACCTTATTTACTTATTGGCCGCTTGATGTGACCAGTGACTGGGGGAATCGTAAACCATCATTCCGACGAAGGTGATGTAAGTAAGGTTGCTCGTGCTCAGGAAAGCGATCTCCCTACGGTAAACTCAAAATCCATACCCACACTGTCTCTGTAATAGTTACATAGACTACATTATTTATTTCCAGTCATTTGTCTATACTGTGCAAATACTCTATAAGCTGTACATTACATATGAGGACTGACACGCCTGGATCGAAGGTCCGTGTCTAAATGTAAAGAGTGACACACTCGTACAGAAAATGGTCGAATTATTATTACTATAATTACAATTGTTGTTGTTGTTAATAATAAAAATATAATCATTAATAATCATTATTATTTCAATATTAATCCCACTGATACATTACGTTTGTGCCGTTATTTAACGGAATCGAGTTTATGATTATGAAAATTACTATTATCATGATTTTACATAACAGATCGGCAGGTTAATATTTTGAATTACTTTTATTGTGACAATCTAACAGCAAATCGATATAGACCTATGCAACTAGCTGTTTAGGAAAACAGACCTGTTTTGTGCTTTTATAAATAGCAATACCTACTGTCTCTTTCAGGGGAAAATTGTGGATTTGGTGGGATGTTATGCCATTGTTAATTTATTGAAAACTTATAGAAAGTGAGGCGGTATCAAATATCAGAAATCAGCTACGATGCATATTTTCCAGGAAATTGCCTTAATTGTTAATTAGGCTATATAAAAGGCGTGAGGTAAATGGTAAAATGTATCCAATTAATTCCACATTTTACATTTTCAGATATTAAATGTATGTTTTACGCTCTATTTCATTAGTTTTAAAGAAAGGGTTAGGTATTTAGATGAAGAGATGTGGCGAGAAACAATACCCCAAAACAAACTCCGAAACATTCTTAACTAAAGATGTAATTAAGGACATAATTAAGTAATCAAAGAATGAAGAATAGTTTCTATTCTCTCAGTTAAACGTATCCGTTCAACATCTACTATAATTTGGCAATTTTAACGAAACACACTGAGCAATTTTTCATCAGGTGTTGTCTATAGAAGCAACGTATATGATGTGTAAATATTTGCAAATTTTCTTTTAAACTTGTGCACACTGGGGCGTAGGGAGCAGGAGGGATGGGGGGGGGGGGTCGTGTATCCCCAGTATTTGACTTGGCTTCATTCATTCCGCCACCACATCAAAATCTCCCCTACGTTGTGTGCACAATTACCTTTATTCATTGATTTAATTATTTGCTATTCTCAGGTAATGCAGTGCACCGTAACACGTCCATCCATCTCCCTGTTCACGACCACGGAATTATAAGACATATTATACTTAATTGATCACATTCATTAGCTGCAGTGTTACACGGCGCTGCAATAATAATTTGTAAGTTTTATTAGATCAATAGAAAGAAAATAAAATTGATAAATAAGAAAACCCTGCGGTAGGCCAAATCCGCCAGTGGCATGTGCGTTTATGCAAAAGCAGGCGAAAATCCGAACATAATAATGCATGTAATTAATTATTATTCAATGAAGTGGACATTAGTTTTATGCATTTAAGCAAGAATAATTCCTATAACATACGATAAGAATAAATGCAAATGGTTATTAAACTTTTTTCAACTGATGTTAACAGGCAGGAAAGCAGTTATACTTGCGGTAAAATTGTAAACATTTACTTAAAGAGTCTGACACCATTACTGCGATTTAAAATCAGTATAATATGTTAGTATCTATTATCATTACTATAAATTATTGGTAAAATACAGCACCCAAGTTGAGCGTATACTTAAATGATGGGCAACGTTTAAGTCGTAACGTATTGAGAATTTCTTTATTTTTTTCATCCAAAGAGAGAATGGGTGAAAGTCAGTGGAGTGTTTTACAGAGTAAATATCGCATAGATGTGGACGATTGTCGGACTCCGCCGAGTACAGTGTAGCTTAAGCTCGCGCAATAATTAAGCAAAATGTATATTATGGTATGTGATATAAATACTAATGCAATTAACGTGAGCACAATGATATGACACTGATAGGCCTGATGTTATGTAACATTTATTATTATTATTATTATTATTATTACTGCTGGTGTTGTTGTTGCTATTACGTCTGCGGTTGCTGCTGCTGTTGTTGTTGTCTTAAGTATACAGTGCTTGCTGTAGTTAATAATGGTTCTTTCGGATAAAAGAAACTGTAATAACCGTGAGTGGTCAAGTGAACTGCGGCCACCAATGGGATTGTGGTAATGTACCTAGAAGGGGCGGTTAGAACGAGTTAGAAAGATTTCCCCAAATGCCGTCTAACGACGGAAATATTTCAGCCTAATATCGACAAGACCGATCGGTGAAGAGAAGAAGGTTGTGTGTGTGTGCGTGTGTATGTGTGTGTGCGCCGGGGAGGGGGGTATTGTTATGAAACAAACAAACGGAATTTTAATAGAACTCCACGATTCTAAATACATTAGAAATTATCTAAATGTTAGTGAATAAACTTCATACGCATCGAAGTTAAATCCATTATAAAACTGCCTGGGGGCTACGAAAAATTCATATGGAAATTATAATTGTAAACGTATGTGCATGCACACCATGGATTATTGCTTAAAATAATTATTTAAATGAATGACAACAATAATTAAAAATAATCAAGAAGCACGTTTAATAAGTTCCGAGTGTTCTGGCACAGATTTTGGTTTCCAAAAATGTAGGCGAAATCTAGACGGTGTGTGCTATTTCCATTATTATGATTATTATTATTATTATGATTATTATTATTATTATTATTATTATTATGACCTACGGCAATAATAATAATTAAAAAAATAGAGATCGTTCGCCCATTTTCAGCAGAAAAGGCATCAGAAAACAGGAGAACGTGCTTTGACCTGATAAAAATGATTTAATGTTTTAAAAAATAATTAATAGAAAACTTTTTGGCTGGGTCCGAACATTGCCTCGTTGATCTATCTCTACGGCTGAAATATTACATAGGCCTGTATATCCATGTGTGAACTTTATCTATCCACAACCTGTATACAGAAACATTTTATAAGCTACACAATAGTGCATATACATGAAATTCACTGATTTCGTACAAACATCGAAACTACCTGCAGTTTATTAACTGAATAAATTAATTGTATTTGAAATTAATGCGCAAATTGGAATCGCATGCAAAAACTTGGAAAACTCTAGAAATTGTATCAGTTCGAACCAAAATCGTGCCTTTTGAGCACAAGAAACAGAAAAGGAGAAAAAGAACAAGAAACAAAACATATTTCCACAGAAACAGTAAATTAAACTGTAATAATAATAATAATAATAATAATAATAATAATAGTGACTTTGCTGTTTCAGGAGAATTATCTGTCATCTTACCACCATACACATTAAGAGCATTCTCTACCAAGACTACTAGATAAATACCTACTACATGCTGTCACCTACGCACAGGTGATAAAACCGATAAAAGTACTTAAATGACATACAGTCAAATGCAAAACAGTCTAACTATGTCCAAGATGTTTACCATAGCGCACGTGTTCCAGAATCATTGCATTCCATAAAATATATGGATATAACAACAGGCAAACTTTACCTAAGTGTCTGGCGGACCGATATGTTTAAAAATATCAGTTAGGCTACTCATGATCGCATTTGTGCTTACTCCAGGTCACCGTTATAGAAAATGCTGTGCAGACTGATAAATCGAGTTTTCAGCATTAAACAATGAATGCAATAATAAATCATGTCTAGTCATTTGGAGAGGTGGGAAGATGGAAAGACACATGTAGTCTTCATTCGGCGGTAGATGGGTTCCGGTACCGTGTGACTGAGTGTTTAATTGACTGATTGATACCGCGGTGTAGGTGAGGGTTATCCTTAAAGCGTTAACAAATAGAGACATTTAGCGTCTAATCCAGGGCTCCCAGACAGCTTGGAACAGGGGGGTTCCCCATACACGGAGCTCTTAAGCCCCCATAAAGCGGCAAAAACCACGGAGCTATTAAGCCCCCATAAAGCGGTAAAAACAGTCGATCGGTGACACAGGCTACTTAGAGGATAGTTACATACTTAGAAACACGAAACAGCCACATTGCGCAAAATTTGGCGGTTGTATTAATTTTTCCTCAAGTTACATTAATATTGTTTACCATACGTATTTTATTGAGATAAGGTATTCGTGAGTCAGAGTAACAAGTCGGACTCGGTCAGGAACTGGTATTTTTTGGCAGAAAGGGACCAGCCGTTTGTTTTTAAAGTTTTCTTCAACTGTAAAAACAGGTCATTCACATTTAATAGAAGCTGGACGCTGTTTTTTTTCCAATACTAAACTTTCCGAAGCTGTTTCATCTGAGTGCAATAAACCATTAAACCACGTACAGAACAATTTCAATAACACATAAAGATAATTATGAGTTGCAGTGCACCATAATACATCCCTCCATGCTTTGTCTATAATGTCAGGTAACAGTAAAGTACTGCAAAGACAGTATAACATGTGACTACGAAAAACTTTTCAATTTCGCTAATAGCATTTTGTCGGTTATATATGAAATTCATAATAAGGCACCTTCATCATCCGGATGAAATGTAGAATGTGAATCAGACGTACCTGGATTTTCCTGAGCAGCTGCTCGATATCCTCACACAGGGTGCGAGCGATCTAACCGTGTATGCGATCAGACTCCCGGCGTGTGATCCAGTATAGCACCGCGCCGGGGACCGCAAAACACCGGTGAGCTAATAACCCCGACTGACGGAACTGGCAAAGCGAGGGAGGGAGGGCGGGAGGAAGGGGCATGCGAGAGGGAGGTGTGCGTCTCTGTGTGTAAGTAGTTAATTAGTAAATCCCCATTCGCTGTGCCTCGGGTCGGTTTGTTTTCCCCGGTCGACAAGCCGAGAGGAAAGAGAATTTGAAGTAGGATTCGACCCGTTTCCGCTCCTATGTCTCGTATATGAGGTTGTGTGTGTGTGTGTGTGTGTTGTCCTCCCCCCCCCATCTCTCACTCTCTCTCTCACAGATCTCCTTCTTTTCGCAAACGCATCGCCACCGTCCTAGCTATGCAGCTCATTCACTACAGTGTAATACAGATTCAGAAGGCACCTGTCATTATTTTGTCATTGTAACGCATGCATATCCTGATTTACCTGATTTTAATCGAACTTGCTCAGAAAAAAAGGTAATATGGTTAATTGGCCATCAACGCACTTAGCCAGCATTTCAGTTGGATCTTTTGATGTGTAATCTAAACTAATTGATTACCAAGACTTATTCATCTACCTCTAGTCCCTCTTTCTACTCTTCACCCAATACGATGTGGTATGTGCATCCTTGTAGTTGGCTCGTGTCAAAACAGGGAAGCTGTCAAAACAGCTGATTTCTCGGTTACTCTAGAGATATTCACACTGTATAACTGCGCCACTTTAGAAATATAACTTGTAGCATAATAATATCCTACTAACTCGTTTGTTATGTCGGACCATCTGTAATACGTGATATTTCAAATAAACGTCAGGGAAACCACTGGAGTGTTTTACTTAGGAAACTATGGAGCAAAATGGGGAAGTCATTGTAGAATGCAGAGGACGTGATTCGTAATTTCACCATGGGTATTTCCTTAATATAAGTGATTACTCGTTAAAACAATGGCCTTAAGAAGTCACTTAATTTAACTAAATAACCAGCTTAGTTAATTATTAGGTTAAAGTAACAGAATGCGCTCCACGAGTAGAAAATGTATAGAATGACAACAGAGTGATGAGGATTGTGAAAGGCAGAAAATTAACAAAGAGATATGGACTAAAAGTAGGTATGAGATGTGGACAGTTTAGTAACAAAGTTGGACATTTAGCAACACCAGGTTGAATATGTGGAGGACAAACACATCGATTGCGCCCTCTAGTGATTACAGCTGCAATACACTGAAATAACTTTGATTCTTTTCGCCTCTCGTTTTGAACGATAAAAGCCCATAATTCCCCTTTTGATCGTCACCACAAGACTCTACAATCGTTTTATTTAAATAAAATCTCTTTCACCCCATTTATATCACATTCTATGCAGCATCTATGCAACGCATGCACCCTTATATCAATTCACTTCTGCGCACGATTTTTGAAATAAACCTTGAATAAAAACCTCGGAGCGTGGAGAACAAAACGGCAAAAAGGCACATTAAATTCATCCAGTTCCACAGAGTAATAAAAACAAGCTCAAAGCAATAAAACCCTGAAACGACATCCCAGAAAATATATATTTCGATATTGAAAATAATTTAAATTTGTCTTTATATTTTATGTTCAAATGTTTGTTTCTCAACCATGTTGTGTAACTGCAGTGTGTGAAAATATAACTACTTATACATCAGAAAACCACAACCATGGTAACTGATGCTTTCTAATTTTCCAGATACAAGTAAACCAAAAAGTACATTATACTTTCTAATTAATTAACTAATTGTAGCAATCTAAATCCAATAACAAACTTCATTTAAATGACATGGACCTCGTCTTTTTCTTAATAGAATCAAGCTGGTACAACATGCAGCATGGGAGGGGCCTGGATGCCCGATGACTACATCAATCATTACTGGTCCCAGTTACCAGGCTGCCGTCATCACTGACCAAAGGGGGCTGAACGACCCTGTGCTGGGAAAAACAGGTATGGAAGCTGAATGGCTGAAGTATCTCAGCTATCAACCATTCATTTGCTACTGAATAATATCACGATAGATATATTCAGTGACACATGTGGTTGTCATTTCATGACCTTCCACCCATCCATCCATCCATCCATCCATCCATCCATCCATCTATCTTCCAGCCATAAGGTGCCCAGCGATTAACAGTAGCATCCTTCCATTCGTGGATAAATCTAATGACTTCTGCAACCACAATCTTTTCAAAGTGAATACATAATGCAATATGGTATTATACACGTGCAGTTTATATGTTTATTTTATGTTACTTTTGCAAACATGAACTACTTTTTGAACTACTGAAGGAACAAATAATGAATAACAAAAGTTAAATACAGATCTCATGTTTATTCATCATTAATGAGCCATGATGCATCTTTAATTTCAAGCAGTTACCATATTTATTACTATATCTGTTAATTTTGTAAACCTTGGTATACTACCACAGGAACTACTGAAGAAAGAATTAATGAATAACACAAGTGAAATAGTCACGTTTGTTCATCATTAATGAATCATGATGCATCTTTTATCTGAAGTAGCTACTATATTTGTTCATGATTTGTACTTCAGTAGTAACTGAGTTACTACTATGTGTTTGTACCTCAAAGTGTAACCGAACAGAGTTTGGGTTAATCTGCATGTTATATGTCTCTTAAGTAGCAGATTGAATAATTCCAAGTTTTATTTGACATATACACAATCATACACTGTACTAGTGTGCAGTGAAATACCTGCTTTGGTGTTAATGGCAACGTGCGTTTTGTTTGTTCATATCAGTCCAATCTGAATTTCCACTTCAAAGACAAAGAAAAAAAATTATACCAGAGAACATCACAGCAGAGAATCACTGACCGGCACCAACCAAGCAGTAAGGGACAGACGTTAAATAGGAGGAAAAGACACCGATGGCCTCAAACAGAAAAGTACAAAAAGGAAAGGGCAAGAGAGAAAAAGAGAATGGAAAGAGCAGAGCAGGAAATGGAGGGGAAGAGGGAGCAGGAGCAAGAAAGTGCTCGGCTCTCCAGTCTTAATCTGAGCTGTTCTGATCAATAGCCCATTTCCCATTGTTGCCAGAGAGCTTCGATTGCTACACCACTGAATTAACACACCAACTTTAATCTGAGCAGGAGACGAGTGCGTGTGTGTGTGCGTGTGCATGTGTGTGTGTGCGTGTGTGTGTGCGTGCGCACTGAAAACAGGGGGGCATCCACAGAGGTATTCCTAAATGAAATAAATTTAATTGTTATTACTGCGGTGGCCATTGTTATTACTATAACCATTGCAATTATACTTTAATTATAGCCTCTGCTTTGGTCCCAGTCTCCCAGAGTCAGTATTCACTAAAAGTATCAACAATAATTAGCTATGGATTTGGTCCAAGAAACAAAAATCACACATAAAATTCCTCTTATATACTGGGCAACACAATGATATGAACACATATATTATTACCCATTTTCATTTCTGAAATGACTTTCTTTCACTCCAGTGCAGTAGTTGCTTATCTAGTTACTTGACTGCTATGACTCCCACCCCAAAGCACCTCGTTATGCTGCTTGCTGGTCCACAAACCTGACTCTGTGTCACTTTTCTCACTCATTGTACTCAGATACACTTGTGTCTTCCATTACCGTGGACTCAGGTATCCCGAGCCATTCAATGACACTACAGGATGATGACAATGATAGTGATAATGATAGTGATAATGATGCTTTGTTTGCTGTTTGCACAAGTATGATCACATGGTATGCTGATATGCTTCTTTGTGCATAGGCCATCTTGCTCTCCATCGACACACATATACAGGAGATCACAGTTCTGAGCACAGAGTCAGCCATTAATCTGGCAACCTTAGGGGATTCTTGGTTGAGAGCCTAGCCAAGGGGCTTCCTCCATCGTATCCCCACCTCTTATTGATGCCCCTGCTGCTGCCCAGGTGTCCTCAGCCACTCCCTGTGCCTCTCGTTTGTATACCAATCTGCTTCTCCGGCGCCCCTGTTTTACTTCATAACGAAGTGGTTTCTTCGTTATTGCTGCTCTTTAATTGGAGGTAATTAAGCGTGTTTTTTTCCGGTGGAGAGGGTGGTGCTCAGCTGACTGTGGGTAAATTAGGTGCAGTTCAGCTGTGAAATATGGGGTTAAATGCAGGGAAAAGTAAGAGAGGCAGACTAAGGGGGAGGGGGTCAGTAGCTTCAAAACACAGGGGTGTAGAATGGGAATAGGAAAGGTGCGGAAGTGAGTGGCGATGTCTGAGGGGATATGAAGAATTGATGCTGAAGAAAAAGATGTATTTACAAGGCAGGGAACTGGTAGGGGTGTTATAAAAAGAGAGAGCTGTGACATAGAACACAGGGAGGAAGAGTATAAAAGAGATGAAGAGGAGGAGGCTGAGATACGTATGCCGAACATAAAGAGAAAGTGTAAGGACAAAGACAAGAAGAAAAGAGAGGGAGAAAAAGATGTAACAACCGGAATGGGACAAGTCAACATTTTATAACACTGATGAAAAACATCCAACAGTTTAAGACTCAGAGATGCAACAGAGACTTGTGGGATAGCTGGTTCTTGGTGGGTGTCCGCCACCGATGTGCTAGTAGCGGGGGGGGGGGAAACTTGGTTGGATGAAGCCACTGTACCCAAACAGAACAGAAGAATCGAGCTTCCATTCATTGTTTTATATTCCCCTTAAAGGCCATAAATGCCTACAGGGGCGGTAAAATGAATGAGAAATTACTTAATCTTGCTATCCTTCTCTGCAACCCTGTGCGTGAGGAGTGACTGCATTCCAGTTTTCAGGGCTCTCCTACCCGGGGCTGTTATGGAGAAATGTGTGATGATGAATCTATGTCACCCACTGTGAGTATGACCACATGCAGTCCATTTCCATACCTGGGTTTAGTTCAGCTCATGATGAGCATCTTTGGCACTGGGAAGTGACACCCCCAGATCTGATGGGAAACTCCAAACATGCCCCAGAGAGTCACCAAAGCCTCTCTCTGCCTGCCTCAGGTTATGACCCATCCCCAGGCTAACAGAAAAGCTTTCAAAGGCGCCCTTCCGGGGGAATCTGGGCCTAAAGCTCATGGTGAGAGGAGTGAATGTGGCAGGCTATGTGAAGGACAGCAAAGTAATGCGCTGAGGGTACTCTGGACGCAATTCGTAGAAGCACTGTGTCACTTTTGTGGACTCTTGTGGGGTTAAAATTGATCACGTGACATGGCAGGCAATCTGCCTGGGAGTCCATGATGCCTTTACAGCATTTGACCAAAATATAGTGTCCATTTAATTATGAAATTCTTGTAGATTTATAAGGTTTGGGTTTAACTTTTAAACAACAAAAACAGACTTAATACTTATGTTAAAAACTAGTGGACTCTTGGGTAAGTTCATCTCTGAAACTTCATCTCTTGACCTAACCCTGAGTCAACACCACTCCCCTTCCACCTGCTTCTGTGGCTACTGTATACCTTTTGCAGTTTAATACATGCAAAGTCTCTTGCCTACACTGTAATACTGATATTATGACCATAGGCTTTGACAATAGCAGGTTAGGTTTGAGCAAAAAGGGTATGTCAAATTCATCAGGGTGAAACATAAATTGTTTGAAAAAGTAATTCCCATGGCTTTCCGTAGACACTCTGTATCTGCCCCCCCCTTTACCTCTCCTCTGCTACCCTTTAGCTCCTTGGAGTGAATAACAGCATTACACATGCTACGAGCAGTCTTTCGTCAGTCACCCCCCTTGCTAATCCCTCCTCATCCTCTCTGCAAAGACTTAACAGCACGGGAATCTATCAATCAGTTCTCTATGGCTGCCACATGTTCTTTAATGTCAAAAGGCATTACCCTCCTCTCCATCCCCCCGAACTCCATCACAAGCAGTACCCTAACATGCACCGGCGTGCACTGTTTTAATGTTTCTGTCAGGAAAATATTAATGTGCAATTGCTTACCGAGTTTCACTCTCTTTTATCGAGTTCCTGCAGCTCCTGCTTGAGTTTTCCGGATCCAGTGGACGAGGCAAGAAAACTTTTGTGTCTCTACTTTCTTTAATAATAATAGTAATATTAATGATAATAATGTGAAATACTCTACCTATCACAGGATCATTAAATATTACTAAAAATAATGAAAAAAGAAAACAGGAAAGCATCTAAAGTGAAAATGAAAACTGAAGAGAGGTTCTGTCATTGAATAGGAGACTGAACAAATAGATAAACAAACCACCAGATATGTCCTCTTTAAGTCACTTCCAGGTGCTTCCACGGACGGGGAAAGACGAAACACGAAAGAACAGATGAGGACGAGGGGAAAACATGACAAAGAAGAAGAGTGAGTGAGAGAGGGAGACGGACGATTGCGGCGAGAGAAGAGGCATGACACGATGAACGATGCGCGGCATGGGAGTGAAAGCGAGAGAGCGAGATGGAGAGAGAGAAAAAGGAGCACGCTGGATTATCCCTACATCAAACTGCCCTGCATTTAAGTTAAAATCTATTCAGTGGCACTATGCTGAAATGTACATTGCGCTGGTTTCTGTTCTGTGTCCGTGTGTCAGTCAGTTTGACCAGCACCTGTGTGGAATCGGGGGAGACCAGCACGGAAAATATATGTACACGGCGGCCTGATATCGGATCGATCGGGTTATAATTTTGCCCAAAGTCGGGGAAAATAAAGTTCATGGAGGAATGAAATTTGAAAACAGATGGCGAATCCCGTCGCCCTAAATAAGATTCGATCCCTCGGAATGGAGTGTAGATAATATTTGGTTGGACGTTTGATGAAAATGACGGATTTTTCATTTTAGACAGGTGGGGGTATATAGAGAGAGGGATGGAGAAAGCATGGGGCGGGGGAGTTCATGGCGGGGAGGGGGGTAAAACAATATATATGGGGACAAAACTAAACTTGCCTCCTGAAAACTGTGTGCTTTCCTCGATCTACCCCTCCCTCACTCACTTCTTTTGTACCCCTAGAGTGCGTTAAATGCACCCCCTCCTCGCTTATAGTCTACGCCCCAACCCCAGTTTTCCTTTAGAAACAGGAGAGTAGGGAGAGAGAGAAAAAACAAGAATACCAAATAAATGAGAAATTTTCGTACAGGCGCCGCTTCCGTGCGTTCCTTGCTAGCAATAACAATTAAATATCGACCGCTTTCCCGGCCGGAGAGAACCTGAGATACTAGGAGACTGCCAAGTACCAAGACCCCCGCACCCCCTCCCTCCCTCTCTCTGTTTCTCCATCCCTCTCGCACAAATACCCCGCTTCCCTTCTTTTCCTTATCTGTCCTTCCTTTTACCTCTCTTACTCTGTCCCTCCTCCATCGCTTCCCTTTTAGATCTTTCCCCCCACACCACAATTTGCAATATTTTTTTCTCCAGTGTATTTGTCAAAGGGTTACCACCAAAATCTTAGCATTTTCCTTCTTCCATTTCATCTCATCAACTGGATGGCTTGTTAATTGCATAGCTTTTGCTGCGTGTGTGGCGCAATTCATGAATATAAATCGTACATTTCAGTGGCACTAAACTTCAAAATGCTTAAAATTAAGTTTTGAGTTGTGAACTCAGTTCAAAATAACAGAAAACACCCATACACAAACAGGCTGCCACATACAACAGGCAAGGATTTCTCTGGTACACATAAATTCAATACGAATATGCTTATAAAGGAGTTGCAAATTAGCAAAAGGAACACCAAGTAAAAACTTACAGAATATCACTTCAGACGCAATTATCATGAAGTAGGGAATATGCACTGGACATACAAACCCTGAACGTGTACATGTGAAATGTATAGGCCTACCTTAAATTACGCTGAGCAATTTATATATAGGCCTATATACAGTACTTACAGGCCTACAGCCCAGGCAACGTCGGTGGCTCGGCGCTGGATCTGAGACTTAAACTACATAGTGACACTATAACAAAGTTTCTCGGTCTATCTCGCTTGATCGTCTAACTTTTTTTTCCGGACAAAGTCTTTTCTGCGCCGCACCAGACAACCGCGTTTCTATTTCTTTTTCTTTCTTTCAGATTTGACGCTCCTGGCTGCAACCATGTAAATTCATTCATATTTTTTACACGATTTGCCAAGGCTTATTCCGCCCATACTGGAGTTAGTTTTAATATCACTGCCAATGACAATCATTTAGCACTTTTCAGATTTTTGGGATTATGCGTATTATGCCCATCACCAATATACGAGTATTTTAAACTTATCCCCTTTATTCCGTTTGCAGCAAACGCGTCATTCTTTTCCGTTTCTTTCTATTGCGTTTCTTTTATTTGTCCAATTCTAATTCTCTCCTGGTTTCTGTTCCTCTCTCTTTCCCTATTACCCTCTTTCCTTCTTCCTCTCTCGCTTTTCTTTCTCATACTCTCCTCTTTTCTCCCCTTCTCTATTCCTCTCCTTCCCCTTTCTATTACCCCGTAGTCATTCTCTCCCCTCTCTATCTTTCTTTCCTCCCCCCATACACTCCCCTCTCCTCTCTCAGTGCCTCGCAGTCGCCTCCGTCGGCCAGTCTCTCTCTCCGGCGTTGGAATTATGAAAAATGCGCCCATCGACAGAGCGCCTCAGCTTCGATTAGCCGAGATGGGACATGACAGGCCGCGATCAATACTTATACCGTCCTATAACGTGTCAACTAATGAATCAATCTCGGCTAAATTTTCCATTTTTCAAAAGCCGACGCGAGAGACTGGAATATCCTCTTTTGTAAAGATATTATTATCGATTTCGTCGGCAATTTGACATCGGGGGTAGTTAATTCCACTCTAGAATAAAATTGAAAACACTTGAGATTGAAGTGAGAGAGGGAAAGAGAGGGAGGGAGGGAGGCAAGGGCAGGCGGGAAGAGAGACGATTGTTGACTTGATAAAAGAGGATGGGAAGATGGAAGGAAAGGGAAAACGGGTGAGGGAGAAGAGATACCAGAAGTGGGATAAGAGAAAAACAATGTGTATGATTGTCTTCCTATAGCAACCTACACATCTTAATAGATCTATCTATCTATCTATCTATCTATCTATCTATCTATCTATCTATCTATCTATCTATCTATCTATTCCTCTTTTTTTCTATTATATATCACGATTTCGCAAAAAAGTGAACATTATATTTTATGTATTTTTTTCTATTGAGCAGGATACTGGTATACCTCTTGTAGATGTGAATATGAAGGAATTGTAAGTACATCAATAATTACAGTGATATGTGTATAATAATTACAGTGATAAAGTGTAAGTGTGTGTACAGTATATAAAGTATACATACAGAGCAAAGTTAGCCATCACAACACCAAAAAAATGAAAAACTGCACTAAACAGGTTATAAAAGGAATTGTACATCACTTTGAATAAAAAGCATCAGGTTAGCAATTAACAAGCAAGTAAGTGTTGGTGTTGAAGTGTTTCAATTGACAGGGGGGCAGGGCCAGCTGACAGAGCATGTGTGTTTCCTCACACGAGAGTGTAAGACAGCCCAGCATTGGAAAGTTGGTGAGAGTACAGTAGAGTGTGTGTGTGCGTGTGTGTGTGTGAGAGTGTGTGTGAGGGAGAGGATGAGAGACAGTGTGTGTGTCAGGGAGAGATATAGATGGAAGAGAATGTGTGTGTGGGGGTCAGCGAGGTGCAGTGTAACTGTCGACAATCACAGCCTTATTTACCTGTCAAAAACACTATCATCCCACACAGACTCAGCCGAGCAATTTCTGCTGTCTCTCCCTCCCTCCTCTTACTCTCTTTCTCTGCCGCCAATTACAACCTAGAGGGCTATTTCTCTCTTGGACAAAAACAGTGCCCACGAGCCTCCCTCTCCCTTCCGATTGCTCTCCCTCTCTCGCTTTTTTCCAGCGCTAAGAGTTGCAGAGTGGAAATGAACAAGCTGTAAACACACGGCACTTATCAGTGTATGTGTGTGTGTGTGTGTGTGTGCACTCGCGCGCGCACCTATGTGTGGGGGGTGGGGGTAGATGCTAAGCTAATGTCACATCTCATGGCCTGACACGTTGCCTCCAGGAGGCCCCTGTTGCCCAAAGCAGAGCAGAATGGGGGGCTAGTGATAGCAAGTTGCAAGATTTCAGCCTGATCGCGCTCGCCTACCAAATGACATGCAGGTAAGATAACAGATACCTAGGAGAACTGGATTGACAGACAGTTTAGTGCGGTTCAAGAACTCCTCAGCAGGCGGCGCCGAAGGTTCTCCACTTTTGGACCACAGAGTGACAGTCCGGCCGTGGATTTAGACTCTGTGGCCATTCATTTTGGAGGTGGGCGGCCCACCAGATAAATACGACAGTGTATGGCTGGCATGATTATGGTGCATGTCAGTCTGCCATACCTGATATATGAAAAGCAGAACTTGTGAATTCATTGAAGTATAGATGCCCTGTACAGATGATGAAAGGTCCACCAGATCTGTGAGATTAAGCATGTAACTGAAAGACAAAAAATAATTTATTATAATATATGGCTTGGCTGATAGATAGAAAGACAGACAGCAGGGCGATGGCGTGATAGATGTACATAGAGGAATGGAAATACAGACAGATGCCGAACCTAAGTGGACAGACTGAAAACCAATAAAGATCCAGTTCATGATAGAGTGATGGACAGAGAAGAACATAAACTGAGTGACAGGGAGAAAGATAGAGTGATGAGGACTAAGTTCAGTCTATTAGAAGACAGACCTAAAGAGACGGTGTCTCAGGCCACGGCTGTGATTCCAACTGCCCGCGTATGACGGTGACTTTCTACGGTAAAGTATGGAGTTGCTTACCATGAGAATGCTCTGTGACTGCACAAACACACTACTTCTCCGTGTTCTGGGGAGGCCAGATCGATGACACCAGGACCGAGATTCCCAGCTGTGCCCATGTGTCTTGAACTGTTGGATGAAAATTCAAACAATGTTAATTCAAATTCAAGCTGCTGTCTGTCTGTGCATCCATCTATCTATCCATCCATCCATCCATCCATCCATCCAACTGCTTATCCAGTACAGATGAGCCTGTCCCAGGTAGCACATGACTGTGGACCACCAGGATGGATTGTCAGTCTAGCACATGGCATAGACAGGCCAAGACACTACCGCAGACTAATTACAGTTTTTCTCGTTTGCTTTGCTGTACTTCTCAAATGACAAATAAAATTCATAAAAAAAACTACTGTAGTGTAATTCCTAGACCATAATGTCACTTCTGTACTGCAGAACATAATTTCACCTTGCTTCACATAAACATCAAAATGTTTTAGAACATATATGAAAATGATTTCATACAATTGTCATCATTTGCACAGTTTACCTGGTGCAATGGAGATTTGGAGGTGGTTTTGGGGGGTGACTGATATTAGCTGGAGTTCAGCATCCCGGTCGCCTGGTGGAAGAAACTGTCCGGGAGCCTCCTGGTCCAGCACTAGATGCTGCAGAACCGTCTGTCTGATGATAGCAGGGTGAGTAGAGTGTGGCATGGTGGGTGGGGCCCCAGATGATGCTAGTGACTTTTTTCTAGCATCACCCTGGTGTATGTGGCCTGCAGGGGGGCGGTAGCTGGGTGAGCAGAGCATGGTTGGATGGCTGGACTATGTTGTGAATTTAGCAGCTTTCCTCTAATACTGCCTGGTGTATGCGGCCTGCAGGGGGAGGTAACGGGGTGAGCAGAGCATGGCTGGGCTCTCTGATAATTTTAGGGGGTTTCCTCCAGCACTGCCTGGTGTATGTGGCCTCAAGGGGGCGGTAGAAGGGAGAGTAGGGCATGGTTGGATGGCTGGACAACCTTATGATTTTATCAGCTTTCCTCCAGCACTGCCTGGTGTACACGGCCTACAGGGGGCAGTAGCAGGGTGAGCAGAGCGTGGCTCCATGGCTGAACAACCTTAAGATTTTAGCAGCTTTTGCTCATCATATGTAAACGTACAGATAACATTTGCTGTAAGCGAAGTAAATAGTAACATTAATAAAAACATAAAAACATGACAGAATAACAATTATGAATATCCAGCAAATAATTATATATCAGCTGCCTAGTGTCCAAAGTGCCAGTGTTGCTGAGTTCACCTCTTATAAGTGAGTTAGGACTTATAATTTCATTATAGTTTTGGGTTGCATTTTTTTTGGACATGTTCTTATTTACGATCAATTAAGGCATTCCAATTGCATGTGTCTGAACAGTGTAAGACATGGCTTTCCAATCACTCAAGCCTATAGCCCCAAGTATTTTAAGCCTAACCCCAAGTATTTTACCCCTGATTCCAGTCTTCCTTCAAAAAAAAGTCAAGCCCCTATTTTTTTTTGCAATAGCTAGAAATGCCCCTGGTGAAAGGAAACCAGAGGATCTGTGGCGTGTGAACATGCAAACACCTCACATACAAAGTGGCCATGTACAGCAACATCACTACCAACTGAGCTACTGTGCCACACTAACAGGCTTGATTGGTGTGTGATGTTAGTATCAATATGGTATTTCATGCATATGCAGTTGTCACATTGCAAGTACCGCGATAGTCTGCTAGGTTCAAACCATGCATAAGTTGCGTTAAAATATTTTACTGAGTCATAGTAAACCAAACTTAGCAGGCTTTGCAATTTTAATGATTGTTCCTTTTCAACATTACCTAGCATATGTTTATTTTTTTTTTTTAAATCATGATCATTCTCGTCAATGCTGTTGGGGCATTTGTAAGTAATTAAACAAAACACAAGTGAAGAGGAAAAAAACAAGAACTGGTCACTAAAAAACATAGGTCTCCCTGTGTATGGAAATATTATTGCGCTGGTGGGGATTAGCATACCTCCGCATGCTCGCAGAGATTTGTAAGACCTTGAGGTGGTATTATTATTCATACTACTTTGTGCTTACCTGTATCTTATGTGAACCCTGTCCAATCCTCCTATGTCCTTAGTTATGTATAAATTTCCCACTGTGTGTGTGCCTTACACTCTGGTGTCTGACCTCCCTGTGTTTCCCCATTATATTTGGTTCCGGTATTTGTTTACTGTCTGTGGGAGTCCTGTTAAGGACTCAATGAAAAATACTGGTTCTTCCCCACAAGCCAGTCTCCTCATTATTCGTCGCCCCCTTAGTCTGCCTGGTATTGCAGTAGTGTCAAGAGTGGGATGTCGGAAGCGATCCCACTGGTGCTATTCTCCATCATCCAGCAAGCCTGTTCCAGCCTGGCAGTCCTTGAGGCGGCAGTGAAGTGGCATAGCAGGAGAGGTGGGGGACAGTTGGGACAGAGAAGCTTGTCTGCTGGGGCTGTGGCAAGAGAAGGCATTGGCTACGTTCTTGCCTGGAAGCCCGTCTTAATCCTAGTGGCAGATGAACTGAAGGTGACGCAGCAGTGGAGGCTCTGTATTGCTCCTCCAAAGTACAGCAGACCCATGCAACACACCCTGAAGCTGTCCATACTAACCTGCTGGACCCTCGTCGAAGACGGTGTCTGCAATTGAGAAAGGCAGGCTGCACAGTGGACTATGACCACTCACGAACTGTCAAGGGCTCCCTACTCATCAGCTACAAGGAACTGCGGTATGACCCTAGCTGCACAACCAGCGGACACAGCGGGTGGAGGCTGCTCTGTTGGAGCACAAGGAGGCATGCTGCAATTGGGAGGCCCAGTTAATTTAGGAGCACCACGAGCTTGAAGAGCAGCAGGAACGGGACTAGCAGGGCCAGGAGGTGCTGCGGAAGTCTGCGGAGCAGAAGCGGCAGGATCTAGAGCAGCTACACGGCAAGCTGGCCAGCTGGGAGCAGGAGCACTGCTACCAATCGTGTCTAGCTAATGCAGTGGAGGCGGCATTACACGACTACATTCATATCTCACAGGCATACAGCAAGACAGGGAGGATCAGGAATCTAAAGGCTTGGACCTCGTCCTCTTGCAAAGATATTGAGATCACCTCATACCTCTTTCCAATGACATCATGACCCCCCCAAGCTCTCCCAATCCGTCTGCTGACTTCAAGTCACCACAGACATGAATGTTGCTGCCGAAGTAAGTGAATTTTTCGACAAGGTCGACACCTTCCCCACAGACAGACACACTACTCATGGCTGTGCCTAAGAAGTCATTAAAGGCTTGGATCTTGGTTTTTGTCTAGGACACTCACAATTCCAGACCCTCAGACTCCTTGCTCAGGCTATCAAGAGCCTTAATCAGAGGTTCCACTTCGTGACTCAACGAAGATCACAGCATCATCAGCAAAGTCAAGATTTGTAAAACTTTCTTCACTAACAAATACCCCACAGCCGCTGGACCCCATAACTCTGACTAACACCCAGTCCATGCAAGCATTTAACAGAGTAGGAGCCAGAACACACCCCTGATGAACCCCAGAATCAACTGCGAAGAATGCGGAGGTTCTCCCACCACTATGCACAGCATTCGCCATACCAGTGTACAGGCCGGCCATGACATCCAGAAGCTTTGGGGGGGGGGGGTCCTGCAAAGTCTCTGGTTGCTCCACAGGGCAACTGGATCAACTAAGTGAAATGCTATACAAAAATCAAGACAGG
Organism: Stomatorhinus walkeri; assembly: GCA_026784285.1. Classification (NCBI taxonomy): domain Eukaryota; kingdom Metazoa; phylum Chordata; class Actinopteri; order Osteoglossiformes; family Mormyridae; genus Stomatorhinus; species Stomatorhinus walkeri. The sequence continues at coordinate 3,427,422 of JAODUD010000134.1, forward strand.
CTGCAAAGAACCTCTGCTAACATTCGCGCTTGTGCTCAATGAGAATCCTCAGTGTAAGGATGCAGTCGATGGTAGACTTGTTAGGCATAAAACCAGACTGCTCTTGTCACAGATAGGCAAGCAAGTGATCATGGTTCCTATTAAGGATGGCCTTAGCAAGGATCTTACCTGGCACTGAGAGCAATATTATCCCCCTGTAGTTGCCACAATCTAGGTGATCACCCTTCCCTTTCCAAATAAGGGCAACAAGTAGTGTTTTCCAGTCAGTTGAGATGAAGCCTGAATCCCAAATGGAAGCAAAGATTGCCTGCAATGCACGGAAGACAGCCTTACCACCAGCCTGGAGAAGTTCACCCCAGATGCCAAAGATCCTTGCGGACTTCCCTACCGTCTTCTGATTCACCACCCGTGAAATCTAAGTGAGATTGGGTGGATCACGGCTGATTGGAGGATTAGCTTCAGGAAACGTGGACCCAGAGATGGCCAACATCCTAGCCAGAGGGTCAGCTCAAAGTAGCCAGCCCAGTGGCTCACAACTGCAGTGTCACCCATAAGGACCACTCCATCATCCGCCCTGACTGCAAGTTTCCAAAGAACAGATTCAGATGTACGTGTACATGCTTCCATTCCTCTGTAAGTAGGACATGGGTCACTGGACCACAGATGATGTGTCACCTGCTCACAAATTCATCTAACAAACACCTCCTTTATATGCCCTCAGAGTCCTCACAGCCATCCTCCTCAGTTCCCGGCATACAGACTGGAGTTGCCACCAAGTTGTGCACTGTGACTCCTCTCGATAATATCCAGGGTGCCTTGTGATATGAAACACCTCCTTTTGGGAACACCAGCAAAACCAACACAACCATTAGCAACCTTTAGGGTATTATCACGGAAGGTCTCCCACATCATATTAGAGTCAACAGTTGCACCCAAGTCTGCAAGTTCCTCACATAAACTGCATGCACACAGCTTAATCTTGGACTCTGACCAAGTCCAGCCTCATTCTCCTAGTAGGTGATAACCTACTGGATCTAAGCTGAATCTTCAGAGTAGCAACAACAAGTCTGTAGTCTGAATTCACAAACTGGGCACTTCTGTAGGTCCTGCAGTTCTGCAGAAGCCTCCAGCATCTGCCCATGAGGATGTTATCAATCTCATTTGCCACACCACCAGTATTGGAGTGCTAAGTCCAACGGTGTGGCTCAGGGCATTAGAACCAGAATCCGGCAACCCGCAGCCCCTGACCTTTCGCAAAGTTGAGGAACATGGAGCCACTCTCACCCTGGACACCAAACCCATGGGGACAAACACAATCCTCATCACCAGTCAGTGCCTGTGGTCACATTGAATTCACCAATGACATGAGGAGTGTCACCTCCTAGGCACCCATCGACCACCGAGCAAAGGTGCGAGTAAAATGTCTCCCTCAATGAGACATTACTCACCAGAGTTGGAGCATACACTGAGACAACAGACAAGACACACAAGTCAAGAGTGTCTTAGCCTGAGTCTCAGATTATGCTCGTTTACATGACAGATAACAGACACAGCTACGGCAACAGCTACTCTCTGAGTATGGCAGCTATCAGAGAGATCAGACTAAAAGTAGGTCTACCGACCTACAGAGATCTGGCCACTCCCCGGTCTGCGTACCACAGATAATGCCGCTACTCTCTGATTGAACTGTAGGCTGACTTATCCCAAATTACACTTAGTTCGGGTGAAGCGGAAACGCTGCGGGCAGTGGGTCAAGACTGTGTATGTATACTGAATTTAATAGGAAGAGTCAGACACCAATGACTAGTCCTTAGTTGGTTTACTTGCAGGGGGATTATGTGTAGAACCCAGGAACATCAGTACATATTTCCCTTTCCCAACAGCCTCCGAAATGTGGTGCCGCCGGTGGGTTAAAAACAAATCAAATCTGTTGACTGGCTAGGGGAGTCTGCAGTTCACCATTTAAAGAAGCAAATGACTCCTCTAATTCACGTTCTCCCACTTTGAAGTTGGTCCCCTGGTCACACAATAACTCAAAAGGTTTCCCTCGCATGACAATGAATCGTCTCAGAGCCATCACAAACGAATCTGTATTGATCCTTGCTAGGAGGTGAATGTAAACCGCTCTAGTTATCATACACTTAAAAAGTATGCCCCACCTCCTTTCATTACGACATCAAATCTTGATGGTATATAGACCAAAACAGTCTAATCCAGTGGAGTAGAACACTAGTTTAAAGAATCGCTGTCTACATAGGGGAAGATCAGCCATTTTTAGTGGGTCAGGATACCCTCTCCACCTTCCGCAATCAGCACAATTGTGTTGATGATGGCGCACTGCTTCACGACCCCTTAAGACCCAGTACCTCCTCCTTAACTCTGCAAACACCCTCTCTGATCTGGGGTGTTGCAATCGATCATCATAATCTTCAATTAAATTTTGTGATTGGGTGCTTGGAATCAAGGACAAATGGGTGTATCATATCACAGTGCAATGAGCTGCAGTGTCGCAGATGACCACCAACACGAATAAGTCCTGTATTACTGTCAAACTCTGGTGCTAATGACACTAGTCGGCTAGAATTTGTGGCTGGCTTACTTGACCTCAGCTGTAGCACTTCAACAGGAAACAAATCCTTCTGGACTTGGCGAAGCACTGTCAACTCAGCATCTTGGTAATCAGCGGCAGACAGGCTACCTGCCGATCCTGCTATTCCTTGTAGCTGTTGAGCACAGGCTTCAATAAACTCGCTAAGAGTTTGATATCTCTGGGGGTCAGGCAAGGGTGGGTCAGCAGTGACTAATCCACAGAAAGCAGGCTGCTTCAGTCCTGCATTTTGCATATCAGGAGGTAGGTGGGACATCGCTGGCCATTGCTTGGAATCCAACTTCGGGAATGGAGGTCCTTCACTCCAGCGACTTGTAGCCTCAAGCTCCTGGAGGGACTTACACCGGGATATGCCATCAGCTGGATTTTCTCTGGTTTGGACAAAATGATTCTGTCAATTCCTGAATCTCCGCTACCCGAGTTCCCACAAGGATACTGTAGCGGCAGAAACTGGACAGTAGCTAAGTAAGAATTGCAGTGGAATTAGAAGAGATGAAGAGATAGGCATAGTCAGTTCAGTGTTCAGAAGTTTGGCCAACTGTGCACCGGTGAGTGCGGCACACAATTCCAAACGGGGAATTGACTGCTGTTTTTGGGGTGCTACATGTGATCTTGCCACTAATAAAGGCCACTTCGACACAACCTTCAAGGTTCTCAGTCCGCAAGTAGGCAACTGACCCATAGGCTTGCTCAGAGGCATCACAGAAAATATGAATGTCTCTCTTACTGTATGGTCTATCCATCTCGGGACTAGAATAGCATCATGGCAATGATATCTTTGGTAAGTCCTGTAATTCCCTTGGCCATGAGGTCCATGACTGGAGCATGTCTTCTGGTAGTTATGGGTCATCCCAGTCACGCCTTTTATCTCACAAACACTGGACAATCACCTTCCCCCTGGTGCTGTATGGAACTATATATCCAAGAGAATCATACTGGCTGGCCAAAATCCTGTAGATGCTACGCATTGTGACTGTGGAACAGTCAATAGCTCAATGTTGGTAATGCAACTAGTCTGACTGGCAATGCCAGAGCAATCCAAGCGTAGACTCCTGGACATCCTGTTTTCCCTGACTCAGCCACAATTCACAGCAGTCTGCTCTTGCCTCCCTGGGGAGGTGGCCTATAACAGATAAGTCATTGCTCGCCCACTGCCTTAGTTCAAACCCTCCAACAACTAATAGCTTACACAGTTTACCTACCAGAGCCCTAGCAGCATCCTTCGAGGTCATACTATGCAGACGGTTGTCCACATAGAATGATTTCTCAATGACCTGCCTCGTGTCTTCTTCTGGTTGGCTGTGATTCAGTATATGCTTTTGCAGGGCATAAGTTGCGCAGCATTGACTACATGTTGTTCCCACTGGTACACCTCAGGTGCCTGGTCTGATTTCAGGTCCCTCCACAGTAATCTAAGCAGTGGCTTATCCTTTGGGAGCAGTTGGACCTGATGGAACATCCTACGAATATAACTACTAAAGGCAACAGTGTGTTGTCGAAAACTGAGTAAAACAGCCAGCAGGGAAGGGCCTAAGGTAGGTCCTGGAAGTAGGAGTGCATTCAGGTTATGGCCCTTAAACTGGAAGGAGCAATTGTATGCTACCCTATTTTTGCCATTATGTTGCACCATATGATGTGGTATGAACCATAACTCTTCTGACTGGTGCACCTGGTTTAATCCCAACTTAGTAACATAACCTGCCTGCCTTAACTTCTCAATCTCTGCTTGATAAGCAGCAGCTTGGCTGGGTGACTTGCTCAAACTTTTCTAGACTCTTCTCAGCTGAGGCAGCACAGTTTCCCTAGGTGTCCACAGGCATGGCATATTCTGAACTCTGAGAAGAGGTGTGGCATAACGCCTGACTCCATTTACTTCCACCCACACAGTTTCTTCCTGGAGGAAGCGAATTGCTTCTTGATCCTGTTTTGACCTGGTCACTAACTTTTCATTATGATAAGGGAGCACACATCCATCTGCCACAATTTCTCGGCATGAGCATACAGCTCAGCATTTGGACATACAGTGCTGGTGAAAAGACACTGTTCGGATCTCAGCCCATCATTAAGGGCATGTGCAGGGCCTTGGAGGGTCCAGCCCAGATGCGTTCTAACAGCTGCAAGCCCACCTGGAGGGCCAAGACGCACAGGTTCTATGGGGGTCACTGAATGTCAATAGTCGGATCCAATCAGCAGAACTGGTTGCACCCTATCTAGTTGCTGCAGGGGCAGTCCACCAAGATGCCGGTATCTTCGTTGGAGGGCTTGTATTGCAGGGCTTGACATTGGCACCCGCCAAATGCGGGTAAAATTCGGCTGTGGCGGGTAATAACTTTAGTGTTACTAGCTACTTTGGCGGGTAGTTTATTCTTTGGTATGACAATATATTTTTGTTGTAGTTTTCTCTAAAGGCATCTGATATAATAAACGCATTGCAACGTAATATTACGCGCATACAACTCCCATGAGCACCTATATCAACATTCTGATACAACTTAAGAATGTGCGTTAACGTCTGTGTTAGCAGTGATAACCTGCGGTAAGAAGCTGTAAAGTTACTCTCAACTGATAGGCCTACTT
>JAODUD010000134.1:3457909-3475636 GCA_026784285.1 Stomatorhinus walkeri
CCCCCCCCCCCGACTGAACCGTTTCTAATTTAAATAAACCCCTTGGTAGACTAAAACTGGCAGTCAGCTTCCCTCGGCGTGCTGGAATAGAAATAATAGAACAGAATAGAAAGGGGAAAGAAGGAGGCGGAAACAAAAGGCAGATAAAGGTGTCTGTATCAGATGAGTTCTGAGTAGAAGGGTTGGGGACAGGCGAAAGCAAAACGCAATGAAGTGTGTGAAAGCAAATCTTAGCAACTGGAATTATAACAAAAAAAACTTTTAAGAAAAGAGTAAGATTATAAAATGAGGGATGGGTTAGTAAGCGAGTGAAGGTGAGAAGGCGATTAGGTTACATCAGAGAGAGATTGGAAAGAGGAGACTACGATTGCTCTTGTTCACTAAGCGAAAGGGACGCTGGTCTGTATCCTCCCGTCACACCTGCAGCTGTTCAAGTTGAACGAGTTTTGTGACTGCTTCGTGGTTAGGGCTACAAAGCACAGCTCTCTTTAGCTTTATTGTTAATTGTCCAAATGACAAATACATGGATATGTGCAAATGGCAATATCGAAACAAACAATAATATCAAATCAAGATCAACTTCAAGTTTGTTATAACAAGTTTCAGTTTTTGTTGCACATATTCAGATATGCAATCGTAACAAAGTAATCAGATAATCAATAACTGAGTAAGGAATAATGGCTAAGGAAAATAGAAATGAGCGTCTCTTACGAAGTCGTCTGAAAACAAACCCCAAATCGGTTTCCCCTGCATTGCAACTTGCGGTGTACCTAAAATGACATGACATGTACTGAGGGTTAAAACAGGACGGCCGCGCTGCAAATCCCCAGGATGACAGTGTGACTAGGAAAATCGACAGACGCGATCTGTTTGTATACGCGCCAGGTATGGATAGGAAAACACAGGAAAGCTATGAAGGAAAGCATACACCCAAACACACACGCATACACACACACTGGATCCGGCTTCAGCGGCGCTGGAGTGAAGCGGCGACGCGGGGAGAACCATAAATCTTCATATAGCGGCTGTTTTGATTAATGCAGCCGAGTCGAGCTAGGGGGCTGGACCTATCCCATTACGGCCTAATGGAAGATGGAGCGGCGCTGTCTCCACCACTAGGCCCCTGTCATTTGTTCCACTTTGCAGTCCATTTGGCCGAGAGACTACAAGCCACTCCATCAAAAATATTTTCAGAGTTAATTTCCGCCCGCTTAATTCGCCTTGATTCGGATTGCGTATCGAATGGCAGGATCGATTTTCGCCTGGCGTCTAAATTAAATAAAAGACGGGGGTACACTTTAAGACCGCGTTTTCTTTCTTATCCCTTTTCTTTCCCCTTTCTGCCTCTCTCTCTCCACTTTGGGTTCCCCCTCGGTTTCTCGTTTTGCATTTATCTTTCCTTTACTTTTTTCTTTTGATGGTTGAATGTTGAGGTGATCGGATGTTAGGGTGTATGAATCCTAAGAGACAGCAAAATATTATTGATAAATGCAACATAAATATATGAACTAACAAGAATAAATGCATTCGAATATATATACTGAGAAACAGTCAAAGTTTATAGAATAGGCATGCATAATTGACTAACAGAAAAGGACGCACTTCAACATCAATAATGACCGAACATTGAGATCAAGCAAAACGTGCAATTCTCACGGCAGACACTAATCTAAAAGGATTAAGCACACAGGAAGGCGCAATGTACAGATGAATGTTTAAAGCGTATTGGATAAATTAGTACTAGCGGGGTATTGAAGAAGAGGAAAAATAATAGGGAAAGTACCAAAAAAAGAAATAAAAAAATGGTAAAAAGCGCAGTGACAAATTGGTGGAGTGTGTCGCGAATTCCCTTTTAGATTTAAAGCCGCGTGTAGCCTATCGTCATATCTTTCCAGAGTAATTTATTTTCTCATTTCTCTCTCTCCCCCCAGTCCTCTCTGAATTTATCTGCGAGCCCCTGCGCGCGCCCCGGTCACGTGCGATTGAAGAGGGAAAAAAGTCAATAAAAGTCTCCAGCGACAACTGTTTCCCCCGCCGGGTGCATGTCTGCAGCGCACTATCTCTTTTTCGCTTTATTTTTTATTTGCTTCCTCTTTAACGTTCTTTCGTTTTTTCAATTTTCCTCTCAGTTGATGCCCACCCCTTTCACCGGGTTATGCGGTTCTTTCTGTTCCTTAGTCTGAGTTTAGTTTCTCGGAGTTCACGCTGTTTGTTCCTGCTCTCAGATTTAATATATCATTTCATTATGCTAGTTTCTTTGGCTCGTATTCTCTCTTTGTAAATGATTTTCAGTTAAGATGTAAAAACAATAGAGTGAAAAAGAAACCAATAATCATATTGTTTAATGGGCGTTGAAATTGTTGTCTGTCCCAGATTATGTATGTTTTTCTGTCATTATTATTATTGTTGTGATTATTATTATTATTCCTATATTCACCATTCTGCCTATACAGTTGAACACATTATTCCTTGATTCCCAACAAAGCCTTAAAACTTTGCTGTCATCATCTATTAAAGAAAACATATTAGAAAAAAACTTTATGTGAGTAGTATAAGTCTGAGAATAAAGTACTAGTTTAAGTTGAATACTATAACGGTTAAAGTGAAGGTCTTTTCCCTTTGTGAGTATGGTCAATGACAAAACCAGCACACAGCTCACAATGAATCTATTTCAGTCCAAACATTTGTTATTGTCTGATTCTTAAGAAGAACTGCCTGAGCACTAAATAATGAAAAAAAAAAACATAAGACACACACAGTCACCAGCCCTTTGGTAAGAAACACACTGTGTCAATATTAATCTCTGTGACAGAAAGTCGAAATATGGCATCTGTCACACATCATCTTTCCTCTCTCCTGTCTTTGTTGCAGAAACTGGAGATATGGGTGTTGAGGACAACAGACAGAGGTAAATGGATAGATATGGAGGGTAAATGGAGACAGGGTTACTTTGAGAGTGAAATTGCATTAATGAGGATGCAGAAGGATGAGTTTTAGGATTATGACTTTTTTCAAGAAGCACAGCGTGGTAGGAGCATATTAAGGTTTACATTTTAATGGCAGACGTTCAAAACTGTTGAAATCTCAGAAAAGTCCTGTCCCTTGTTAGAGTCTTCAATGGAATTTCCACACAAGTATTGTGGGGTTGTCACCTAATGAAACTACAAAATATCATCAACATATGAAGAAACTAAATAAAACTGATTGTAAAGTTTTGCTTCGGAGTATATTAATACACAGTAAACATGACAAGCAACATATGCATTTTTTTTTAAAGTAGCCAAGCATGATGTAACTGTATTTTGCTTGTAGCCAGGACAAAATAGTTTACAGCACAGATGGAGCATTCCAAGCAGTAGCCTAAGCCTATCTCTGTAACATTTCTGTTCTTAATTCATGAGTTTATAATGTAAGCACAAAAGCTGACATTCTGAGAAAACCTTACATGTAGCACTGTCCAATAGCTGTAATAACCAATAACAACAAGATACAGTGTACAGCTTTTATGTATAATAATCTAATTTGGAAGTAACAATATTCATTGGGCAAAATCATCAATTCGAGAATTTAGGTGTTAGTACGAGTACATAAATGCAGTGGTCCATCATTTAAAGGATAACATATAAATAAGTTTTTGTATTGCTTAGTTTACAAAAAAAAGTGAAATAATGCTGCTAGTCAGTACCGGCAGTTTGGAAATGTAAGTCAATGATCTTTCTGTTTTTTTTAAGCTAGTAGTGAGGATTTGAAACCTATTTGTGTCTCACCAGACAGATGTACGTTTTAAATAGTTATTTCACTACTAAATCAGAAAAATCAGGTTCACAATAAACCGTGAAAGCACTTTGCCAGTGTGATCTAAATTAATAAATGATCATTTCTACTTTTTGATGCCGTACTACCACTGAGACAATGTTAATTTAACAATTTGATTTCAAATCTGACTTACTTTGGCAAGATAAATATTTACAATTTAAATGTAATGTGACACAACAGTTACACCAGAGATTTGTGTATTTGTGATGAACACAAAAGTCAGCAACGAGCTTCCAGAAGACTAAACATATGAACAGGGGCACTGCTAGAGATCTTGGGCCCCAAGAAAGCATACTGACACAGACCAAGTCAATTATGTTTCAATTTTTTTAGAACCCCCACCATACCCATGTAATCATCCCAAATCCCAGCCCACTCTTTACGACACATGAATAACCATTGGATAACAGGAGAAAAAAAGTTACAAATAAGGTATATATCATTCAGTTCATTTCCCATCCATCCATTCATCCAGTCCAGTCCAGTCCAGCATAGGGTCATGGTGATATATAAAATATGAAGCTACCAAAACAGACACAGTACACAGTCAGTGACTGGGATGTGTACGTACAGCAAAGCATGTGTTTCTTGGTTCACAGGAGGACTTGCTTTTGACAACCTTGTACCCTGGTGGAGATGTGAACGGTGGTTGGTGGTGAATGCTAGAATACAGCGCACATATTAAAGCTGTGACAAACTGTGAGCCCAGACACAGCCTGTAACGGTGTACTGCAGGAACAGCAGGGTACCACACACCGAGACTGCATCGCTATTACAAGCTGCAGGGGACCGACCGACTAAGGCTAGAAAGATCTGACCTGTGAGATGAGCACAAGCCAAGGCCTAGTAGGATAAGTGCTTTCCGTTCATGGGAGTCTGTGATTTTAGACTTCTTGGGACTCCCAGTGAATAGAAGTATTCTTTTTTGCACGGTTGCTTGGTACCTGACTGATGTGCTGACCAGTGCAGGTTGGGCTGGAGACAGACATGATCAGCTGATGGAGAACGATGGGGTCGTGCTGAGAGTTTGTGAAGCTGAGGGCGTCCAGGATGCTGGCTGCATTATGAAGTGACTGAATTTCAGTCAGCTCACCTCTCATCGGATCACTGACGTCACGCTCTTTCCGCTTCCCGTTTCTTTTACTGGCCCCTCTTGCCTATCACCCTGCTTCTTTCGCCCCTCCGACTCCCACCTCACTTTCCCAGCTCCCATCTCCGATCCCTCTCCACCCTCGCTCCCCCCCCCTCCCTGTTTTTCCTTCGTGATGAATGAGCCTGTCCGCTCCGAGCAGTTCATATTTACTGAGCAGGGTAGAGCACAGTGTCAGTCTCTCTCTGCCCTTCATATCTCTATTCTCTGCTAAAGAGACTCAGGGAGCAAAAGGTTACATTGGAGCAGGAGGCGGGGGAGACAACACTCACATAGATAGTGAAGCAGGAGGTGGGGGAGACAACGCTCATAGGAGTGAAGCAGGAGACGACAGAGATGATGTTCATAGTGAAAGTTGAAGCAGGTGGTGGGGGGAGATGGCGATCATAGACATAGTGAAGCAGGAGGCAGGGGAGATGGCGATCATAGATATAGTGAAGCAGGAGGTGGGGGAGATGGCGATCATAGATATAGTGAAGCCGGAGGCGGGGGAGATGGCGATCATAGACAGTGAAGCAGCAGGAGGGGGAGATGGCGATCATGGATATGGTGAAGCAGGAGGCGGGGGAGTTAACACTCATAGACATAGTGAAGCAGGAGGAGGGAGAGATGGCGATCATAGACATAGTGAAGCAGGAGGAGGGGGAGATGGCGATCATAGATATAGTGAAACAGGAGGAGGGGGAGATGGCGATCATAGACATAGTGAAGCAGGAGGAGATTATGCTTGTAGAGATAGTGAAGCAGGAGGAGGGGGAGATGGTGCTCATAGACATAGTGAAGCAGGAGCAGGGGAGACAGTGCTCATAGCGATAGCAATGTCAGACCTGAGTAGCACCAAAATTCATATCAGTGGAATTAATGATTTATGTCAATATAGTGGCAAAGTAACATAAAATGGACAGCAAATTTGAAAATTGTATTAGTTAACAGCTAAAGACAATAAGATTGTATCAGTTGTTTCATTGAATTTGCGTGGTTATCCATTTCACATAAACACTTTCAGTGCTGAACCTCTTTTCTGCCTTTAGTCTGACTGTTCAATGGGTTATTAGACTTGTGGCCAAAATGTACAATCCAATGTTATTCCCATAAGATTTTGACCCATGTGACTTGTTCATGTCTGGCAGAAGTTGTGGCCCCCAATGGGACCAGAATCTCCAGGAACCGACTGACCTTCCATTTCAAGCGGCACCCCTAGAGGACTGGCGTGAAACACTGAGCGAGACACCGATTCCACGTCCCGTTTAGAAGCTCAAGCGTACTGGATGGTCAATACAACAAATTCCCACCTTGGGGATTTCCTCACAAAATAAGATCTTTAAAAGAATTTCTTTGGAGTGATTCACTTGTCAGGACTGTCAAACTGACATTACATGGCACAACTTCATTTTTTCCTTTTCACGCAGGGCCGAAGATGTATGAAATGTTATGTTCATGTGTGTCCAGGATAACAGATGAAATGACTACTGCCCAGCAATTCAGGTGACTGTCATTGTTCTTCATTTCAGCATCCCTACATGCTTGTGCACCCCGTCCTTCTGCATTTATATTTTGGATCCAGAAACCCTCCCCTCTCCACATGAAATAGCAATGAAATTTCATGTTAGTACATTAGTCCATTCAGAAGAAATTTTTGTCTTATTTCTACCATGGACTTATCCGTTTCTGAAATAGTAATCCAGATTAAACACCATTCTCATCTCCCCCCCCCCCCCAAGAATATAGTTTTGGTCATTTATTTATGTCTATCACACTTATTGAAGCATTATTTCAACTCTAGGTATCAGTCCTTGCGAGGAGAAAAAGAGGAGGTACAAGGAAAAGGAGAGGTGAGTAACGCTCATGGCACATGGGCTGTGAACTCACACAGATGAGTTTGACTCAGGAGCCAAACTGAAATCCGTGCACTACTGAAAGTAGCAGTTGACAGCTATCTATTTCCCTCTGGTGGTGAAAGTTTGAATTTCATACAAATTACCTGTCGATCGAAATGTGAACTAATCTCCCTTGTTAAACTGGAGCTGTTGAGGACATCCAGCATTGACACAATCTGCTATTATACATGCGACAACAGACGTGGTACAAGCTTTATATCTCAGCATTTGCCTGCATTCACTTCCATACACTGCATCCTCATTCATGCATCTTTTTATTACTCAGACAATTTCTCAATCTTCTATACATGTATTATTTTCTCTCAGTATGTGTAACACACGCTCATCATGGAGTCCAGTACTGTAACAATTATTATAGTGACGAGAGACAAATTAAACAACCACTCTATTCATCTTTTACCCCCGACCCCCCTCCAGATTGACACAGAATGAAAAATGGACACAGTTTGTAGAAATATTGATTCCAGAACCAAACAAAGGTACACTCAATATTACTTACCACTAAATATGTCTTTGTTATCAGCATGGACTGCTGGCTATGGATACATTTTTGTAATTGCGTTCATTGAAATGATACGCTTGTTCCCATTAAGCTGATGTGACAGTCCCGTCTTTGTAACCAGCAAATCAGAGAGGTCAGCATTTAAATAAGATAATAGGGGTCTATTTTAATGAAACAAAGTAAGGAAAAGAATACCCTGCCAAAATGAGACTAATACAAATGCTAATTCTTTCAAAATATGTTTGGCTGTTTGCTAATATGCAGTAGTTTTTAAGAACCAGCCTAGAAATTCATTCTGTAAATTGCCCATGTAACAGAAACACAAAAAAACCTATTTACAAATTAAATAATATAATAAAATTGTAACTAAAAACAGAGGTATCAGTGCAGTGAACACAAATCACATCCAATTTAAGACACAGCAAACATTCACCAGTGATTAAAAAGGACCCAATTTCTGTTCATGCCAAATACTGATGGACTAAGGTGGACTTTTAAAGCTGAATGTTAGCTCCTGTCAAAATACAGTAAAAAATGCTGTCAGGCCTCAAACACTGGTATACCCCTCAGTTCTCAAGATGTCTGGTCCACGACCCATAACAGAGCTTTGTGAATAAGCAACACTGAACTTCTGGGGTAGGAGACTTCAGTCACTGCATTAAGTATTCTGTTACGTATCGCTTAGGCTTCTGTGGTGGAAATACTTGCTGTTTATAGACTTTTGACTGGGTCAGGGGAGGAGGTCTAGAAGGGAGGAATGATGACATCATGGGAGAAACCAAGCAGTTACAAGATCAGTATGGTATAGTGGTCAAAGAGCTGGGCTGCTCAGCTGAGAAGCACCTGAAAACAGTCACTGATACATACTGAGAACATCAATTCTCTCATATCTGTCACAACTGACCAGCATAGCATGCTTAACACATCTTACAATGCAATAAAAGCCCTCTTAAGTGGAGACTGTCAACAATTTATTTCATATAACTATATTGAAGCTGAGATGAGAGAACTACATAATATTCATGTAAGGACATAATGACACATAACCACCAGAACAAGAGTCCATAGATATTACAGGCAGACATGCATCACTCTTTGGCTTCCGATTAATAATCTTTTATGTGGAGATTGACTTGAGTAACTTATTTCATAAAAGGTCACAGGCAAGGCCTTTAACCTTATTTATGATAAACGCTAATGGATGAGCATCATCTTCACACAAAGCAGATCTCTTCATTAGCAGATCATGGGTTTAAGTGATTACCAAATCAACTGGCCTCACAGTAGCATAAAATACTGATGTGGTTTAGACTAGTAAATATTCCACCAATTCTCAAGAGTTATTCACAACAGAAAAACAGTCAAGGATGGTAGTAAAAACTAGTATTTCCTCTTTAGCTTGCTACAGTTACAGAGCGTAATGTTCCGGAAGGTAATACACTATTGCAAAATAAATAATTGGTTTCACAATTTATTTTTATTGGCGTCGACAGATCGCAAATATTAGATTAGCCTAGCTAGATTGGGCACAGCTACTTTTGCTCCTCTCAGCTGGAGTCGATCTCAGGGTGACATCCCAGTGTACTTTGAGGTGTGAGGAAAGGTGATGAGGTCGGCTGAAGCTCAGGGGGCAGTGCGGGCAGGAGTACGGCCTCTCCCCTGTGTGCGTCCTGACGTGAACCTTCAGGTGGTGGATCATGCGGAAGCTCTTGCTGCACTCCTGGCAGCTGTAGGGCCTCTGTCCCGTGTGACTGCGGCTGTGTTTGCGCAGGTCGCCCGAGTTGCTGTAGGTGCGTTCACAGTCAGGACAGGCGTATGGCCTCTCCCCGGTGTGAGTGCGCCGGTGCTTGGTCAGGTCACCCGACTGGCTGAAGCTCTTGCCGCAGTCACTGCAGCGGTAGGGTTTCTCGCCAGTGTGCGTGCGCTGGTGTGTCTTCAGGTGCTGCACGCGATTGAATTGCTTGCCACAGGCGGTGCAATGGTAGGGCCGCTCACCTGTGTGCGTGCGGAGATGCTTCTTCAGCACGGCTGCCTCGCCGAACTTCCGGCCACACTCGCCGCACTGGTGGCTCTTCTCCTTGCTGTGCACACGCTGGTGAGCCCGCAGGTTGCCCATAATGGCGAAGTCCTTGCCACAGTCAGGACAGCGGAAGGGTTTCTCCCCGGAGTGTGTGCGCTGGTGTGTCTTCAGGTCCGCCTTATGGGTGAAGCGCCGTGCGCACTCGCTGCACACGAACGGCTTCTCGCCCGAGTGGGTCAGTCGGTGGGATGTCAGGTGGCTCATCCTGCCAAATTGCTTGCCACATTCAGGGCACTTGAAGGGCTTGACGCCAGTGTGGATGCGCACGTGTTTGGCCAGGGAGCCCCTCTCAGCAAAGCACTTGCCACAGTCAGTGCAGGCGTATGGCCTCTCGCCCGTGTGTGTGCGCATGTGCACGCGCAGGTTCTGCGTGGTGCTGCAGGTCTTGCTGCAGACGGAGCAGAGGAAGTTGCCATCGGCGGTGGTTGTGGGCCCCGTTTCCGCTTTGGTCTCAGAGCCGGGGCACACGTGCGGCCCACCGGCGGTGCCAAGGCCCTCCCCGCAGCTGGCACAAGTCAGCCGGCCATCCCGACACACAGTGGCCAGCTGGTGCCACTGTTTGCAGTGCTTCTGCAGGCTGGCCAGGTAGTGAAAGCTGCGGGGACACTGTGGGCAGGGGTGTCGCTTCTGCGGGGGGGTGCTCCGGTGCTGACAGCGCACGTGGATGGCTAGCTGGCGGCGCAGTGGAAAGCCGAGGCCGCACTCGGGGCAGCGGTGCCTCTCCAGGGCCTCTGGGCTGCTTTCCACTTTAGAGGCTCGGCTTCTGAGGAGAGCCTGGTACTGCAGCTGGTGGGTCCATTTCAGGTGCTTCTCCAAGTAGGAGGAACCAGTGAAGGAGACGACACAGTGGGGGCAAGGATAAAACTGGGGAGGGGACTCTGGAGGTGACACACAGCCGAGGATTTGGAGAAAAGAGTAGGAGAAACAGAATAAATAAGAAGGAATGGATTTGAACAACCGCATAAATTAAGCATGCATGATTGTACATTCAAGTAGAGTTTTGTACCAGTGCTGAGAAACACGAGCTATATCAACAAGTATGAATCAGGCTGGGAACATTATAGAATATATTAGTGAGAATCACTAAATATTTTCTAACTCGCCCCTCAAGCCCCCAACCCCAGACATCTCACCGCTGTCAGTATGGTGCTCGTCAGAAGCTTCTTCTCGATCCCCCTTGAGATCTGGTGACCCATCCCCCAGATCCTCTTCTTTCACCCCAAAACATTCAAGTTCTTTCTTAGCCTTTCCAGTCCGGCATTCAGAATCCAGAATGGGTTCAGTTTTAATCAGGATTGATTCCTGTTTGGCATGAATGGGATCTGGCTCCAATTTACTTAAAATAGGCTTGATGTCTTGGGGCCTCAAAATTTGTTTCTTGCAGTCGCCTTTCAACCCTGTGCCTGAATCCAGTGACTCCATTTCCACATAGTCTTCCTTTATCTGAACGCTGTGAACTTCAACTTCATTTTGTTCATCCTTAATGTGGACGGCCTCCTGTTTAATGGAGGCAGGGTCACTGTGATCCATATCAGTATGACTGCGAGAAGATGCACATGGACCAAAACCTTGTTCCTTTTTAATTAACCTGCCCAGCTTAGGGGCTTCACAGTTTTGACTTGACTTGATTTTGACAGCACAGAGTTTGGAGCTGCTTCTCATTTTGTTATCCATGCTCATACTCCTTTTAACCAAAGCTTGCAGGCCACAGATCTTTAAACTCCCAAGTTTATGGTATACACCTGGAGGCAAAACCTCTGCTTTTCAATTTTATCAAAAAGTAAACAGCAAGGGGCACATGAAAGGACGAACATTTTGAATTGTATTTTTAACATTTTACATTATTTTCCAAACTTTTATGAACTACATAAACACATTTTAGGCAAGTCAAAGAAAATGTTTTCATTTTCTGTTGTACAATCAGCCACACAGTTGAAATTCACACTCAACCAGTACTCGATCTGGGGAAGCGTGTTTTATTACTTATCGTAAGCCTTTTCCATGGCTAATCGACTTCACACTCCATGGAGCTATAGTATTTCCTACCTAGGGTACTCTAATTAACAGGACAGCATAATCAGAGAAAGAAAAAAGCACCGATTTGCTTCCGAGCTGCACTGATAGGTGCAATCACTTTAATTAGTAAAAAGATGAGTACGCTTTAAGCAGGATGCCATGCTGTCCGTAAATAAGTATATGACTACTTGTGGCTGCCAGGATATGCAGCTCACGATCGGATCAATAGCAAGTAGCTTATGCAAGCTCAGTGGCACTCGGGCCACTAGGAAACACTTACCAGGCCTATTAACGTTGGAGACTCCTTGTGATTCATCTTTCGATCGCTGTACCGGTACAGCTCAGAAACACGGAATGGAGAGCAGCCAAACAAACGACTAGCTAAAGTATTAGATGGCAAGCCGTACAAAACTGCAAAACCGATTTATAGCGAAGTGTAGACGGTTGAATATTTCACGTTGCTTATCACTCTTTATAAAGACGGTAACATCAGAAGGGCTCATTCACTAAGTTCACTTCATGAAATACACAGGACTATCTTCGCTGACGGTAAAAACATTACCCACCACAAACCGGAAGAATGATGCAAACTGATGGGATTGACAGCCCACGCGGCCAATCAGACAGCAGACGGTTCACCCGAGGGCACAGAAATGGAACATCGTGATAGGTCAGAATGTTTCTGGGCCAAAGCTCTGATTGGACGACTAGCTGGATCAGACTGTGGCGTTCTAAGCAAATCGTTTGAAATATGTTATACGCCAATGTCATGATTCATTTTTCGAAGCTTAGAAATGTTCCAAATGAAAAATAACGGTTAACGTAACGGAGGCCAAGTCACGATCCCTAATATTTCGGAAATACAGACATCAGTACCACAAAAAGTCGTAATCTCATTTTAATATTGTGACAGACTACAAATTGAACCGCGTGTAATGGGGCTTCAGCACATTCGACTTTTAAATAAAAAGGAAAGAAGCATTATTAAAATAAACGGACAGGAGTTGCATTAAGTTCCAATGCCATAAATGAGCGGACAATGTACATGTCACTAAAGGAGTGCAAAATGAAGTCTAATTAAATTTCATCACATTCCGCATTTTTAACGGAAATGCACAGAATGAACAACATATGAATATCACTGTCAGCAATTTTTAATAAGAAAACTGACTTCACAAAGCAAATGCTCACCCACCTTTAAATGTATGTAATCTGCTACTTTTTTCTGGAACAAAATTGTAAACGATTATTTATGCATTACAATTGTCTCCAAAACACTGTACTTCATGCAGTAACAGAGCCATGAAATGATATAGGCCTACTGTTTGGTTGAATTACATCATAGAGTGCTGTGCAAGTAATATCGATCACAGGTTGCAACCTAGGATTAAATGGGAGCGCTTGTAAAGCACAGTCAACGTTTAGACGTACAATAAATAAAAAAATAAAATATAACAAATCTTAACAGACAATACTGAAGGTTTTCTTCTAGTGTTTAAGTCAGTTGCTTTCATTTCCTGTCTTTAATCAGGAGCATTTAATAAATATTACTCCGACTTACAGAACCCCTAATCATACCAGGTTACAGTCATTCCAAAGTTTATCACTGACTTTAAATGAGGCAGTTATAAGGAAAGCTTCTGAATATCCGGTTCTTAATTACGGCAGTGAAACATGCAGGGCAAGCAATCATTTAGTATAAAATAATGACATTTTTATACATAAATAAAAGACCTCCACAAAAAGGCATAAAGCGAGATTGACAGACAGTGAAGGCTTCTTCTGGACCTTCCAACAGAGAATGGCGCGATGTGTGAACAAGCCCAATGCCGCAAAGGTAGAAGTCTAACCTCACTCACTTTATATAACTCGTATCACAAAACTTCAGCCATCAATGGAATCATTGCCAAAAGGCAAAATACAACTGGTGACTCAATATACTTGAGAGAAATAACACATTTTGTCTACAAGAAAAGGCCAAATGGATTTGAATAAAAAGCTCCTAGATCATTATAATGTGAAATCAGATGTTTCACATCGCTTATGTTTCATTCTAAAGGTGTAGTACTGCACACATGCGCCACCTTTAATGACTGACGAAATTTCTCTAGGGTTTCACAAAAAGGCTGTATTCTCATACCTCTGGGTAAAAAATTTTGCCTAATTCTATAAATATTGATATTCTCAAAGACTCTCAGTTTTCACTTAAATGTTCATTTAACCTTGTTGGTGTGTTTATCATGTCAGACTGGTCACCATGCATCTGTGTTCTCCCTGGAACCAATCAGCAGCTCTCTCATGATTGTCACTTTCAGAAATAAAGCACGTTGGTTCTCATTCCCTTCACATAACTATCATACCTTCTCCCGTGGCCTCCCACTGGCTGTCCACCATGCTTTTGCCTCTCCTCTGGCTACTGGGTGATTCCAATGTGATCAATCAGAAATAGTTTGGTTGGGGAAATGTGAAACATTGTTACAGTCAAAACACAAGTCAACCTCCTATAATACATTATATACAAACAATCAGGGGTCTCTTTGAACTGGCCCATACAAGTCAGCATACTGCCCATCGTCTCTTCACCATCATGACCATCATCACCACCATGTATCTCTCATCGTCCATCCCTCCATTCCATCAGTCATCTGTGTATTATTCCTTCCCATTCACATGGCCATGGTGGTGAGATGCTGGTGCCCCAGGAGTCCCTTGCGGCCACCGCCAGCCCCCGGGTGGGCCCCCCCACTGCCGTGGCCGCAGTACTCCTGCAGATTCTGCCGTAGCGTGACCAGTGCCGAACCCAGGCAAGCCCGATTGGGTGCCAAGATGCCTCCAGGCAGCTGGATAAGGAGCGTGGCCACCCCAGCCATGCCATCGTCGGTGGGCTCCAGAGTGATGGGCCCCACTTTGAAGGAGGAGTAGGAGAAGCCCAGGAGCTGCGAGAGGAAGGGGTCAGATCGGCAGAAGTGCTGGTAGCCACTGTGGGAGGATGGGTGGTGCTGCAGGTGCGAGGAGGGGGTTCCTGCCAAGGTGGGAGCATAGTGCTGAGTGTTCAGGTAGTGGAGGGGCAGATGCTGGCCACTGTTGCCCCCGCTGAGGGACAAGTGGTGCAGCTGGTGACCGGCGGGGCCAGAAGTGGGGTCGTGTTTGTAGGACACACCCCCCGGCCGTCCACGGGGTCCCATCATGACTCCGCCCAGCTTGCCCGTACGGGCGTGAGAGATAGAGATGGGGCCGCCAGGCATGCCGCAGGATGGTAGGTAGATCAGCTGTGGCTCCTCAGGCTCCAGGTAGACGGTGAGTTTGGCGAAAGGCCGGGATGCCATCTTCGTCATCTCCTGGATGTGTCGCCGCTGCTCTCGCCGGAAGTCCAGGAACTGCTTGACCTTCCAGAGGAGCACGCAGACTGACAGGAAGAGGAAGAAGCAGGAAAAGAAGACGGAGAAGAAGACAAAGAGGTCGATGTGGGCCTGGTCCTGGCGGAGAAACAGGAGGCCCTGGGACTGGCCATCATGAGCCTCGGTGCCAATGCCCCTCAGGACAATGTAGAAGCGGCTGGACTTGAGCGAGTGCACCTCATGTGGGAAGGTGATGACCACCCTGTCACGCACACCACGCACGATGAGCACTGTCTGGGGCTTCCACACAGTGATGTAGGAGATGAGGCCCTGGGCCCTTTCCTCGCGGATCTCACGCTCCACAGCCGGCGACTTGGCCTGCAGTTGGAGTGGAGTGCTGGGGAGTGGTGGCGGGGAAAGACCCGAGCTGGAGTTGGAGTAGAGCTTTATAGGAGATGGGGGTACCTCCCCCCGAGGCACGTCGTCCTCAATCTTCATGCTGTGTATGCCCGTTTGCCGGTCCACCTCAACAATGAAGGTGTCGTGAGAGTTGGAAACGTAGACCTCCACCTCGCCAAAGGTGACGTCGATGGTCACACGGATGTCCACGTTGGTGAACTTGGGCTGGGCTGCGAAGAAAACGGTGCGACCACGTGGCAGGTTGCGGATGTTGGGCTCATGGAAGCAGTTGGACTGTGAGGTGGGGTCGAAGCAGCACTCATGGTCCACGTTGAACTGCCGATAGCACTGACGACCGTTCACCGGAGTACCATTGAAGGAGTCCTTGCATTTAGCACACTGTACAAAATGGGGGGAGAGAAACAGGCAATCCGTTAATAGCTATGGCACTATATTAAGGCAATGGGTATTAAAATACTGAGGGTCATAAACCACATTAACAGAAAACACTATGAAAAGGTACTATAATTACTGATGGTGGTGCTGTTGGGTCAACCCATTAGGCAACATAGGTAGCCACCTAGGACACTGACTCAGTAAGTCCATGTGACTTCTTCCTGTATGAGAGTGGTCCCTAAACTCTCTCTGCAGGACCCCCCTTTTCTAGATAGGAACATTATTGAGCCCCCCCCATCCAAACTACACAGGTTCAGATTCAAACTATTTGAAATACAACTCCCATTTCTAACTGAGTGAAACAAATGCAATTACAAAATACAAATGGTGAAATTTCACCACTGTGGGAGAAAAAAAGAGCAATCAATTAAAAATAAATATCCAGCATAAGTTTGAAATTATGCAAATGCAGATTTAACATTCTGTTAATATTCATTGGCGTACACAAATTAAAGTTAGTCTTACGTTTACTGCATTTTGTTTTTAATGATAACCAGTTTTCAGCCTATACTATAGCACAAAACAACACTAGACCATACCCATTAATTGATAGTCACCCTGCACTTCATGTAGAAAATTTTAAACCTCGTTGTTCATGATATAATTAGATTTCTTTTGTCAGGCGCTGCAAAACCTCGTCACACGTCACTATGTCACGATACAAAAACCTTGCAAGAGCAAGAATTAAGACAGATCGTACAGCACCTCAGCTGGCTGACGACACAACTTTGCCCTTATTGGCTGAAGAACATGATGTTTGTATGACGTTTGTATCCCAGGAAGTTCCGATGCGTTATCTGCTATTTCTCTCGAATATCACGTAAAGCAGTGAGAACTGGTTTTCAGTTAATTTACCTGGTAAAATAAAGTTTAAATAAATTACATAAATGCGCTAATAGTACACGTAATTTACTGGTTTATTTATTGTTAGATACTGTAATGTTGCACTGCTTTATTTGTTTAATCACCCAGTCTCTGAAGAGATTATTTTAGGGTGGCACATGCCCCTGAGGCTATCCCATTAGTGCGCCGCTCTGCAATACCTCTGCACCCCCCAGTTTGGGAACCACTGCTGTATGGTATGCAATGAAGTACTTGCATCCCCTATAGTGCTGTCACAGAACAGTTAGGCAGTGAAGGGTGTGCCTCTAGAAGTACTGGAGCCCCCTGCAGTGCCGGCAAAGAACAGCTCCACTCTACAGGTATCTGCAGCTGGACGTATTTATTTAATTGGTTTGCTATGAAATGTTGCTTTAAAACAAAAACGCGAGTGCTTTTGAAAGAGAACGCGAATTGCGCTGTCGGGAACTGGCGTAATGATAATGAGCCACAAACCAACTAGCTTACAGGTAACGTTAAGGATCATTGATTCTGACAGTTTTGTGCGCTTGTTGGTAGGCTCGCAGACGTTTTTTAATCGTTAAAAATAATTTTAGTTGTTAAAATTTTAATTAATACCATAGCCCGATGTTATCAGTTCTGTTTTTTTTCTTGTGTCGGAGAGTTTCACTTTGTGTGTGTGGGGCGGAGCAGGCAGCTCTCTCAAACACTGCAGCTTGTGTGACAGTTGCATTACTCTGCCTTGATCACAGAGCTCCTAAGAACAATACATGGCGGAGAAAACGGTTTGTTCGAAAGCGTGGCTACCATTCACTTGAGTTGATGCCGACAATGGCCCTGCTGTGCAACTTGTTTGCATCTGAGAGCAGAGATTCGAACAAGTTTGTTAGACGTCTAGATAAAAAGTGCAAGATTGCGCAGTTTTCTCATTAAACATTATCCTTTTATACGGGCTTATCCGTCGAAAACGTCACAATCACTAGGGGTTTACTTTATGCTTTCATACAAGGCTGTGTAATACGGCAGTTATTTTATTTTCTACGATCGCTAGATTCGGATTGTTAATTTGACTTGTAAACTGTCTGCCTGCTAACAACAAACAACATGCTAGTGAAAGGTTTTGGTCCTTGTACACTACTCATCGTACCATGACGCACTTAACCCTCTGGAGTCTGAGGTGATTTTGGGGCCCTTGAGATGTTTGGACATGCTCTGATATTTGTGCTTTTTTC
>JAODUD010000134.1:3499428-3518951 GCA_026784285.1 Stomatorhinus walkeri
GGGGGGGGGGGGGGGGGGGGGGTGAGGGGGCATGACAGCTGTCAGTGGTGGTGATCATATTGAACCCTAGGGCATCCGTATATTCAGCTAGACACGGCTGGTGTTATAAGTCATTCAGTTGTGAGCACAGCTCAGGAATACTGATTTATCTTTCCACCGCTTCCTCCCTGCATGGTACAGTTGAGCAAGGCCTACGGTGGCCCTGATGGTCAAACCACATCGACATTTCAAAAAACACAACATTATAGAAAACAACGACATTTCAGAAAATGGAAAGGGTAGGTCCACAGTTCTTGTTCGTGATTGGACAGTACTCTTGGAGTGACATGGTGAATTTATTTTCTACTTTCTCCGTATGCCGCATTTACAGTAATCATTAGGAAAGTAAAAGGGCTAAAAGTTTTTTAAGAATTTAGCACATCAGTGTGTAACGGAGAAAAAAATAAGTTGGATTATGCAACGTGTTTTTGTTTTGGGGACAAAATATCCTTTTTATAAATTAGCGTATTAGACTATTTTTATTGACGATAATGTCGAATAATCGTTGCACCCCAATATAATATATACAACTTTTGGTTTTTATAATTTTATAGTTTATATTTACTGAGGAAGTTGAATACATTGCATTTGGGACGTGCTAAAATGAGCACATATTCCAGAGAAATGGTGCTTAAAAGAGATGTAATAAGATAAAAATAGTAATTTATCTTTGTTAGAGCAATAGAAAACACCTAAACACATAATAAAATAGGTTGGTTACAAAGATTTGTCTAATTTTCTAAAAGAATAAAAGCCAGTTAAACACGAGGACATGGATATGTGGCCCAAAACAGGAATCACCCTAATACTTAAATCCATGAACACTACAATGTACGACATAAACACGACTGTATTAGGGTTTTACGGCTTAAGCTAAGCACTTTATCTAAACATGCACAATTTTTACATTTTTCTCTTATTTTTAAATGCAGCCCTACTTTTATTTAGTATATGACAATACATGTTACATATCGGCAGTCATACAAATATATTCATTTCTATGTCACATGATATATATTGTCAAAAAGTTTTTAAATTGTACTAAATTAATTTGATTTGACAGTCAGGTGCTGATTACATGCAATGTTCATGCATCTAACAGGCTACTTAAATATATATCACACTAAATAGATAGACATTCTGATCTTCTGGACCTCTAACTGGAATTTTAGTTGAATACCCCTGCCTTATGCAAACTACATTAGTTCTGATTGGATTTCGTCTCAGGCAAACGTTTTTGTCGTTTTTATTCCTTGACAAAATTGTCAATACACTTTGTCATAGTCTTAGGCCTCGTGAAATCATATTTATTTATTGTCTCGTTTTTAATCTGAAAATAAAGGTCGTCGATGATAACTATGATGAAAATTTTTCATCAACAGAATTAACACTGTATTCCAGAACCGGTCGCGTTTGGCAGAGTCACTATAAATGGTAATATCTGCTTATCTCTATAGTTTAAACCATAAATATGCTCCCAAAACACTTTAAATTAAAAGTTAGCTTAACACATTACCTTTAAAAAACAAGCGTTTCATGTAAAAATAGAGTACAGTATCACAGTATACTAATGTTACCTCCACTAATTCATAGAACACGGCACTGGCCCTCCACTAATTCATAGAACATGGCACTGGCTGCCGTTTTCTCTTTCATTCACAGTAAGGTAAAATGAGTAAACGAACTATTTCAGTGTATATTCACATTTGCTATGTACATAAACATTAACACGTTTCGAGAAATGCATCATTTTTGTGCGTTGAATTCACATTCACATGTACATACTATTACAAAATAGTAAATGAACTATTTGTAATATTTATGTAACCATTAGCATTCCTGTCACATATTGCCGGGGCACATACCGGGGAAGCAGGGACATAACTCAAGGAAATCAGGAACACGGGTTTTAACCAAAAGGGAAAGACAAGCAGGACAACGACACAGGCAGAAAACTGAAAATGTCGTCAATGACCGTTCTCAGGAAGCATACTTAAACGTAGACTTAAATACACAGGACTAATGACAGCAACTCGAAACAGCTGATCACAGGAATTCATGAGAAATATTAAATGAACTGTCGTGAGTGACATGGGTACTGTCCAATTGCCATCAGGAAAAGGGTAGGGCCACATTTCTTGTTCGTGATTGGACAGTACCCATGTCACTCCAAGACTACTGTCCAATCACAAAGAAGTGTGGTCCTACCCTTTCCGTTTTCTAAAATGTTGTGTTTTCTGTAATGCGTTTTTTATTTGTTGTTGTGTGTTCTGAAATGTCGTTGTGTTTTGACCTTCAGGGCCACCGTACTTAACCCTAACCCACATCAATGGCCAACACGCTCAGGTGGAGCTGACTCACGCTGCGTGGGATCCACCCCGCCAGTGACCCACTGGTGACAGCCCAGATGATAGAAGAAAATGTCCTCATCATAGCACTTCTCCTCTTGGTAATGGATGTGCACGTTCCCACCTGAAACAAAGGGAGGGAATGGATGGAGCAGAAGAGGAGAGGCTGACTATGACCAGCAGACAGGCAGGTTTCCTGTTCCTCTTGGTCATGCCAAGCGGCACGGTGGTCTCCTCACCGAACACAACCATATAGTTGCCGATGACGGTGGCAGAGTGGAATGCCCTCTCCCTGGGGCCGTTGGCTGGGAACCGAGAGCGCAGAGAGGTCCAGAAGCGCCGGCCCAGGTGGAACATGTCCGTGGAGTTGACGCGCACGCTGAACCTGAGGGGGACCGTACCGCGTGAACACGCTTACAGGGTGTCGCCGCGGACTCTGCGGGCTGCCGCCTTTACCTGGCTGTGGTGGGTCTGTGGCCACCGTAGACCAGCAGGGTCCGGGACGGCCGGTGGAACACCATGGAGTGGCCCGCTGTGGCTGGGGGCTTTCCTCCAGACGGATGCACCACCTCCCACTGGCGCTTCCGCAGGTCAAACCGGTACAAAATCGAGGAAAACATGTCCTCTGGCGTGCGCCCTGCGGGAGAGGTGACAGTCAGTGCTGGAGCCCGCCACCCACCTCACACGCACACGTGGCTAACATACCCCCGAAGATGTAAAGGTAGCCATCCACCACAGCGGCCGCATGGTTTGCCAGTAGGGGAGCCCCTGGAAGGTCCCCTCTCCCAAGCTGCTCCCACTTGTCCTCCAGGGGGCGGTACATCCAGATGTCACCTGCTAGTGAGCCATTGGCAAGCTCGCCGCCATACACAAGCATCTTCCCCTGCCATTCGACGGCCGTGTGGGAGTGTCGAGCAGCCTGCCACGAGAGCCATGTTATTTCCCTATTCTCACCAGCAAGGGGATGATAATGATTTGTCAGTCGCATGAAATCACAACAGTTTATGAAGGGAGGGTGAGCTGGCTGGCAGCTGGTTAAGGCAAGACAGTAAGACGGCCCCAAGGGTAATGGGACCAATGAGAGCTCTCATCGGCAGGAACTGAACCAGGCGCTGTTCTCACCGGTGTGACCATGTTTTGCACCTCTTCCCACTGGTTACTTGTGAAATTGTACTTCACCAGGTCCCCCAGAGCCTTGTTCAAGTCAAACCCTGACATGGGCAATGGACACAGCAAAGGTCAGATAACACAAAAACATTGACGCGCTCAACAGGTAAGATGAGCCAATAGCAAGCTGTAGGGGCCACAATGGACGACGGAACAGACATTGAACATCTAGTATGTCATCATCTTATCAGAAGAGACCAGTAACACCAAAACAAACAGGCATCAGGAATTTCTTTGATAGATTCTCGATTTCAATTCACACGTGTTACAGTTTTATTTAATGCAAAAGCACATTGTAATAAAAGCAATAAGAGGCGTTGAGAGTCTCACCCCCAAACAAGTACATGGCTTCAGTGGAGGGCAGGTACACCCCGGCGGCAGCCGTGCGGCGTGGTATGTTGGTGTCGCCCTCGCTGACCTCCCACCACTGCCCTGCCCCACTGTCATCACGGAGACCCAGCTGGCAGTTCCGCCCAACAAAACCGGAGCTGCACAGGCAGCGCTCACCCTTCTGTGGAGACAACATCCTGAATCAATAACTGGGGCGGGGGCACAGAGGGGAAGAAAGAGCCTCCACACAGAGAAGCATATCTTTGAGCCCTATTTGCTCATACTTCAGCATATTTTCAAGATCTTCATTATTTATGGGATTGATTGCATCTTTTGGTGAGTGAGGAAAGTGGCCTGAAGTAAAGGGACAGAAGAATAAGTAAGCTCTAATGTGGCCAGCCCACCTTGTCACAGGAACCGTGCAGGGGGCAGACATGAGGGCAGAGCGGGCTGCTGCAGTCAGGCCCCCCCCAGCCCTCGGGACAGAGGCAGTGGGCTGATAGTGTGTCACAGCGCCCATGCCCGCTGCAGGCTCCCGGGCACACCGAGAAGGAGTAGGTGGCATTGAAGCCCAGCAGGTTGTAGTTTGCGTCGCTGAACAGGTGCAGCAGCATCTGGGAGAGAGAGAAGCAGACCAGGCCAGATGCATGGGCTGGGGGTCGACAAAAACAACACAGATCCAAAGAGAGAGCGCTCCTTTTTACAGCACTCCTTCGGACCTCCAGACAGACCTTCCCAGACATTATGATGTATACAATGCTGATACTGTTTTGTGCAGCTGATTTGTAGTATATCATGACTGTCATATTTCGGGCTATGCAAACGTGTTACCATGTGTATATTACCTTGCCAGACTTAGCCTCGATAGGCTGTGGCAGGGTCGTACCGCTGAGGCTTGCCAACAGGGGGCTCCGGTACGAGTCGCCATCATAAACAAACAGGTAATCATAAGTACACTCCGTCTCCATGAAGGTGAAGTTCAGAACAATGCTGTAACTGCTGCTCGGGGCTGTGGCGGTGAAGAAAAATGGCAGAATATCAGGAAATTCCTTATTGCATTCAAATTGAATGCATTTTAAAGATCACCAATAAGTAAAGGATTTAGGATTTTTTGGTTTGGTGGTAAAGTTGCATTGAGGAATTATGTCAGAAATTAATATAAATGCACAGTTTAGGTAACTGCCAGAATTATTATCTGTTGGGGTTCTCACTTTTTTCCCTTAAGATAATTAACTAAGTTTGCTTATGACTCGTAGAAGACGGAGTATGTAGGGCTTACTTCACCTGCTCATAACTTGTTCCTCAAGGCAGATTTTTTTAAACTGAACTTATTTTCCAGAACATTATGTTGCATCCATTCTAGGTAGGGTGACCAGAAAATCCATGTCAGGGAGGACACTTTGAGCTAGAACAGGATTTGTAAACAACATTTCAATGAAAAGGATCCGCAGGAGGTCACTAAAGGGCGTCTTAAGTGTCTTTCTATCAAGCAAACAAATCAGTCAAAGCACAAGAAGAATTTAACCATTTAGGCAAGCACAGAAGCCTTTTGGTTTTAAAGCAGTTTGTAAAACTTAAAGTAGCTCAAAGTGTCCCAGACATTGATTATCTGGTCGCCATAAATAAGGCACACTGAACTAACACCATTATTCTGCCAACCCAACCTTTCCTTACCCTTAATCAGCCATTCGCAGTTGCCGTTGACGGAGTAGTTTCCCGGCCCATCTGTGACATACCCTGGAGGTCCCCTGAGCACCTGCCGTTGGCCCTTACAGTCTCCAGCCTGGCTACTGGAGACCCAGGCCCACAGCAGGACCATCAGGAGGGGAGAGAGCCAGCCAGCCATCTCTCCCACATCCAGTCCGGGGGCACAAGATCGAGGCAGGAGTCAGTCCTTCAGCTAGTTTAAAAACTGAGAACCTAAAACTGAAACCCAGAAATGTGACTGATTAAAGCTGCCCTGCATGTGGCCCAGTCCAGTCCAAACAAACACTATATTAACAACACGATGATGGGGGAAATGGGGAAGGGTCGGAACAAATGCTGAGGCCTGGCTAATGTTAGAGAAGCAGAAAAGTTCAGTTCTTAATAACTGTAAAATCACGGAAACAGAACAGAAGTCAAATATAACAAGGATTCACCTTTGCTTTTACTGGTCATTATTCATTTGCATTTTGTCTTCCAACGACAATTTCTGGACAACATATTTTTAAAAAACGACTGGGGCACCAGCTATTTTTCCACAGGAGTCCAGGTAAGCTAAAAGATAACTTTTCTTACAGATGCAGTAATATACTTGCATAACGTACAGTATGATAATAATGCACAGTAAAAGATGAGAACTGTTTCATCTCCGCTTAGAAGGAAAGGCTTCGCTATGCAAGTCTTAAATAGAATTTAATCGCTAGGCAAATAATACGCAGAGTATTAAACTAACTCAATATTTGCGTATTTAAAAGAAAACTAAGTTGAAAACGAAAAAGGAAATATTTTTTTCCAAACCTCACCAAGCAATTTAGGCTGTTCACCGATGTTATAAACAACTACGCATCCAGCGAGCGAGATCTTTATACATTTCCTTTTATATTAAAATGTAAACGATTATTCTCCGACAAGTTATCTAAAATACATACAGGAACGTCTCGGTAATTGTTAATAATTAACTTTCGTTAAAATATTACCGTTAAATAATGTACACATCATAATATACAGCCGCTAGCCCATAATAACAATCACAACAACAAAACATTAAAGCAGTAATAATGATGGCGATTACAGTTATTATAACACTATCATTATTATTATTCTTTTAAATAACGATAATGATATTTGTACTACTTACCGGTTTCCACGTCGTCATATTCACATTTCTATTTATCCTCCCACACACTCCCCAAACGAAGCGGCCGGCCGCTGCAATGAGCTTACACGGCAAAAGGACGGCCTCCAGCCGGCCACCCACTCCAGTCAGAGGATTTGCAGGGGCCTATAGAAAGGGCCGCTTCGGATGCAAACACAAAGGCGGCCGCTAGCGGAGTTGCAAAACCACACACGGCAGATGCACGGCGTCGTAAACACCTCTGAGGCGCATGTCAGTCCGCCATTTGAGGAAAACTGCGGCGATCGCTGCGGCCGCGGACTGGATACCAGCTCGGGCCACACAAAACGGGGACAACGGATGAACGGATAGACAGAAGATAGTACAAACAAGACGGCGTGTCCGCTAGCGTGCCCAGCGGCATGACGTCACGACCACGTTCGGCCACGAAACACGGGCCGAATACTGCCGAAACGGGCGCCGAACCCGGGGACGAGCGGCGGTGTGTCCGGCTGAACGATCCGGGAACTGGAACCCAAATAGAAATAAACATCCAAATTCATTACATGTTTTCCCTAGTGCCATAGGTGTAAGGCAACAGTGATAACCACTGCGCCACCATATGGTCATATTCCAACAAAATATACATATAATATTACTATAAACATGAGGCGTTCCCCAAAGCAGAGCGTCCCGGTTAGCTGGGTATCTTAAGCCAAACCGTAAACTGTTCAATAGGTGGAAAGGTAAGTAAACATTCCTGTTGGACAGTACTTACATTTCACTTATCTGGCTAAAGAAAAAATCCTGCTTTGTGGAATACCCCCTGGAAAACTGGTTTTAGTGTGAACAATGAACCGCCATGCACACAGGATAGCGGTTTTCCTACGCCAGGGATGAGCAAGGACTTAACTATATGAGCAACACAAGGCAGTAGCAAGGAAGTAATAATTTTTGTTGCCATTCGTAAATGCCATCCAGTTTTGTCTTAAATCACTTCTTCATCCCTGACAGAAGAAGTATTCCTACATTGCTATATTTGTTCACGCTCTTGGCCTAAATTGTGTCACCTATAGGCGCCTATATAGTACTGCATCTACATGCATTCTTTTTAACAGGAAGAAGGAGGAGCTGTTCACCTAGCCTAGAGTAGCCTCGCCACTTGCGGATTGATTGGTTTAGAGAAAAATTGTTACGTATACGTGTTTAAATTTCAGTGACACCTCTATGGAGCGGTAGAGGAATCAGATCCTTTTTTTTTTTTATATATATCCCTGGAGAAGTGAGCCGTCATTTCCTCGGTGAACTGATGAGAAAGTGAAAGTAAAGTATCGAGACAGGAGTCATGGAGGACTACGAAATGCAAGAGAGGCCCTCTCTCCTTGAGGAGGACCTCACATGTCCTGTGTGCAAGGATATATTCAAGGAGCCCGGGCTCCTTCCCTGTAGTCATAGCTTCTGTCGTGACTGTCTGGAGCGCTATTGGCAGCAGAAGGGAATCCGCGAATGTCCGGTGTGTCGGAAACGGTGCGAAGGGGATCCCATACCTAACCTGGCCCTGAGGAACACTTGCGAGTCGTACCGGAAGGAGAAGGGCTGCTGGGCGCCGTCCGGGATCGAGCCGCTCTGCGGTCTGCACCGTCGGGAGCTGGTGTTGTACTGTGTAAAGGATGAGGAACCGGTGTGCGTCGAGTGTGTCACACTGCACCCGGGGCACGAGCTGAGGCCAGTGGACCGGGGAGTGCCGGCCTGCAAGGTAGGAGGCCTGGAACTTGGCGATCATCATTGACAGGCATTAGGGGGAGCTGTGAGTGTGGAACCTGTTCGACAGGGAAATTTCACACACAACATTGTTTTAAATTTGCCATTTGTATCCTGTCCACTTTAGGAAGAGCTTAACATTAAAATAAAGGTCTTGGAGGAGAAGTTGGACCTGTATAAGAAAATAAAAAGAAAATACAGTGAAACACTGGAACACATAAAGGTAATATGGCTGTTTGCCATTCATTTTAAACTAACATTATTTCAGACGGGACAGAGTGCTGATGTGGCAAGCTAGCTTGCTAGTTTAATTGTTTGACTCCAAATTCACCCTGTCTGTTAACTTCTGCTATTTAGAAAAATGCCCAGTTGAATTTTTGACTCAGAATTGGCCTAAATCATGGGTTTCAAAACTATTAAAGAGGGTCAGATGAAAATAGTCCTGAGCTAAGAACCATATGTGTGCACACATATAAGAATTTGGACTAGTCACCCCTTAATTTTTTGCATTGCATGAACTGTATTACTGTTAACCTGTAAACGTACAATGTGCTTCTGTAGACCCTCAGTTGAAGATCCCTGACCAAAGTGAAAGAAAACGGCTAGTTAAATTTCTTTCTAGAGATAAATAGTTCTTTGTGATGTGGCCTTAAGTTTAGGATAGGGGTCTCCAACTGCGGTCTTGGAGAGCTCCTGTCCCGTAGGTTTTCTATTTCTACTTGGCTTCTGATGAGCCACACCTATTCTCAGGTAAATACCAGGAACAGGCGTGGCTCATCCAAACCCTGCTATGATAGAAAACCTTTCTGTATAGTTTCTCTCCAGGATCTAAGTTGGAGACCTCTGCTTTGACATGATTCACTCCATTAAGGGGCCTGGTATATTGTGCTTTACTGCTTTAAGAAACATAAATAGCTGATCCTGGTGCTTTTCCTCAGGCAGTTCCATGTCATGTTTGTTAAGCCCAATATTAACCCGAATATTACACTCTTCACAATAATTGTGTGTAGCTCAGTGGGTCAGACTTTGGCCTCAGATCTTCTGAGTTCTAGGTACAATTCTGCCACCACTATTTTTTGACAAGCTTGAATTCATGTGAGTTGCCTCCGGATTCTTCTTGCAGTCCAAACGCCTACATTTGGAAAACTGGCATCTCTGAATTGTCCACAGAGTGTGACTATGCCATGTGGTCCAAAAGCTTCCGGTCAAGGCCCTCCTCTGCTCTGAGCTCACTGTGACCTTGTGTTGGTGAAGCTGTCGAAGATAGATGATTGCACACAATGCAAAAAATTCAATCAGAGTAGAAAATAAACTCAAGACAAGGCATGAAAATAACTCTGGCTGCTCTCTTCAGATTCAGACTCAGCAAACGCAAGTGCAGATAAGCAGCGAGTTTGACAAGCTCCGGCAGTTCCTGGCAGAAGAAGAAGCACAAAGGATTGTTGAGCTGAAGTCAGAGGAGGATGAAAAGAAGAAGAAAATGAAGAGCAGGATTTCAGAGCTGAATAAAGACATCTCAAAGCTGTCAGAGCTGCTCCAGTCCATAAAGAGGGAGATGGGGGCAGAGGACCTGACCTTCTTGCAAGTATGAGATCTTTTTGCATACTTGGCCAGAACTGACATCACAAGCATTTAAGGTTAAGATGAAACTTTATTGATCTCAGGGGGAAATCCTGGTGCATATAGCAAGCATAGAGCACGGATGAACATGCATATAGTGTAAAGCGCATAGACAGTACCCAGTGCAAACAAGTGAACATGGTTCAAACGGATCAAAAAAGTACACATATATCTTGAGAAACGGAATACTGGAATATTAAACATACTAACTAGTAATAATGATGACGATAATATAATATATATCTCTGTAATATCACAAAAACAAGATGCTTCTTGACGTGTTCTGGCCAGTGGTGGAGGGTGACTCGTCAGGGTGAGGTGTTGTGGGGCCTGATGGCAGCAGTTGGAAGGATCCCCAGTAATGCTTTGTTGCCCACCGTAGGGTGAATATGCTCCAGGACAGCGCCCCCCTGAGTGCGTGGCTAGAATTGGTTCATAATGTTTTACATAATGTTTACGTTTTTGCCAACATTGTCTTTGCTACTGTCTCCACTTGTGAAAAAGTCTATTAAAGCATTTACAATAATAATGGTAATAATAACAGCACACGATAACATTGTGACCCTGTAATAGATTAGCTCTTATAGGAGGTGAGTAGTAAAGCTAACTGCTTCATTTTATAATTTGCTAGTTAGTGTGGAATCATTTAACCTGATTATACATTACATCACTGCAATTTTTGTCTGTCAAAATTGTAGAAGTGAATTCGCAAAAACCTTCCAGAAAATGCTGTTTGCCTTTTAATATCATGCATTTCATGGAGTATTTTTTTCATATTTGTACATTTTAAAATGCATTGTCAATGATCCCTTGTTTTTTTTTCAGAATTTCCAATCCTTAAAAAGAAGGTAAGTACACTTCACTACATATACCAGCATGCAGTTTTCCCAGTTCTTCGCCCAATCCCACACAGTAGCCAACTCTGAAATGTCGCTGCAGAGCCCAGTGGATCAACGAGGATCCTCCGAATGTTGCGGGAGGGCTCATTGATGTGGCTGGTCACCTGGGATCCTTGGGTTACAGGGTCTGGGAGACGATGCAGTCGTATGTTCAGAAGAGTGAGTATAACTGGGGTCTGTGAAGACAAAGAATGTGAGTTTTACAGTTACCTGCGATATCCGCCTATTGAAGGTTCAGCACAGCATGTGAAAATAAGAGTCGTGTTCTCTGTGAGACACATAAACGTATTTATATAGGTGAGAGTAAAATTGGAGTCACAGCGCAGGTCCAGCTGGCATTCAAGGCCCCTGTAGAGATCGAAGGTTCAAGGACCCAATGGCATCATTAGTCTGTTCGCCCTGGGACTTGAACTGACACACGCTGCCCCTAGGCAAAAATCAGAAAAAAGGGTCCAAATTATTCAGTTAATCATATAGGTAATTGCAATAATTATAATTAAAAGAGAGAAAAAAATTAATG
Source organism: Stomatorhinus walkeri (assembly GCA_026784285.1). Classification (NCBI taxonomy): domain Eukaryota; kingdom Metazoa; phylum Chordata; class Actinopteri; order Osteoglossiformes; family Mormyridae; genus Stomatorhinus; species Stomatorhinus walkeri. The sequence goes on from JAODUD010000134.1 coordinate 3,510,931, forward strand.
AAAATATATGAAAGCATGGCTATTTGTCAATCAAACCAGTCAAAGGGGCAGTTTACCCCAAAACTGAAAAGGTGTGTTTTAGAGGGGCTTTACTGCTATCAATACATCTGAAATGTTCTGCGGAGAGTTTACTAGTTTTGGAGATATCAGGCTTCTGTCAAATATAAAGGGAGTGTCTGGCATTCTTTCTGTGGTGATTAAAATACCAAAGAATACATTTGAAAAATTCAACAGCAATTTCTCTTACCAGAAATCATGACCTGATTTTTGATGATAATCTAGACTCTGTAGTAAGCAGTTTAAGGTACAAACTGTTTCCTTCTACCAAACTTCAACACACCAACTGTATCAAGACGCAAAAGATACAAGCACCTAGAGCTGCACGGTTCTGAAAAAATGAATCATGATTTTTTTTTTGCTTAGAATTGAGATCACTATTCAATGTAATTATTTTTTTTCCTCAAATGACAACATTTATTGCACTCATTAAGCTGAAAAAGGAAACACAAAACATGTGTGCCAAACATATGATTGATCCAGGACTGGCATATTAACTACTGACAAAAGAAAGGAAACACTCAATTGTCCATTCAGTTAGCGTGACCAAAACAGCCATAGACCATAGCAAAAGTTCCAGTATCAAAAGTGCCAGGAGGTACTTTTTTGGTACTTTGGAGTGGGACTTGAAATGGTTTCTTTGTTGATTGGTCATGCAAATAGCCGGCCTCTGAAACGCACTACAACTACGGTCTTGAAAAAGATTGCTAACTTAGAAAACAATGATTAACAAGGAAAAACAGCAATAATAATAATAATAATAATAATAATAATAATAACAACAACAACAACAACAACAATGGATGCGTGGATAAATGAAGTGACCCAAGCTTTAATTGTGATCTGATTGGAAGAACCAGAGATCAGGATAGCCTGAAAAGAAATTAAGTATAATTTATAATACCCTAGGACAGCATGGTATTGGATAATTTCTAAGCATTGTAATATAGGGGTAATAAATATATTTGTAATAAATATAGGGGTATTTATTTAAAAAGTAGTTTTTCACAAACCTGTCTAGGAGTGATTTAAACAGCAAGGATGAAAATGGTTATGATTGTCTTGGAGAATGCATACAGCGCTCATGCAAAAGCAGTGGTGATAAACTTTAAACAGATTTTTAAACAAACTAGAATATCTTGAAAAAAAATATAAAAATGACAAAACTTGCTTGGTTAAATTTTTCTTGATAGAATAAAGATGTTTTAGCGAGAATTAAACTCCCTGAACTATAATGTCTGTTCCGAATTGAAGGCACGAAAAAGCCTGATCTTAATCTAGCTGCTTGACAATGTAAGAATTGCATGTGCATAACATGCGATAATGGTATTAATATCGCACATCGTCCAGCTCTATAATATAGTACAGCCATTTGTCAAATTGAGTAGAAAATACCCTGCCTGGTGTTATGATGTAATTCAGTGCTGGTACCAGTTTTTATGCTATTGGAAAACCAACACCTTGAAGTAGTGTACTTTTAGTACTTTATTGAAATACCAAAAGTAAGGTACAAAAATAATTTGAACCCCTGCTGATTTTTGTAAGTTTGCCCACTAACAAAGAAACGATCAGTCTATAATTGCAATGGTAGGTTTATTTGAACAGTGAGGGACAGAATAACCAAAAAATCCAGAAAAATGCATTTCAAAAAAGTTATAAAGTAAGTCGCACTTTCATGAATGTAATAAGTATTTGATCCTCAATCAGTCAGCAGGATTTCTGGCTCCCAGGTGTATTTTGTACAGGTAAAGAGCTGACATTGGGAGCCTTCTCAACTCGTTACATGTATAAAAGACACCTGTCCATAGAAGCAATCAATCTATCCAGATTCCAAACTCTGCAGCATGGCCAAGACCAAAGAGCTTTCCAAGGATGTCAGGGACAAGATTGTGGACCTACACAAGGCTGGAATGGGCTACAAGACCATCACTAAGCAGCTGGGTGAGAAGGTGACAAACAAACAAACAAATTTATTTTTGTATAGCGCATTATCACAACATTACAAATCCCAAAGCGCTTTACAGCATCCCCACCCAAAGCTCCCAGTGAGTAAGCCATAGGCAAAAGTGACAAGTAAAAACTCCCAAGAAGGACGAAACCTTGGGAGGGACCAGACTCAAAGGGGGAGCCCATCCTCCAGGGGCCGGCAAATTGGAGAGATGGCTAAGTGCCATGTCATACTGTCCAAACAATAAAATTTGAGACCCAAACGGGGAGCAGGGAGGAGATGACAAGCCGATGCCAAAGCTCCCTCCAATCACCAGGCAACCAGAACACAGGCAGCGAGTCGTACATGGAAGATGACACAGGCAGAACGGCGAGCTGGATGCACGGACGTCATTGGTAGTGGTGACGTCACATGTAGTAGGGTGTGCTTGATAGATTGAGGTCTCCAGGCAGCACCCCCCAGGAGGAGTAGGGGTAATAAAATATGCGATTAGTCAAAGTAGGGGAGACTATAGGCAGTGCTAAAAGTTAGGTGAGTGCAATGTGCAAGCTCTGGCAGATATGGCCATGGCCGTAGGAGGGAGAGGCAAGTGGGAATGCAGGCATGGGGAGTCCCTGAAATGTCAGCACTCCAGTCCCACAAGCGATTGTGAAGCTAGAGTGACAGCACTGTCAATTCAGTTAATCCAAAGCCAATGGCACCAGCTGAACACCTCACACTATAGGTCTAACTGGGAGTGAGGAGTTAGCTAGAACTAGTGCCCCTATAAGCTAAACTAAACAGGTGTTCTTAGTCTAGACTTGAATATTGAGAGTGAGCCTGAAACCCACACATCCGGTGGAAGAGCATTCCACAGCTGAGGAGCTCTATAGGAGAAAGCTCTGCAGCCTGCCGTAGCTCTTTCTATCCTAGGTACTAACAGATATCCTGCGCCTTGAGAACGAAGCAAGTGCGGAGGGTTGTATGAGGTCAGTAGATCACTAAGGTATTCTGGTGCAAGGCCATTCAAGTGCTTTATAGGTTAATAGCAGTACTTTATAGTAAATCCGAGACTTAACTGGTAACCAATGAAGGGAGGATAAGACTGGTATTAATGCGATCAAATTTTTTAGTGTTTGTGAGAACTCTGGCTGCTGCATTCTGTACCAGCTGAAGTTTATGTAAGGATCCAGACAGGCAACCAGAAAGGAGGGCATTACAGTAGTCCAGTCTGGAAGTTACAAAGGCATGTATTAATTTTTCTGCATCACGAAGTGAGAGCATCTTACGAAGCTTGGCTATGTTCCGTAGATGATAAAACGCAGTTCTAGTAATACTTCTTATGTGAGCATCAAAACATAGATATGAATCAACTAGAAGACCAAGATTTCTAACCACTGTGTTAGGTTGTGTAGGTAGGCCAACAATGCTGAGGTGGTGAAACTTATTTCTTGCAGCCTTGGGACCAATTACCAGTACTTCTGATTTTTCTGTGTTTTAACATTAGGAAATGTTTTGCCTTCCAGCACCGGATATCTAAAAGACAGTTTTCTAACAGAGATAGGAGTGATGTATCATCAGGATTAACAGATATATACAACTGTGTATCATCTGCATAACAATGAAACCCAACACCATGATTTCTAATAATGTTACCAAGAGGTAGCATGTATAGAGTAAACGGTAGTGGGCCCAGTACTGATCCCTGTGAGGCACCATATTTGACTTTGGTGGCCTTGGATGGTTCATTGTTCACATGGACATACTGATGGCAATCCGTTAAATATGAGCAGAACCAAGAGAGTGCTGTCCGCATAATGCCAACTATACTTTGTAACTGCTTCAAGAGGATATTGACAACAGTTGGTGTGATTTATTTCCAAATAGAAGAACCGTAAAATAGTTGCCAATCTCCCTTGGTCTGGAGGTTCAATGATAATGAGAATGGTGTGGAACCAGCCCAGAACTACTTGGGAGGAACTTGTCAGTGGTCTCAAGGCAGCTGGGACCATAGTCACCAAGAAAACAGTTGATAACACACTACGCCATGAAGGACTGAAATGCTGCAGTGCCCACAAGGACCCCCTGCTCAAGAAAGCACATGTACAGGCCCATTTGAAGTTTGCCACTGAACATCTAAATGATTCAGAGAAGGACTGGGTGAAAGTGTTGTGGTCAGATGACACCAAAATCGAGCTTTTTGGCATCAACTCAACTCGCTGTGTTTGGAGGAGAAGGAATGCTGCCTATGACTCCAAGAACACCGTCCCCACCATCAAACATGGAGGTGGAAACATTATGCTTTGGGGGTGTGTTTCTGCCAAGGGGACAGGAGAACTATTAAAGCTATTAAAGGGTGGATGGATGGGGCCATGTACCGTCAAATCTTGGGTGAGAACCTCCTCCCCTTAGGCAGGGCATTTAAAACACACAGATTGGCTCAAGAAGAAGCCTATTAAGGTCTTGGAGTAGCCTAGTCAGTCTCCAGACCTTAATCCCATAAAAAATCTGTGGAGGGAGCTGAAGGTTCGAGTTGCCAAACATCAGCCACAAAACATTAATGACTTGGAGAGGATCTGCAAAGAGGAGTGGGACAAAATCCCCCCTGAGATGTGTGCAAAACTTGTGACCAACTACAAGACACGTCTGACCTCTGTGATTGCCAACAAAGGTTTTGCCACCAAGTACTAAAGCATGTTTTGCAAAGGGATCAAATACTTATTTCATTCATTCATTTATTTCATTTCAAATGCATTTTTCTGGATTTTTTTATTATCCTGTCTCTCACTGTTCAAATAAACCTACCATTGAAATCTATAGACTGATCATTTGTTGATTGTTAGTGGGCAAACTTACAAAATCAGCAGGGGTTCAAATAATTTTTTCCCTGACTATACCTGGTGTGTGGGAAAAGTGTCCTTTAAAGAGAATGTTGAATTATGGGACACTTGAGAGTCTGGGGAAAAGTAGGAGCACTTCTTTTGATCCAGCTGATATAATACAATGCAGAAGAACAGTTGTAATATAGAAATGAGGTCGCACATAGCTGTGAATCGAGATTAGTTTCTTTTTAATGATTGATTGATTGTGCAGCCCTGAGCACCCTACAATATCTTTTGGTGGATTCTTCAGTTTCCTTCTACTGTCCAAAAACATGCAACTTAAGTGCATTAGAGAGCCTAAACTGGCTGGAAAGTGTGCACCCTGCAATGGATGATTGCTTCCTACCTTGCATCTCAGAGGTGTCTTGCTTATTCAAACTATTAATTTTTAGTTTATTTATACACGCACAGAAGTATGTTCACATATTGTGTGAATTGTTAAGGTGTCCTTGAGTGCCTTGAAATGTATTATTATTATTAATTGCAATTTATGTATACATAAATTATTCCGGGGTGGCATGGTGGTGCAGTGGTTAGCACTGTTGCCTCACACCTCTGGGACCTGGGTTCGAGTCCCCTCCTAGGTTCCATGTGTGTGGTGTTCACATGTTCTCCCTGTGCCGTCGTGGGGTTTCCTCTGGGTACTCCAGTTTCCCCCCACAGTCCAAAGACATGCTGAGGCTGATTGGAGTTGCTAAATTGCCTGTAGGTGTGCCTGTGTGTGTGAATGGTGTGTGGGTGTGCCCTGCGATGGGCTGGCCCCCTGTCCAGCGTTGTTCCCTGCCCCGTTGCTTCCGGGTAGGCTCCGGACCCCCCATGACCCAGTAGGATAAGCGGGTGTAGAAAATGGATGGATGGATGGATGGATAAATTATTCCCGAATCATCAAATTAATCTGTAGATTCCTCAATTACAGCGGAACTCCCATATCTGTGCTGGTGTGGCTTTCACACAAGGCACACATTTGAAGTTTTCTTTTGAAGAACATTACCTGATTTGCACAGTTACGCTGCCTGACCTACAGATCACTATATACTCACAGATCTTTCAGCCTTCTATTGAGACTTTTCCCACACCTTTCTTGAACGGATGAAGAACCATTCTGATGTCCTTTCAATTCAATTCAGTTCAATTGAATTGTACTGCAATTCAACTACAATTATACAATGCCAGAGCATGTTTAAAACAAAATGTACTGTATGTGTTTGTAAACTCCAAAAATCAGGACCGTGCACCAGTCATGACCCTTGATTTTCTTCTCTGTAGTTCCGGTCATACTGGACCCCAACACGGCCTCACCCTGGCTCTGGATATCACCTGATCTGTCCAGCATGAAAGACAACCATGGGAGGAAGCAGCTCCCGGACAACCTGGAGCGCTTTGATCCCTGTGTATTCATTATGGGCTCACAGGGTTTCACCTCAGGCCGCCACCGTTGGGACGTCAGCGTGGGTGACAACCCCAAATGGATTCTGGGAGTGTGCAAGGAGTCGGTGGTGCGCAAGCGTCGTTTCACCGTGACCCCCAGCGCCGGCGTCTGGACCATCGGGCTCAGCAAGGGCACCTACAATGTGCTGACCACCCCACGCACAGTGCTGAATCTGGAGACGAAGCCTGACACAGTGAGGGTGAAGCTGAACATGGACAAGGGAGAGGTGTCTTTTTTCAACCCGAGTGACGGGAGTCACATCTGCACCTTCACCGAGACGTTCACTGAGAGGGTCTTTCCCCTTTTTGGGCCGGGACTACACAGCACTCCCATGACAGTGTGCCCAGCTAAGGTCATCATTAGAGCAGTGTAGGTACTGCACATTAGCGTTGCACACATGCATGATTACATAAAGACTGTTGCCATGTGGCCTAGGGAGTCGAATGGCTTTTCTGCTGGATTCCTTAGTATATCCTGTACTAGGATATGCAATCTTAAGCTTGTATATATAAGTCTTATAGATACTGCTACAACATATTTGAGAAAAATGTTGCTTATTATTTGTATAAGGAGTGGATTTCTTGGGGAATCTGTTTTCCTGGAGGATTGTTTCTTTTAAGCAGCCTTGGTGGCCACTGGGGGGAGCTGTACACTGGCACCTCAGAAGAATTACTTCAGCCTTCCTTTTTGGAGGATAACTAGACAAACTGTGAATGAAAATATCCATTTTGGTTGTTTAAGACAATGCACCATATTATTACATTTTCATCATAAAGTGCAACTCCTGCATTTTATAATATCCACCACACTTAACATTTACATTTGTTAATTTGACTAGATTCATTTATGTCATTTGGTTGAATGATCTGCTGATTTGGGTGATTGTTCCTTCTCGGTGCCTTTAGACTATCTATTTTGTTTATGCTGCCTCTGGGTATTATTATCAATAGCTTCAACATTGGTTACTATTTTTATGCTGGTGATATTCATTTCTGTTGCTCTTTTAAACATAATGAATAAATTATGCATAAATTAATGGTATTTATTGACTATGCATGCTATCAGGGACTGGTTAGCGGGTGTTTTTTTATGCCAAAATGGAAGTTTATTAGAATTTAGTGATCAGTGGTCATTGTTGACACACTGCAACACAGCACACTGCACAACAACAAAATGTGTCCCCTGCATTTAACTCATATGTGACATTATGACATAGCAAGCAGCTAATTCAGTGCCCAGGGCGCAGTGCCTGGGGGTGGTACCTTGCTGGTCAGGGATTCAAACCTGCAATTATAAGTGCGCATACCTAACCATTAAGCCACCACTGCCCACAGTGCCCAGTGACTTTGATAAGAACAAAATTGGAACATTATCTTCATAAACGTTCTAATGTCAAATCTAACACATTTTGCACAATTTTTTTCTGTAGCTAGACTCCCATATTAATCATGTTACTTTGCACTTGCTTACACTATTTTCACAGTTGTTTCTAAACTGCATATGGAGATGTTTATACATTTGTGTTTTCTCGCATTGACTACTGTATTTGTCTTTTGCCTCCCTTAGTACACCATCTTTCCTCCATTTACAGTCAGTTCAAGATTCAAGATTCTTTATTTGTCACATGTAGTTATAGCTGGTACAACGTGCAGTGAAATGTTTTTCCCTGGCTAAAGTACTCTCCGATTGTGCTAGACATACTAAAAAAAAATTTAGAGGTCAGAAA
>JAODUD010000134.1:3519051-3530380 GCA_026784285.1 Stomatorhinus walkeri
GATTCTTGGTCACCTCCATGACTAAGGCCCTTCTCCCCCGATCACTCAGTTTAGATGGCCAGCTCTAGGAAGAGTTTATGCGGCGCGCATCTCCCCGGAGTGACGTCAGTCCGCGCAGGCAGGCGCTGAATGCCGAGCAACATGTACCTTAATCTCCTCTCCGCGGAATTCCGGGGCTGGCAGCGGGATGACAGTCAGGTATCGATGGGGTGAAAGCACGTACACGGCGGCGCCTCACCTCTCACAGAGCCGGGCGCACAGTAATTATGCGCCATGTGAAAGGCAAGTCAATTGACAAAAAACGAGACATGTTTGGCCAATTGCAGCTCGCCAGCTGTAATCCATACTCTCCGTTTTCGAAAATTAATCCCTGTGCACATTATGTGTTCAAAATATTTTAATTATTATAACAATTATTTTATTTATTCATCTTCCAAATGATTATCCAGTACTGGCTCATGGTACTATTCTCATCATTGTAATATTTTCTTACATTTCAGTAGCAACCACAGTAAGATTAGCATTTTATTAAGCATTACATTTTATCTTTATCCATTATATAAAGTTATAACTGGGCACAGCGTGAAGCCTGACTTCAAAATCAAAAGTTTGCAGTAGTGGGTAGTAATTAGAGGGAAATATGCATGATAACCAGCCACGTGAACAAAATCATTATCAGCACATTTAATGAAAACCTTCATTTAAATCTTCAATCACTTCCTATTATATGTACCCTATACGTACAAATTTTGAAGATTATGTTGACAGAACTACGGACACTGTCTATCATTTTATTTCAGTTTATTATGACTTAAAAAAAAATAAAGGCGTTCATCCTAAAACAAATACCCCGATGACTCGCTGGACCTGGATGTCCATCCAACGCCTCGCCTTGTGCCCGCGCCTAGAGTACTGTATTGGTTTATATTCAACACCAGATATAAGATGACGCAATACCGTTTTTATCGACATACTTTTATTGTGCGTTTAAAACAGTAGTAATGTTAATTTTTTTTTCAATAGAAACCAATAGTATTCCATCCTGGTAGTAAACAACGCGGTCGTGACATTACACAGAAACCCAGAAGTCACAGCTAAAGCAAAGCTTTCAGTTAGCGGCGTCTCAGGGGAAGGTGAAGAATCATGCTTCATTTTCAAGCATTGACAAACGGCTCACAGGTTAAAATATCATAATTTACGGCACCTGTTTAATTTTGTTGAAAGTAACTTAATATTAGGGTCTTTCCAGTTATTAAATGCACTTTAATATATGTAATTCTGTTTTTAGAGCCATTCAAAAAATAAATTTAAGATTTAGTAGTAAACATTCACTGTCATAAACTGATCAAACAATGCTTTTGGTAGATTTAGTGGAGTAGAAGGATCTCATGTGGAGGTGCTTAATTTTTGTCTTTATTTCTGTTTGCAATAATGAAAATAATTGTCTATAATGATTATACTGATTTAGTTAGTTTGGTCTACAAACAGGAATGGAAACTTGCAATTTGGATTGACCACACACTGTACATACACATGTCTGTGTGTATATATACACACTACATATATGTGTGTGTATATGTGTATACACACACCACATATGTGTGTGTGTGTGTAGTGGTTTTTTAATCTTTGCATTGATGTTTCCATAATTAATGTTATGAGACTCAAAACATTAATTATGATCCACAGCCATGCCCCAGGAAGAGATTGGCGTATTTGTTTTAGGATGAATGTCTTTATTATAAAAAATAATAAGTTGAATTAAAAGTGTGCTTAGTGAGTGGTGCTGGGGGACATGATGGTTCATTTAACGAATGACCCCCCCCCCCATGAAAATCTTGCGCCTGTCTATCATATTTGTACTGGAACTGGCAGAAAAAACAAATGCTTCCAGGAAGGGGCGTTTGCTCGAGATTCTGGGCCCCTTAAAGGCATATCATATTGGGCCCCCCAATCCACCTATTTTCCAAATTTTCTAGGCCCCCTGTCACTCAGGACCCCTTGGAATCATCCTACTTTTGCCCGCCTCATGGCGCCCCTGCTACCAAGACTGCCTTTGTAATGACATTCTCAATTTATGCGTGCTCAGAATGATTTATAGGCAACATTATGCATTGTGAAGGCACTCGTATTACTCATTTTGGAAATATGTCTGTGCATGCATTCTTATATAGAAAATTAGTAAATGCAGAATTTCAAATATTGCATGATGACTATATACAACATTTCACTATTAAGTGCACAGTGATTACTTGGTAGATTCATTGAAAGATATATTGTTTGAAACAGAGGTTAACATAATTAATGTTTTGAAACTCACCTTTCGAACATCCATTCAACATTTTGAACTCCATCAAAATGTGGCACTGTAAATATTCAAATATAAAATGGTTTCATCAAGATGTTTTCAAGATTCTTTATTCGTCACGTAGTTATAGCAGGTACAACGTACAGTGAAATGTTTTTCCCTGGCTAAAGTACTCTCCCCGACCGTGCTACACATCTAGAATTTTTTTTTTTAAATAACAAAGAACTTTGTGTATAAAAAAGAACAAGGGAATAAGTACTAGATGCATTTACAATGTAATAAATAAATAATGTGCCATAAGGTGTAGACAGTGTAAGGTGCAAATGTGCCGTGAGGTACAGATTTTTCCGTGTAAGTTCCAGAAGGAAGAAATTAAATTATAGTTGATTGTGTGTGGTTGTCTGGTATGTGCAGTGTGTGTAGTTGTCCATCGTGTTGTCCAGTTTTATGCTGTGGTTGAGGAGTCTCACTGCTTGTGGGTAAAAACTCCTCCTGAACCGATCCCTTCTTGTTTTCAGGCTACACAGGCGTTTCCCTGACCTCAGTGGCCTGAACAGTTTATGGGCGGGATGGCTGGAGTCACTAGTGATCCTGATGGCCCGGGATCTGCACCATTCAGTGTGGATGTCCTGCAGTGCTGGTAGAGGGGTTCCCATGGAGCGTTCTGCTGTGCGCACTACCCTCTGCAGGGCCTTCCGTTGCTGTACAGTGCAGTTCCTGCACCACGCCGTGATGTTGTTGCACAGGATGCTCTCGATGACTCCAGTGTAGAATCTCCTCTGGATGTTTCCGGAGATCTTGAACCTCTTTAGATGCTTCAGGTGATAGAGGCGCTGTCTGCCTTTGACGATGAGGAAGTCCGTGTGTGTATTCCACGTGAGGTCCTCAGTAATGCGGACGCCGAGGTATTTGAAGTGGGAGACTCTCTCCACAGGGGTTCCGTTGATCTGGATGGGGGTGTACGTTTGCTCTCCTCTCTGTCTCCTGAAGTCGAACACCATCTCCTTTGTTTTACTGATGTTCATGGAGAGGTGATTTGCCTCACACCACTTTGCTAGACTGTCCACCTCACACCGGTAGGCCCAGTAGTTTGAGTAGCTTCAGCATGTCTGCTTACTAAATTTAGTAAATTGTCCCATGTGACTCCCCTTTTAAAATCTTTCTTAATATTCCCAGTTTCTTATAGAATGCAACTCAAGATTTTAACAATTTTAAGGGTTTTCCTGGTCAGGCTCCAGGTTATTTAAGTGATCTATTCGCACCATTTTACTTTAATTTCCCTGCATTTTGTAATAAGTAAAGTTTAATAACACATAATGCATTCAAATTATTCCAAAATGCAGCAGATTACAAAATGCAAGTGGTGTCATATTATGAAGAGAAAATTTGTTACATTGTGTCGAGTTATTAAATAATGCGGTATTGTATAATGTGTAGTTACAGGGTGACTGTCAAGGATGTTGCTAGGGCTGTTTTAGGGGGGATTTATCCCAATAAATGTACACTAATTAGTTTTTTCAAATAGCACATTTTCATTAATTTCCATTACAATCAGACCCCCCTTGAAAAGGCTTACCCTCCATACTCATAAATCACTAGTGACACTTCTGGCAACCTGAAATTATGTTCCTTCTACATGAAAGTATCCTGTTGTCACTGATCGGATGCCAGAGGTGAACTTAACCTGATATTTACGCAGATAGGACTATACAAAATAGCTATAAAGCCACCTTTAATGGCAAAGGGTTTACAGACGAGGAAAAGGTCACTATCCTGAAATGTTATAAATATATTTGTATATCTTCACAAAATTTGATCAATAGTAAATCCTCAAATCTTAATTGATTAGCCTGAAATCTTTATATGTACCATTTTATATGATCTAAATATTCTGTAAATATATACTCTATTATTTTTAGTGCTTTATTGGTAAACTGTGCAATAAAAATGCACTAAATACATATATTAATGCTCCTTCAGGTCAAATTTTCCAGAAAGGCAAATAAGAAAGTGGTAACTAAGGAATTCAGGCACGGGAATGTAAACAGACTGCAAGGTAACATAGATGTAGGCCAGTCGGGCCAATGTGGTGCTGCTGGCCCTCTGAGAGGAAGGGAAATCACCCCATTGTATACTGTGGTTATTTATAATCCCAGGGCGTTTGTTAAGTTATAATTTACATGATTTATAATGCTGTTGTGTCATATTTCTTATGATTCAAATACTTTTGTCATTTTCACATTCTAAATGTCCTGGTTGTAATTGTATATTATGTAAAATTTAACCAACAGAGTTGGAAAAAATGAAGACGCCTATGTCGCCTAGTGCGGCGACTGGAACCCCATAAATGCAACGTAACTTTTTTGCTAGAGATGTGAAGAAGCAATGGTGCTATATGGGTTATGAGATACGGTCACTCGAAAGCGGACTGCTGTTTTCAAGAAAAGCTTGCTTGTTTTTGCACACTGTCTGCATCATCAGTGCAGTGGAACTGTTTCTCTATGATGTGTGAGGGCACATTGCAGTTGATGATAAATTTTGTTCACTTTCAACATCACAGGCACTTTTATAGTAAAATATACAGTCTGTCTGTCTATCTATCTGTTACTATCTAGCTATCTTTCTGAGATCTACTCATCCAAACGATGCAAAGTACCTTATGCCTTGAACACAGCTTCATGCACAGTAAATTCAATACAGAATAATTAATACCATTATTTCAAATCATATGAACAATTAACACTATTATGAAATTAAGATACAAAAATGACTGAGGCACTAAATCTTTACTGAGTGCTTCAGATAAATGAATTTTCTTAAGTCAATAATTTGTAATTAATAAGGTAAGTCACAGTAAGGGGTTAATACATTGCACAGAAAGCTGTTTTGCAGAGCTGCAGCAGCTCTTTCGATATGAAGTGCAGGAAACCACAGAGGTGCACCAGACTAGAATAGAGAGCACAGCAGTGTTCTCCATAGAGACTAAATGAACGCAAGCTGGGCTTTTATGCATTAGTTCACAAAACCAAGAAAGGTAGTCCCCTAATATTTTATCTCCAATATGCAAATACTCTGTACTTCAGATGGCTAACTGCTGTGAACCTTTTAAATTAGTATTAGAACAGTACTATAGCTAATAATATGCAAGTGATCTGGAGATGGACAGTTTTACACTAACCATTTCTCAACAATGTTTAGAATTTTGCTAGTGAATCCTTCAGTCCTGCAGAGATCAGAATGTATACACCACATAGTGGTTAGAAAAAACTGGGACCAACACTAGGGACCAGTCAAACCACTTGACAGTCAAATCTTAAATACTCTACTACTCTATGGCTTATATTGATAATTCTAGGTATGGGTTTGACACCTGCAAGCTCACACAATCAGCCAGGCTATGACCTTTATTTCTATTTTACCCTGACATAAACAGTTGAAATTAGTGCTTTCTTTAAAAAAAAACAAAAAAACAAGCTGTATGAATGAGATATACATATGTATGCAATATATCATCATATTCAAAACAACGCAACAGTCTACAGTTGTGAGATTCGGTTATTGTCAATAGGTCAGTGTGTCAAACTAGCAATGTGGTAAAATAATTCCCTATATACACAAAGGACCTCAGACTGGAAGTGGTTTTTTTTTATCTTTCTTGTAGTTCAAACAACCAAATAAAAATTGTGAAGTCCCACCCATCAACAAAACATTATTACTATACTAATACTATACTAATTTTAACAATTGTTAGTGATGTTAACCAAACTCATAGCAGTATTAAAACACATCTGAGGAATCCCCCACAACAAACGACAGTGTATTTTTTAACCAATCGTCACAGTTCTAACTTGTGAAGCACCAGGAGCTTTACTAACAATTAAGTTGCTGGCTGACAGGTGTCTTAAACCTTGCAATCTTAAATCTTTGCACTTTCACTTCCTTCCTGCAGTGGAAGTGAATGCTTGTGCGATTGACAGATCAGTTATGATGCCCTTTCAGCTTTCACAGGAAAAATCAGGTTCACAAAGCAATTTATAATTGTCCTTTATGTCAATTTGTGTTTATTATCCATGTTTAAAGTTTGTGCCCTCTTTTGTCTTTCTGTGTTTCTTGATAAAGAACACATTTAGTGCACCGTGAATCACAGGATTGGTTTTGGTTGCAGATGATGCATCTTTGATATTTCAGGCTTGGCAAGAATGACATCCAGTGATTTTTGCCGTACTCAGCACTTGTGTTCAAGAGTATTGGAACTGTACTTTGGAAAAAAAAAAAGATTACATCAAACAGGTACATGAGAACAAGAATGGTGTGGTACGCATATTGGTGAACAGCTCTGGTCTGTCTCGTATTATGTTTACAGCAGTGTTTTTGGTCAGTGAAGACACTGCAGAAGGATGGACACCAAGCAGTATCAGATGGGCATAAAGTCCTGGAATTCCTTTCTTCTTTGATCATCAGTGCATTTGATTTTTTTTTTGTGTGAAAAAAATCGCAGTCTTTTGCCCCAGTAAAGCAAGCAGAACACCACAGCGTGCTTAACCCCTTTTTTTTCTTTCAGAGGTGTTGATAAACATCTTGATCTGGGGTTAGATAACATCCGGAGATAAAGGAAGTGAAAAAAGAGAGAGATAGGAAAGAGGAGACACAAGAAAGAATAATGTCTAAATAATCAAATGACTGATATGAAATGCAAGTGAAAATTGAGAAATTACTCAAAGATTATGGCATCTCTCCATGAAAATGTATGTCTAGTTTCTCTAAGTAGAAAGGGTCACCACATACAAAGGCAAAAATTAGAATTTCCTTTTTAGCTTCATCTTTGACTCTGTAGTGAGGAAGTTTGGTGCTCGATGTTTGAATGCAGTTCAAATATACGGATAGAAAATAAAGGTCAGTATTTTAAGGTATCATGTAATCAACCTCTCTGTTCCGATGGATTGAGTATGCTTTCCAGCCTGTCAGAAAAAAAGAACCAAATGACCTTTGTCACTCAAGGAACAAAGAAACACTGTGACTTCTTATAAGTGCAGATAAAATTTGAAACCTACAGGGGAATCCATTTAAACACTCAACATTCGTTCCATGTTTTAAATTTCACAAATGAGTGTTATTTTCACTTTTGGTAATGACAGATGTTTCAAAGCCGCACAGAGATCAGAAAGTATAAGGTGATACTTAAACTGAAATCACACCTTTTTAAATGAAATATTTTGTGCCTTCTTTCAACTCACAAAATCATGGTAGGTCTGTCTTACCTCATTACAATTGAATTCATTAGTAATTATTGAAGTATTGTTCTGCTGTTGTTGAAAAAGATCTTAGTCTAATGCAATCTCATTTATTAATTACAGTGAGTTTTGCTTTGTATTTTGAAAAGGATTTTTTTGGAGCAACATTGTGACAACGTGGCTCTAAACATTGTAAACATTTTAAAATACCTATTAACCTTTTAGACACAGGTGAAATATAAGAGATGTAAAAACTTATTATACTGCAGAGACATCGGTGTGCAGTGGTTTTGTCACCCTCAGTTTCGAGAGCTCAGTAAAGGGAAATGCAGACCCTCATGCGGAAGGGAGTATGCGACTTCTTAACAGTTTAAAACACGCCAAAAATTACCCCTCATTGACCTGGCACAGGTGCTGATGAGCTGGTTAGAACAGGCCCTTCACTGCTAAAAATTAATAAGCTCAAATGACTGAATCTCAACAAAACCTGATATAGTTATCATTGCAAGCAATATGGTTGTACTTCATTATTTTCATTTTTTAAATATTTATGATCCCATTCCTTTCTTATCCAGCACAGAACTGCTGTGATCTATGAACGCATCACATAAAATGTAATCATACTTCTGCCAATATATTTGAACTCTTATTTATTCAGTATTCTATAATTTCCTTCACATAATAAGTAATATATTACTGAAAATATGCCTGGTTTCTACTGTAATTAAGTACTGCAGTAAATATACCCTTTCAGTACATTTTCACATCTGTAGCCTGCCATTTACAAACTGTAAATAATAATAAAACTATATTTATGTAAATGAATGAATATTATGTACTAATATGAATCCTTAGTATTATCAGTATCTGTTAGTATTTATGTATTTTTACTATTGTTTGTATGATTACCTTTGTAATTTGCTATTCCCTCACTTAATTTTATTAACGCATAAGTTTCAGTTTGATTATTGTCAGGTTTTCTGAGAATCTGTAAAGAGATTTAGTGAATAGCTTTGAAAGTTTTGTGGGGGTGGGGGGGGGGCAGACATGGGTTTTTTGTGCGTTTTTCTAAATGAAATTGCATGAATTACAGATCTGTGTGGTGTCTTTACTGCAGTGGTTCAGTTTTTACAGAGAACCTATATTGTCAGAAACTGCATCATCAATAGGTTTATTCCAAAAGGAAACTGACGGCAGGGCAGTATATGTATTGAGTGAAATGCTTCTATGAAAACTGTAGGTGATGTGATATGAGTCTCTTTTATTACTTTGTGCATTAATATATTATGGATTATTTTAGCTAATGAGCTGAATAGAAAACAATAAGAAAGCCACTGTCATTGCTCTATACAACATTGTTGAGCAAACACACCTAAAGCCTTTGTTTTTTTCTTTATCTTTTTCTGTGTTTTCAGGACACCTTGCTTTGCTTTGACCTTGTTGCTATCACCCCGTGAGAGTGTGTGAATTCTCAAACTGTCATATATGCCATGCCAGCACTTACAAAAGAGTAATAGCCTTGAGCTAGAGATAAACATAGTAACCTTGCTTGTCTTGCTTTGCTTCTCTTAAAGTCCCCAGTTGCACCTCTCTGAAAGGCACAACCATAAAAACCAAGAAGGCCTTTGCCAAAGGTTGACAAACCACTACAGATCCTCTTTTGAAAATCTGTGACTGTCTGAAGAGCATTCGACTTTATCTTGTATATTGTATATGTACAGGCTCTTCCCACACATGCCACCAGAATTCAGTTTGACATTCTTAGCATCTGACACATCCCAGAATGCCAACTTTTTAAAGCACATTTTTCCCACAAATCCCATACCACATGACAATGTGGCTATGGGAGTCATAGGATGATCAAATTGCTATGTTTGATATATCTTACGGAGCTTTGAAGAGGAGTTTCCCGGAAAGGGGGTCTGAATTCAGCAGCTTAGACCACTCAGCCGCACTACCCACAAAAACTTTCTCATCTGCCACTGTTGCTATTGTTGCAAACTCAATTAGTTGAGGAACAGTCCTATAAAAAGCATTATAAGTTTATATCATGCAGCAATGCTGTGGCTAAGTCCTGCATGGTTTGTTACAAGTGCTGCAGGCCTGCCTTTAAAGCAGCGCACCCTAGATGCACACTACCTCAACTATGTAAGAGGAACATACCAGGCAAGGGAACAGCCTCAGGTTAGTCACCTTTGTTCAGCTGTCTGGTGTGAGATTTTCAATTTGAGACAAGTCTGTACACGCATTTACATATATTTAACAGTTTTACTACCTTGTAAATAGTTTGTAGGGTTTGCAAACTACTGCAACACTTCCGATGTAGCTAATTTTAAGTTTACAATGGAATAATATAGATTTTCCGTAAGATCTCTTGTCTGAGAGTTTGGAAGTGTGAGTGTTATGCCAGATGCTAGAGTGGGCAGCCCTGCCCCCTGGATAGGATGCCAGTTCATTGCTGATGCTTTTGATAAATGGCTATTGAATTCATATCTCAAAATGTACATGTCTAAGCGAGAGTTTCCCTTCCCTTGTAGTTAATAGCATACATACATTTATTTAGCAGGTGGCCCTAGGTTTTGAACTGGTGACTTTCTTTTGCACAGCATCCTCACCCGCTGAGCCACACACTGCAGCCCCCTGACAGCCCGACGGCCGAAATAACCACAACTGTGTGGGAAAGCCGCAGGTTTACAATCTAAATATGCGCCGCGTTGGTGCATTACCGCGTTATCTCTTTACATTTCTTAAGGTCCACCTGCCTGCAGAGAGCATTGCTGACCTTTTCCCTTTCATACTGCATTTATGTCACATTTATATATATGATAAATGCAGTGTGTGGCTCAGTGGACTAAGCCTGTATGCCTGTAGTCAGATGGTCACTGGTTCAAACCCAGCTTCAAAATATCTGCAAGGCCCTTATCCCCTGGGTGCCCTAAAAAGTGGTTGGCCTTTATGGTCAGCTTACTCTACAAAGAGCAAGTTGAGGGAAGTATAAAGACAAATTACAGTTATTATTAAGTATCAATTATTATTATTTATTTAGCAGATCCTTTCAACATTGCTCTAAACATTTACTGATAGTCCCTGGAGCAACGGGGGCTTAAGAATCAGACTCAGAAAGATCTTTATTGGTCAAGTATATTAAACTTGCAAGGAATATGTCTTTATGTATGTGCTCTGGTATAACATGTGTGTACACATAAGAATTTTACACATACTTTTACACTAGATTGTCTACTGACAGAAGCAGCGGGGGATGGAACAGAGGGGGAAATAAATAAACAGTTGTGTGTATACTGGGGTGATGCTGGGTAGAGTGAAAAATGACTCAAGTGCAAAGTGCCTGTTGTTTAACGTAGGGCAGTTACTGTTAGAGACATTCAGGGGCTTTGGAGGGGCATAGATACCCTAACAGATTCAGGAGGCCCAGCACTTTACAGGTGCCCTTGAATACATAAAATTGTAAAATGATATAATGGAAGGGGTGAGGGGGTGATAATTACTGGATTGGGGTGTATATGCCGCTAGAAAGGACACATGCTCCCTTGAACGCCTCCCCTGTGATGTTTATGGTTTATGGGGGGGCTATAAAACACGTCCATTTTGAGTCACGGGTTATATTTTATTTTCCGTACATTAAGGTTCCTGAAATTATATATATATATATATATATATATATATGTGTGTGTGTGTGTGTGTGTGTGTCATGATCCGCCCGTCCGAGCCTCATGTGCGCCACGCCCCCCTCGTTGCTTCGTGTCGGATCCTGATTGTAACCACCTGTTGT
>JAODUD010000134.1:3541244-3553081 GCA_026784285.1 Stomatorhinus walkeri
AGCTGTTAGATCAAGAAAAATTAATATGGATAATAAGCCAGAGTCTGTAGCTAATAAAAGATCATTAGTAATTTTTAACAGTACTGTTTCAATACTATCAAGTGGTCAAAAATCGTACTGAAGTTTTTCATATAGATCATTTTGTAAGAGATAGTTATGAACCTGGGAGGCAACAATCTTTTCAAGAATTTTGGACAGATAAGGAGGGTTTGAGACAGGATGAGGTTATTAAGATCATTCAGCTGTAGACCAGGTTTTTTGATTATGGGAGTAATTATAGCAGTTTTTAGAGCAGTTGGAACCGAACCTGAAGTAAGAGAGGAATGAATAATATCAATGATAAAGGAGGAGAGGGAAGGAAGACAGAGCTTAACCAAGTATGTAGGAAGAGGGTCAAGGTTGCAGGTTGAAGACTTAGAACTACGAATTATGGAGACAATTTCACTAGTAGTAGGAATGTTAAAGTAAGATAGTGATGTCGTAAGTGGACTGGAAAATGAACAAAATTTGTGGTCAGCTATAGAACACCCAGGGAGTAATTGTGAATGAATATTGGTGATTTTAGACGTAAAGAAATGCATGACTCTATTACAAAAGAAGGTAGAGTACATATAAGAAGAAAAGATATCTGGCGGCTGCAAAATATGATTGAATATAGAGAACAGGGTACATCTATTATTCTGAATAAGTGATGCATAATAACCAGCGTTTGCATTTGAAATTGCCACCCTGTACCTCAATAGATGATTACAATACATTTCCTTGTGAATAGTAAGACCGGTTTTCTTAAAAAGTAGCTCAAGGTGACGTCCCTGAGATTTTAACAATCGTAGTTCAGAGGTGTACCAAGAGGCTGTATGAGTGAAACTTACAGTTTGGGTCTTCGCAGGTACCAATGTATCGAGGATGTTATAAAGACTGTCATTGTAATATGATACAAGATCATCCGGGGTGGATAAATAATTATTACTAGGCAAGTCATTGATTTCAGTAGTAAGAGATGATAAATCAATGTTTTTGACATTTCTAAACACAATAGAGTGGGGCAGCTTATTTTTATATAATGGTAGGTAAGCCTTAAATGAGATTAGTTTGTATTCAGATAACATAGTGTCAGACACAGTGCAGTTAATAGGGGCTATACCTGAACTGCAGACAAGATCAAATGCATGTATGTCCCTTAGAATGTGTAGGAAAGTCTATATATTGCTTAAGTCCAAAACTTAAAGCATGACAAAAAATCCTTTGTGAGTGAATTATTTTCAGTGACCACATGGATATTAAGATCCCCAAGAAGCATTATGTTAGCTGACAAATAGCACAGAGAGGCAACATAGTCAGAAAATTCACTCAGAAAAAGAGGATTCGGTTTTGGTGAGCAGTAAACAGCAGCAAGGATAGTAGGTATAGTATTAATATTCAGAGAAGCAAGTTGACCTTATATTTCTTATTATAGAGAATAGCAAGACCACCACCACGACCTGAAGTATGAGCTTGACAGGAATAGACAAACCCCGCAGGTGAGGTGTGGTTCAGTTCAGCAAAAGCCCCGGGCTGTTGCCAGGTTACAGTCAGACATGGAAGATCAAAACCAAGATCTGTCACTAAATCACAAATCAAAGAACTCTTGTTAGTTAGTGAACGAACATTTAACAATCCAAAGCAGATGCCATCCTGAGATCCTCGGTCAACATGTCTAGGTAAACTGGTAAGCAGAGTGATCAATAGGACGTCTGTCATTTTTTCTGTGAGAATGCCTATGAGTTGACAGAAAGGGTGGAATAGGGTTAGCATTATCCTGGTAACAGTTCCTGATTGAACCGTGTTGGGAAAATATTCTATAATATTCATGATGTCTATCCATCATGTTGTCAAAGGTTCTGACCGCGATTTGATCATTGGAAGGAATAAGAAGAAATGTAAAAAAAAGGTCATATGTTTGCCCATGACCTGTGAGTTCCTGCACATGGGGCACAATAACTATTCTATTAGAATGAAGAGTTGTAGTCAGACATGTTGTAGAATATGTTATTCCTTAAGATACGTCCATCCAGCTGTCTTTAAAATAATAGGAGGGACAATTCCAAAACAAATTATAATTGTCAATAAAAACAGCATTATAAGCAGCACAGGCAGAGTTGAGCCATGTATTGAGATTCAGGATGCAGTTGAAATGGCCGTCGCCCCGGTTAAGCAGTGACATAGGCCCAGAAATAAAAATGTGCTTACCACAGTGTTGAAGCATGCGCAGGAGCTTGGAGAAATCCTTTTTAAGAATCCCAGAGATCCAGTTAGTGACATCATTACCAAGAACATGTATGATCACAGTAATAGCAGAGGTGTGTTTATCCAGGAGACGGGGAATATGTTCCAGGATATTCTTGACCTGTGCACCTGGGAAACAGTACGTCACAGCAGATTTTCTCCTAATGCACCTCACTATTGAGTCACCTACTATTATTGTAATTGGAGAAAATTGGTGAGAAGATGATGATGCATTAGAGTTGCGTTGCTGTAGAAATCCATTTCTCCTAATGTGAGGGAAAACGGCAGTATCTGAGACAGGATGAGTAGTCACAGCTGGTGCAGAGTGGGGAAATCCACTGGAGTGATGGAGCTCAGCATCCTTTAACATTCTATGACGAGAGGAGGACTTTAATAGTTGCGATGAGGGCTTTTCCCCTGTCCTCAGCCGGGAGATGGTCTTCGACCGTGTGAGCCCCTTATTATCGGCTGGGGTGGAACGTTGGATGTAGCATTGACCATGGCCAGCATAGTCAAGCAGAACCTCATCTTCGTGAATGTTTCTAAGAGTGGATATCCTGTTTTCCAAGTCCACTATTTATTCCATTAAATGAACATCATTTTCTGCAGGTAGAGTGCTAAAGTACCCTAGCCTAGCACCAATCATGCTCTATGTACCTGTAACAATAGCAGTAGCAGCAGCAGTAACTCTTGTGTATCTGATTATAAAATACCATAAAATATAAACATAGTCCTTGGCAGACTGCAATCCGATTACTGGACTAAATTTCCTGAGGATGCTGACTTACTCCTTTGATCAGAAACTCATCATGCATCCAAATTTTGACATTTAATCATGCAACACAAACTCAGTGTAGGTCTAGTCCAGGGCTTTTAAAATCACTACTGTTGAACACTGTTTTATATTTGTATTGTTATTATTAACAGCCATATTATCTTATTACTCTTATTATACATTTAATTCTTTTTTATTCTTTACACTATTTTTATAGCATATTTCTTCAGAAGCAGGTAAAAAAAGCATGCCACTACACATTAATCAGGGTCTCTGCAGGTTTTATCAAGTTAAATTTAAGGCTTTTTAGACCCTTTTAAGACCATTATGAATGCAATTCAAGACTTACAGCTCCAGAAAAAATTGAGACCACACTATATTCATTTAAATCTGCATAATTAAATCCTGCAAGGAGGCTACACTGCATGGCAGGCTGCTTCCAGGTTCAAAATTTCTGAGACAGCAGCACAGAGAGCAAGGAGACATTGGAAATGACCAAAAACCAGCCAGAAGGGCAGAAGCAAATTTATAATGCATGATCACCTCCTTAGGCAGTGCCTCATAAATTGGTGGATGACCTCAAGTTGTCATGATCCGGCCGTCCGAGCCTCATGTGTGCTACGCCCCCCTTGTTACCCCGTGTTCAATCCTGATCGAAACCAGCTGTTGTCCATCCGTACCTGATTATCCCTTGTATTTAGTCCGCGTCTGAGTCCGTCCCCCCCACATGAGTCATTGTGGTGTCCTGTGGTGTTATGCGTGCCTCCTGTTCCTGCCCTTCGTCTGAGAATAAATCCCGTGTTTACCCCGACCTGCTGCCTCGTTGTCGTCTTGCCTGCCTCTTGCCTCCGACACCCTGTCCCCGCGACGTGACACAAGTGATCTTCAAAAATAATGGAAAACATTAAGTCATGGGAAGTAAACTGCTAGGGCAGTTCGTATCAGGCTCGTAGAAGCAGGACAGAAGTCCCATAATGCATGGAAGAAGCCCTTCATGAATGAGAAGCAGGGAAGAGCCAGGCTGGAGATTGTACACAGGGGCATACCCATAAACTGAAAAATGAGTGGAAATTGAAAATTTTGCTGTAGTCTCTTAATTTTCCATAGCTGTATTTCACTGCTATTTTGGCAAAGAAAATCAGTCCCAGAAGAACTTGCAAAGTAAATAAATTTATTCATATTCAACATTCAGCCATTTATTTTTTGATGGGAGAAGATGCCACACTGACCCACAAACCACATTGCGACACACTGGCTGTATGAGCTCCGCAAAGTTCTGACCAGACTACACAGTTTGTGATTAGCAGTTACTGTTGGTTGTGTTCTGTAGTTTTGCTGCAGCCTGATCAATACAAATATTTCCCAAAAACACATTTAAATGCGACATAGGTTTATTCAGCTCTATAACAGTAACGTTGACTTCATAGCCCAATTAGGTTTTAAGACCAGTCAAATGTAAGACATTTTAAGGCCTAAAATTCAGATTATTGGATTTAGACTTAAGGATCCATGAAAACCCTGAATAATAATGCATGATCGAGTATATGACAAAAAAACTTGCTTTTATTTACTTGGCTTATTTCTTATTTTTGAGTTGTTAATCTCATTTAACAACAATAAAAACAACAACAACAACAACAAAATAATAATAATAATAATAATAAACTTGAAGCTTAAAAACAGCAGCAATTACTGAAATGTTACAGTACAAACTAACTTTCCTCAAAATGAGGCAAGACTCAACTGTTGCCGTAATGAGGTATGATCTCTTACATTCTTGGAAGACAGCTGGAATTTCCGAAAAAAAATACAGAAAAACAATGACTGTATTAGCATTTCATGACTGTAAACTAAGCAAAATGAAGGAAACAACTGATCAAAATAGTTGAACATCAGGGATAGAATGTTTCCATACCAACACTGACTTGCTTTTAGGAAGTGAAGAACATGAATAGTAATCGTGAAAATTGTCTTCTCAGTTCAGAAAAAAACAGAAGATGAACACAATAAGATAAACCCCATACAATGTCTGATTTATTCTTTATGGCCTTTGGTTCCATGGATGCCAGTCATAAAACTCTTGGTGAAAATGTCTGGCTAAGTCACCCAGCTTCAGTAGGAATTTGCTACATTTTATAGGACAGCATTTTAAATGTCACCTGATTTGTGATATTATGCTAATGTTTTGTGCTATACTGAACAGCGCAAATAATACATGCAAAAAGGTAGTTGCTGTAGTAGAAAATCTACTTTTGACAACAACAAGAACATTTAGCAACGTCAGATATTCTTAATTTCCATCAGAGTGAAAATATTGTGAATCCCACTTTTGTTAATAATAACATAAGAAGAGGTTATGTCTGTTCAATAAGACCATATCAAAACTGAAATTCATGCAATAAATGAGGCTAAAGTGAATAACACATTAACACTCCCAACTCAAACCCAGTTTTATAAAATAACACATAAAATCTGTTCCACCGGTGTATTCCTAATATTATAATACACAAAAATAGATTTTTAGAGTTATAAATGAAACATAAAAACAGACATTACACAGGAAAAGGGGCACTACTTTCCATGGGTACTTTCCTATCTCAATATTCCTGAAAGTGCAATTACAGAAATGGAATATTAAAACTACTATTAAAAAATACTTTAATAAAAATCTGCCACAAAAATAGACAATTATTATAATGGACAATAATTATCACCTTGTCACATATGCTTGAACACCAGCATTTCATCCCTTTATAAAATCTAACATTTACAACATGCTGAAACTATTACTCTTTACAATTGCAAAATTCTAGGAATTTTCAAATTCGGAAACTACAGAAATAACAGGCAAATATGAGAATTAATGGGAATAAACTGGAAATTCGCAGGTGAGCCTACAACAGGGAACATAAATGTAGATGAAAAAAATATTGAAGGCAGTAATAGTGATATAATTGTGTAACCAAGTGCTTGGGAGTAATCGTGTGCATAAAAACATCCCAAAATAAGCATCTGCATCAAAATGCACTGCTTATAAGTCACATTCTATGTTGTATTATTTATACAGTTTGCCATATCTGACAACTTGCACAGAGTTCAACATTTCCAAAATTCCCCAGCTTAACTTCCCATAGAAAGTTTCCTGACATTTCCACCCCTTTGCAACCCTATTACTCATAGCTTTTTGTAAGAAATAGGCTCTCAGAGCTTCTTTGACTGGACACATAACCCAAGATAATTTCGATTTCCCCTTCACCTAGACTTCTTACCCTGAGTCTCGCAACCCAGATCTAGGAAAACCCGGGAGACTTGAAACATCCCAGCCTGAGGAGAATTCCCACATACCATGCTACCAGGACTACAGTCATGAGAGGCTGTTCCCCAACTTAGAGCGTTTTGTTACTCAAAGGGCTACAGTGATTTATAAATACTTGCTACAAGTTTGCTTTCTGACTGCACAAAAGAATAAACCATATTTTCTCAGCATGAGCAGCTGTTTAGATTTTTTCTCCCCAACAAAAATGGCAAATGATTGAGTCTCCATACATTACACTTATATATCATATCATATCAAATCATATCATATATCATCTTGGAGCAACAATTTAGCAACAATTTAAATATGCTAACAAAAGAAAACTGCTTCTCCCAAAACCAGAAAACAGCCTTAAGGGGAATAAAGCTACATTAGCTCTAATGTACTCAGTAACAGGTCTTTTCAATGTCTACCATTTGGTTGGTGTATTTCTCCTCAGGAACAATAGGATCATCCCACAGTGTGATTTGTTGATCAGGGGGCGAGGCGGAGCTCAGCCTCAGCCTCAGTCGGTGAAGCATATGGTGTCGAAAATTCACGCACAAGCAACTGTAAAGTGTGGGGTTTAACAAAGTGTGCAGATAGCACAGCGCAGTGGTCAGACCCAAAGCTGTACTGAGGGGCACTGGTGTCTCAGAATAATCAAAGTCTTTCCTTCTATATATGGTGACCACCAGTAAGGTTATGCTAAACGGTGTCCAGCAGATAAAAAAGGCCACCACTAGTGCCAGGATAAGCAGTAGGCTCTTTTGTGTTTGTAGTCTTTGTGACTTACTGTGCAGCAACAGCATTATGGAGACGTGAGAGAAGACTATGACCACTGTGGGAATGAGGAAGCCGAGAGTGAAGTACAGCAGGTGGGAAGCCAAATGCCAATTGCTGCCATTGGTGGAATTGTAGTTGTAGTCACATTTAAGCCTTTTAAATTGCTCTAGGAAGACCCAGTCAGGGATAGACAGGATGAGGCAGAAGAACCAGACGAACAGACAGCTGGCCTGCACCTGCCAGGGCTTTCGACAGGAATACATCTGCACAGCGTGGACGATGGCCAGGTAACGATCCAGACTGATGCAAGCGAGTAGGAAAATGCCACAGAAGAAGCTGATCTGAAGAAAAAAAAATGAAGAAAAACACTGAGGTTAAAGACAGCATGAGAGCAGAACGATACAGAAACGCAAAATGAAAAAAGAGGGAAGTGAAACAATATGATACTAGATGGAGCCTTTAGCTTTGCATGCTATTTATGCATTTCTGCAGTAGCTTCACTGTTTTACAGGGGGTAGATGGAAAACACTTTGCTGTATTTATATTAAAGCGAATGCTCTGTGTAACATCTAAACTACATCTTAACCTATACACACAGGAGACTCCAGGTTTCTCTCAAAGCTGAGGGAGCCCAAACAATCATTCATTATACACCCCGAACACACCACACATCAAAAATACTAAGTACAATTACAATAAATGATTACTACACACTGAGTAACAATATCCTCATTCAAATTTACACCAGCCGCAGTAGGACCAGAGCAATAAAAATCTTCAAGCATCCATCTCACCCCAATCACTCTCTGTTCTGCCTGCTGAACTCAGGCAAACGGTTCCGCAGCCTTATGACCAGAACTGAAAGGTCAAGGAGAAGCTTTTTCCCCAGGTCATAAGGCTCCTAAACCAGGACAAGTCTCAAGGCCCCTAGATGGTAACACTGACATCACTCTGTTTATGTGCCCATAATCCTATGAGTACTGCTTACATTAAGTTCATATTGTCCAAATTGTTAGTACATTTCTCAGGTCTCTTGCACATTGCACTTATATTGCACAGCACAATCACTTTTACCTTATCACTTATGTATAGATTATGTACAGCTGAACATTACATATCTTTTTATTTTATATTGTTATTTTTCTATATTTTGTTATTCTCTTACCATGCAAAGCTGCTCGGAGTGACCAGGCTTACATTTCACTACATGTTGAATATGCACTACTGTACGTGACGAATAAACCTCTTGAAGCTTGAATCAAAAAGGTTATAACTTTGCAATACAGTATAATTTTGACTTAATATGTTATAGCATTTTCATCTGACCTGTTCTATGCTCCCTGTATCCCCAGTTAAATAGTCTATGCACAGTGTACAAAAGAATTTGCCCATGGAAGGATCAGCCACTACCTTGAAAACGGCTCCCATCAGCTTGCAGAAAGGAGTTGCAATGGTCCAGTTCCAGGCAGCTTCAGCAGCCCAGAAAGGCAGTGTGATGAGCAAGAGAAGGTCAGCCACAGACAGGTGCAGGATGAAGGTATCTATATAGCTCCAGCACCGCTGCGACCAGCACAGAACCACCAGAACTAAGACATTCCCAAGCAGGCCTCCAAGCAGGACCAAGGAGTACAGTATGGGGATGAACACAGACCGAACCTGCTGGAAGTTATCCACGTCGGTTTTGTAATCATTGTAGTCATATGTGGTATTTTCCAAGAACAGTCCGTCCAGCTCTAAATCAAACTTTTTCTGTTAGCAAACAAGCATATTTAAACATTAGGAGTGACATTTAATTACATGGTCATGGCAACTTGAGACTGCAGTATCCCCGTTGAAACTAAGGACAATGCATATTTCTGCAAATATGTTTCTACATTAAATCAGTAAGTAATTAATCGATAAGTCACCGTTTTGCTGAAAATATGGTTTTATATGTTTATTTGTTACATCTTTTCCTTAATTAGCAGTACGTTAGCATAAATTCAGAATGAAATAGCAGTAATTTAAATATATTCGTGTTATACAGAACACAAATTTGAAGAATTTCAGTACTAAGATAAAGGAGATGGCTCATCTGTGAACAACGCTTTTAACACATGACTGTCGCATGTGTCATGTGTCGCCAGTCATCAAAACAACTCAAGCACGGTAACCAGAACCATAAATACAATGTGCGTATAACTCGATTATACTAGATCTAGAAAGAGACAAAAACATGAGAGCCGCATTTAAACATTCATCACTTGTAAGTAACATAATAATGAAGTTTTGTAGCCCACAAAAAAGGTTCCGCTTTCAGTTTAGTTTTAGGTCATACAAGTTCATGCAAATGGAAATTATTAGTACGCTCCATAGTTTAAGAAAAGCCATGACTATATACATATATAACACATATACATATATTAAACATACAAAAATAAAATCCGCAATAAAAGATGGCAAAGATATAAAACTTTGAACGAACTTACCAAAGTGTCCATGACTTTGCTATTCTGAGAAGTGTCTGCTGACGTCGATATTTTGTTTCCGCGGCTCACATAGGATTTTGCAACAGCGCTTTGGCTGTTTCACAATACTGGGAAAACCCAGATATGCATCAAGAAAGAAATGCAAAGAATGTCAAACTGAAAGCCAGTGGGAAAGCATGACGAGATTGTTCAAAGAAACAAACCCGAACGTCTCTCCAAAACTCTACAAGTGAGCCTCCCAGCGTTCATGCATGGAACGTTTCCTTTTTTCAACGTCATTTCAATCCGCGAAAATAAAAATAGCAACTAAAACACAAGTCGTTTTAGAATCAGATATCACTACAATATAACAATGCAATGTTGTTGAGGCAGGTAAATCACAAACTACTAAGCAAAGAAATTCGACATTTTGTTTGGTAATAATTACACTAACAACATTTAATTAGTGGTCCCATGCACTGCATAGGCGGTATTAGCATTTCAGTTCAAAGATATATATAGCCATCTTCTAAAAGCGTATCCGCATCGCGAATTTACAAACTCCACACAGCATAGAACCCAAAACTTTCGATGTGCTAACCACTGGGCCATCCCTTAAAAGAAAAAAATGAAATCTATAACGGGCAAAGCAGTTTCATTTCAAACGTCAAACAATGATGTTATACACAAAAGAAAAAGTGTGTGTGTGTGGGGGGAGTGTTTAATAATGGAATAATTTAAGCATACATTCAGACTCCGGACAGCACATTCGAAAGATTAACGAGAACTCGAGGCCGTTCTCTTACGAGTACTCCGTGTCTTACGCATAATAAGGAACTCATTTCCCATTGGACACTGTGAAGGGGGGTCGGGTGACGTGGTTCAGCAAAGGCAGTTGGTGGCAGGGGGTGGAAATTACACTGCACAACAAAGTTTTTGCTTTTTACACTGTTGGGTGTGCCTTATAGATTTTTTGCTGCTGATCACAAAAATTCATCCAAATTTGCCCATTAATTAATTGAAATCTTCAGTTTTGTCATGTATTTTTCTCATGTTTGTGTCCAAAAATTTTAATTTCTTTAAGAGACCTATCAACAATGTTTTGTACAGTCTGAGAATGGGATCCGGCCAGGTTGGAAACTGTTTTGTGGAAGTTTGCTGCCTGGGCAAGCTGGAACTGCCTCAGCAGGCTATAAAAGTGGCCTGCATACACAGATGCGGCTCATTGGGTTAATATAAAACTGATAGTGTGCATGTATTGTTTCAGAATATAGCATTGCTTGAGTAGTAATGTAACAAGCAAAGTAGATGCTATAGACATTTGCAGGATGATTGGTGTCGGTCCATATGGGTGATTCTATAATTGCAGATTCATTTGGTGTCCGAAGTGATTATTTTTGTCCTGCTTTGTTCAAATGGCTTTATTTTTTTCTGATTTTAGTACTTGGTTACTCACTTTTATGGATCATAAGATTCCATATCAGGATCACAGCCTATTTTCTTTAAAAGGTGTCTTATCTGAAACATATAATTTCTTGTTGTCTGAACTGGTCAGTGGTTTTTGTCCATCATGAATTGCTGTCTAATAAAAATATTTTGTAATACTTTTCTTTTGGTGGCATTCCATTTATTTTATTTATGAAATGTCTAAATAGTCAATTTAATAATTCTACCACATAATTTTTTTTAAAATAACTTCTCTTAAAGATATGTGTCCAGGAATCTTGCATCAATTCTGTTACCATACCATATTTTCCCTTTAAATTGGTGGAATTATCTCCCACAACTATGTAAGCTACAGGAAATGATGCCACTTCCTCTTACTTATAAGCTCTTAAGCACATGGAGGTATGTGCATTCTTCTCTGTGAAATATTATTTTAATCTGAATAGTACTTGGACCAAGAGTATTTTTTAAAAATGTCACACGTTACCATGATATCAAAAGGAAGGCACTATTGATTTTTGACCAAAAATATGTTTATTTAAAATTTGTTTAACCATGATTTGATTAGTGCCATGTACTTTTAGCATTTATGCTAGCGAGTGGAGTTTTTGTCTTAAAAGTTTAAAATTGTCAAGTCTGTTACGGTCAAACTCTGTCACCAATGTAGAGTAACAGTTTTGACAGCAAGTAACACCATTGACGAAATCACAGTACAATGTTCAGTTTAACCTACATTTCTGCTTTAGATATAAGAACATAAGAAATTTACAAACGAGAGGAGGCCATTCGGCCCATCAAGCTCGTTTGGGGAGAACTTAATAGC
>JAODUD010000134.1:3555627-3567525 GCA_026784285.1 Stomatorhinus walkeri
ACACAACAGTCTTCCTTTCTCAGCTTCCACCACTTTGTCCTCTGCTCTGCCTTTGTCCTCTTCACCCTCCTCACCACTAGGGTTATTTTACACGCCACTGGTCTCCCTGAATAAATGTCACTATTTGAGGCTGAGACAATCTTTCATCTCTCTGTTAATACAAGGTTCAGTTGGAATAATGCTATTAGTGCAGTCCTGCACTGCCTTGGCATCTGCACTCTTCAACGTTACCTCGGAGATCCGCCCCAGGACCTCCTCGGGACACCTCCAGGGGCTGCTGAGTTTGGGTGACATCCACTTTTTCCTGAAGGAAACAGAGTTGGCACAGGTAGTCTAGTCCTGGTCGCTGACAGCTCTGGTTCAGGGGGCGAGCCAAACCGCAGCTCATGGCCAAACTCGAGGGTGGCATTAAATTAATTTAAAAAAACTGAGAACTTAAAGCTAATAATCAAAAAATGGTGAGTGAGTTTATGTAAATGACACTGGTGCCATGATAAGGATTTGAATATACTATATATAAGTATATGATTTCCAGTTTAGTTTGATAAATACTACCACATGACATCTCAAACCTCAAAATAATCATGCTCATTCATACATTCGTAAATAAATTAATATATATATGAATAATCATTACATCCTGTCATGACTAAGATTGCATCTCCCAGGTCAAAATATCTTGCCTGCAACACTGAAAACTCATTCTTCTGGAGCAGATGGGGCAGGAATGGCTGGGTACTGATATGAGAGTTGGGCCAAATAGCAGAGCTAGCTCTGGTTTTCCTTCCAGTCCTGGAGAGGACCAGACTCCTCAGTATGGCATGATAGGCTTAGGTAACTGGGTATCTCCTCTGATGCTGGTACCTGTGTAAATGTGGATGGCACTTAGGTGTCCATAAATGCAAAATGTTTTTCATTTTGGTGGAGACGGGTGGTTCTTAGCTGTTGCTTCTTTTGGTGGAAGAAGTAACAAGACCTTCTGCATTAGAATATGGATGTTTTCTCTTTCTCTGCTCATGCATCAGTCAAGTTTAAATCTTGGGTCCAGGGTCACAGCCAACTGAATCCACTCCATGCCAAACTCAGACAATCCCAATCAAGGATTTTACAGCTGTGACCTTTGTATGTGGTGCCATTGTTGCTGCAACATGGCGAAGGTCTCTGACACATGAAGCAACATAACTCACATTTACAACTCTATCAGTCTGGCATCTATCTGTTGCTTCCTCAAAAGGTTCCTGGGTTTCACAGAGCAGTTAGTCAAGATGTCATTTACTGTAAACCAAACAGGGGCTTCCAGCTCTGACAAAACATATGACTGTATCATAAGAAATGCACTCATTATTTTCAGCTAGCTGTGCCATCTTGTTGCATTTGTAGCTGGGAGCTTTACATTAGCTTCAAGAATTTCCACTGTTCTGCTCTTCATTTCCCTGTTTGGCCAGCAGGTGTTGATGACCACCTCATTTCAGTCCGGAAGTGATTGTTAATGACCTTCAACTGTTCCTTGTTACTCCCAGCTCTAGTGTTTAATTAGTGATAGCCTATACCTGTCTGTCATTCAGCTCTTTGTTTCTTTGTGTAGACCCCTT
This sequence comes from Stomatorhinus walkeri, assembly GCA_026784285.1. NCBI lineage: Eukaryota > Metazoa > Chordata > Actinopteri > Osteoglossiformes > Mormyridae > Stomatorhinus > Stomatorhinus walkeri. The sequence continues at coordinate 3,557,220 of JAODUD010000134.1, forward strand.
GTTGCTCTTATTTCCTGTCCTTTTTTGAGTTAATATTAAAGCTCCTTTTACGTCAGCCACTTAAAATCTTTTGTTGGTGTTCTGCACGAGATGCTGGACGTCAATGTGTACAATAGGATTGAATGATTTATTTTTTTCAAATTGAAATCGTGATTTGACACAATGTGATTAGCAAATTACAAAGGCTGCGATTTAGTGTATGCATTATATGCCATGTGTGACCCAGGGTTTAAAACTGTTGTGAGAGTAGTTCTACTTTCTGCTATTCTTGTATGACAGTGATTCTCAGAAGTGCCGTGCTCCTCGCATGCCAGTTATGATCACCAAACAGAAGGGGGCCAAGGTGACTGCGTATGCACCCACAAACAGCAAACGTGAAATCCAAGGAAAATTTTATTTGAAGTGTGAAAAAATTGATTCTGCTGCTAAACTCTAAGTGAAATACATACCTATTTCATGGTCAGCAATCATTTACAGAAAGGTCCTATTGTGCATTTCCTTAATTATTATTATTTTTTTATTACTTTAACATAATCTCAGCTTTGGTAATAATTGTTTTATATTTGATTGCTCTCTACCAATTTAATAATTTTAAGATGTTTTGTCTTAAATTAATAGTAAATTGTTGCAGATAAACAGTATTTGGCATTGTCAGAGAACAGCATCCACACTGAATCATATGATTGTCGCCATCATATGACAATGTAAAAAGTTTGATTTGTTTAGAAACTGTTCTTGGTGTTCAGGAATGAGGTATTTAATAAAGGTTCTCATCCTTGCATTAGAATATAGAGCAATTACTAATTTGATGGTATCTCATGGTAATGCTGGGTCATATGGTTTAAATCTATTACACACTGAATATTGAACTGAAGCTTGACTTTTAAAAAATATTGCAAATCACACTATCTGTTGTAATCTAATCATGAGTAGATATTTTCCCCAAATCGTTTAACCCTAGTATACAAAAATATATGCCTTCTATTTCAGGACTAAGGCTGCTTATAGTCTAAAAACCCTGCACATACCAGGACTATGGTGAAATTCTGTAAAAGAACATTTTGATGTTAACATGAATATGAATCAACAATATTCCCAACAACACGTGAAATAGCACCTCTAGAATCGGAGAATACAATGGTCACATAGCTGAAATTATTATACAACACATCTGGGACTGGAAATCTTATTCAAGCAATGTATTTACAGCTAAAAGGCATTATACACCATGATTCCCTTTACATTTATGTGTGATGTCTAAATACAACGTTGTTGGTATTCCCAGTAACAATAATTGCAGTTACTGTCGTCAACAAGAAACTGTCAGAATAAACAGTCACAGTAATCCACAGCCTGTTTCCCATTTACAGTGAATGGCCACTGAATGGAAGTCCAGTAAATGTATATTTTGTTGTCTGTTAAAGGCTGTCATCAGCATGAGAATGATACAGCACCAGAAATATTAGCTGCAAGCATGATGTCGTGAGCGAAGTTGAGCACGGACTGGGGAATCAGGAGCGGGAAGATGGAGAATCCAGAAGGAGGGGTTTATTAAGGAAAACAACAAGGTGAGGAACAAAAACAGCAATGACTCCAATGACAGGACTGGGGAAACATACTGGAATGCGGACTGAAATACACAGAACTAATAACAGAAACAAGGAACAGCTGGTAAATGCAGGGATTTCGCACAAAGTTAACGAGGGGCCATTGGCACACAGGAAGGCCGAACGAGCAGGGCGTGAATGGCCTGATAAAATACTATTAAATGTTGATACTAGATCCGTAAAAAATTATTTAACCTGAGAAGTATTTGCTATAGTTCAATATCCCGCAAAAATGAAAAAGTAATGCAAATTTTTTTTTTCCTCTGCACTACTCTGCATTTTCCCCTTTGCTCTGCATTTCTGTGGGAATTTAGGAACTTTTTTAGATGTCATTTTGCTTTTTTTTATTTTACTGTCCTAGGTGTTTCTTGCTTTTTCACTTCTGCATTCCATAGCTTTGTTCCCTGTTATATGGTTGTTGCTCTTTGTCTTGTCAGACCTCCATCCTTTCTCAGATATGAAGCGCAGAATTACATGATGACAGAGAAGTAGGACGTGTTTTCGCTATCTGTGCTGAGGGTGCCAGATCTTCTGCGTCTCTGCTGGTTCATCCCCCATCCCTTCAGACCTTGGTAGCCCAGAGAGCACAGAAGCCCCTTCCACATGATCAGCAGCTCCTTGCGGAACTTCACCCCCACGAATCCATAAAGCAGGGGATTGAAGGCACAGTGTGTAAGTCCCAAGCTCTCGGATATCATGGTGCCAATGTCCAGTGCCTTATTCATTTCACATCCCAGTTGAAACAGGTTCAAACGATTCAAGTATTCAACGAACCGGAATCCGTTGTAAGGAGCCCAGCAGAGCAGGAAGATGGAGACCAAAGAGATGATGAGACGCATTGACTTGCGCTTCTGCCTACGACTTGCATGACACAAGGAGCGGAAGATCCTGATGTAGCAGTACAGCATGACCAGCAGGGGGAGCCCAAAGCCTAAGATCAGGTTGACCATTGGCAGCACCACGTGCCAATTTGTGTTCTCAGGGAAAACGAGGTAACAGACTCGACGATTCGAGTGTTTCAGTGGAATGACAGTCTGGTATGTGACATCCACCCAAGCTAAGCCAAGGCAAGCTGTCCACACCACAGCACAAGCCATTTGGGCATGGCAGCTCCGGCGGTGCCACCCTGCAGTCACCACATGCACGATAGCCAGGTAGCGGTCGAAGCTGATGCATGCCAGGAGCAGGATTCCACTGTAGAGGTTGACAGAGAAGATGGCGCTGATCATCTTGCAGCCCATTTCTCCGAACACCCACCCCTTTGCCCACTGAATAGCATAGAAGGGAAGCGTCATGGCGAGCAGGAAGTCTGACACTGCCAGATGCAACAGGAAGGTGTCGGTGAGAGAGTATGAACAGGGACCTTCACGAGACCGGCGGTAGCGCCGCACTACGCACAGCACCAGCACGTTTCCCACCACTGCTATGACGAAGACCAGGATGAAGACCACTGGAATGAAGGTCTCTGCAAACTTGAACGTGATCTGGTAGCTGCAAGGTGTGGCATAGGATGATGTCTCATCATTTGTCATGTTTAGGTAATCGTCGTCCTGAAAGCATAGCAGAAAGGGCTCATGAAGTTGTCAGTTAAGTCAGCACTTAGTGGAAGAACACCGACGGCTTTTTGCTTAGCCAAGGACACAAACAAAACAAATTAAGCTACTATAATTTGACTCAGCAATGACACCTCAAAAACAGCTTACGTACTGTATATCAAAATGGATACTTTTAAACTGCAACCATTAAAATTATTTAGAATGATCAACAAGAACATTGTGTGAAAAAAGTTTACATATTGTAGCTCCTCACTATTTTAGTCATGAGAGACCTTTGTTTGCCTGGCCTGAGATATTTTTTTTTCAGAATCACACTTTGCCTGGCCAGGGATGGTGTTTTTTCAGAATTACTCTTCCTTTCGATAACACTACATTTCTGTATATAAAGCCATATGAAAATAAACAGCATGGTTCATATAGGGCTATCAAGCATTTTTCTTATTTCAATTATATATAGCAACACATGATGTCTATTATATATTCACTGAAATTCAGTGTTTTTCCTTGTATGATTATGGCCATATTCATACCAAATAACCCACTTCACATGTGAGGCATTCAAGGGAAAAATCTATACGAAAAATATAATACTTTTACATTACCTTACATTTTACCATAGATGATAACATTAGGCTCTAGTAGAAAGTATATTTTTATTGTTTGTTGTTTCTTAAAATTTTATATATATTTTATATATTTTTTATATTATTCTGATGAAATGCATCTATAATCTTCCCACATTCAGTTGGTTTAATTAGACATGAGAAAAAGTGAGATTAACTCAACTATGTTATATTCTCAGAACACAATGTGAACACATAAAATGAAACAGAATGTTTCCGTCTCACAAAACTCAATCTAGTTATGTGGAACCACTGTCCACGATTAATTTGAGTTCAGTCAAAGAATTATGCCTAAAAATGAATACTGACAAAACATCAATTTAATATGCATTGTACATGTCATGTAGGACCTGTGGTGTGTTGGCGACTGCCCAGGGGTGGTTTCTGACTGCGTCCGTTGTTCCGGGATAGGCTCCAGGCCCCCACGACCCCAGTGGGCATTAAGCGGTTACGATAATGGATGGGTGGATGTCATATAGGACTTGTGTCTCTGACAGTACATCGATTTAATATGCATTATACATCTATGTAAAGCGTATATATTTCACAAAACATATGACTAATGACACATTCATTTAATGTGGATTGTATGTGAATGCAGGACATATATGTATGACAGTAAAGTAATTTCACATGTATTTTATATATATGTCTAATGACACATTAAGTTAATATGCATTGTATATTGTATAGTGTTATATAAAGAGCTTATATGATTTTCGTAAAACACATGAGTCATATGTTGTTTTTAAAATCTTTTACATATGGGTATACACACAGCATTCATTTTTATACAGTCTCAAAAAACAATCAAAACACAATACATATAACGTGGTTACTTGCAGCTGTAAAATCCCATGCACAAGCATAATCAGGTTTATTTTTTGTTTAAAAACTATTGCCAGATTAACTGTTTAATCCTTGATGTGCACTGTTCATGTATCTCATGCAATTCCTGATTGGGCTTTTCTTTTGATAGAGGAATAAAACGTTTTCATTTTTGGTATTAACACTGAATATCAGGTTGATGATTTTGGAGATAGTGCCTTATTATCTAATAATGCAGCACATTTATTTAAAACATTTTGCATAAAAAACAGCATTTAAACATTATGATTAGATTTTAGGTCACCTGTTTTATAAACTATCCCTGCTTTTCCAGATGCCCACCCTTCCTGGCATTGTTTATCAGGCAGATCCTGAGACAGATTCAGGGTTACTCACCTCATCAGAGTAATCCGGGGTCATCGTGGAGAGCTGCTGCCCAGCCATTTTGGCAGGTCTCACACAAAACTATAGCTGCAGAGTGATGTGTCTTGCCAGACAAACTCTATGCTCTTTATCAGCTCAACAGAGTACTAAAATAAGGAAGTCAGACAGCAAGAAGAACCATACCTCACTTCCACAACCACTGTGTCTTTAGTCAAAAATATTGGCTTGTAGTCAACAGATTTTAATAAACAAGTGAGGAACAGATAACACAATATTATCGGTGTTTAATCAATCTGCAGAACTCAGCAAGCTGTCATGGTTTTGGGATTTTGCTGTTTAGACTTTTCTTTTGCGATTTGTATGGTTATTTCTTACTTATTTCTGATGAGAATCTGTCATGCAAAAGCATGTCTTACATCAAAGCCAGCAAGATGGCACAATGCCTAAATGACATAGGTCAAATTTTGGAGATAAAAGAGGGTAGAGTGATGAAGTTTGGCCGGAAAAGTACAAAGCTTCTGATCTCAGGAAGTAAAACTGCTGCACTGAGTTTGTGCTTGTGGTTTGGTTCAGCTTATGGTTTGCTTTGTTTTGTGCCGTTTGCATCGCACCCTGAAGCACCAGGGTGTCCAGGGTTAGCCCATGCAATAAAGTGCTCCTGAGCATGTTTATAGTGTTACTTCTTATATGGTGAAAAAGGCATCATTGATGTACACTACTGTTTATTTTAATGATTGTTAATTATCATGCATGAGCAAATGTGAAATTTTAGGAGTACTCCATGATCATTCATCCCAGTGGGAGAATCACAGGAATCTGTGCCTTGGTCATTACTGTGTCTGTCTGGTTTACATAAGATATTTTGGCTATGTAGATAAATACAGATAAATTTACTGCTGAGAACAAAATTATACAGTGCAGCAATATTAAGCTGAATGAAAATGAAATTCATTTAAATGTAGAACATAAGAAACGAGAGGAGGCCATTCGGCCCATCATGCTGGTTTGGGAAGAACTTAATAGCTCAGAGTTGTTAAAATCTCATCTAGCTCTGATTTAAAGGGACCCAGGGTTTTAGCTTCCACTACGCTAGCAGGAAGACTATTCCACACTCTAACTACACACTGTGTAAAGAAATGCTTCCTCAAATTTGTTTTAAAATGTTCTCCCACTAATTTTCACTTATGGCCACGGGTTCTAGTATTTAAACTAATATTGAAATAACCATTTTGGCTGAACGGCATCCAGACCCGTTAGAATCTTATAGACCTGGATCATGTCCCCCCTTAGTCTCCTTTGCTCAAGGCTAAACAGATTCAGCTCAGCTAACCTCTCCTCATAAGACGTTCCTCTAAGACGAGGAATCACTCTCGTAGCCCTCCGTTGCACCTTTTCTAAGGCAGCAATGTCCTTCTTAAGGTATGGTGACCAAACCTGCACACGATATTTTAGGTGGGGTTTTACCAAGGAATTATATAAATGTAACATCACCTACTGTCAGTTAACCAGTTTTCCAAGCTGCCACAGTTCCTAAAATCCCAGCAGCGTTGAGCATTAGCAGATTTTTCTAGATACACACATATACATGGAATACACAGAATCCTGATACTGATTAAGAAGATCATTCATGGTTACTAACTTACCATTATTATTGCTACAACAGTAAATGACCACTAGTTGATAATCAAGTTAAATAAAAAGAAAGCTTAAGAAAGTAATATAGGCACTTCAGCAATAATCATATAATGAAACTAAAGTTTTAAGCCTTAATTTTCTGATATGTAAACATGTCCACAATTTCCTGTTTCAATAAGACAATAGGCTTTGCAATGTGAAACTGGGTTGTTCAAAACCACAATCTGATTGCTGAGCTTTTCAATCCACTACACACGCCATATTTTCATGTGGGTGGTGTCTAAGGTCACACCCTTTAAGCTCAATGAAATTATAGAAAATAATGAAGAATCAAGCAAAAAGACAGGAATCATAACAAGTGAGCACAAGGTTCATTACAACAAAACAAAATATATACAAGGTAATTAAAAAATCAGCACTTGTAGTAGAGTTTTCTCCATAAGAATGTTAAAATGACTGGGAAGTTGGCAGTGGGGGGCACAGCTAACCAAAAAATTGGCTTTGATAACCACTAATTCACTAACTCCAAAGTTTAATTCGATAGCACTAAACCAATAAATTACTAAAACATTTTGCGGAAGCCAATGTTAACCGCTAACTACTTAGTGTCATCATATGAATTTAGCTTCAATTTAATTTTGGGCTCTGAAACCCTTAAAACTCACCTAGAGAAGTGAAATTCTAACCTGTTTGGCAATTTTAGTTCTGCAGTACTGCGGTGATCACTTGGATATATTTAGGACGCAACTGGAGTTTGTTGGATTTTGTGAAGTCTCCAGAATAAATTTTCTTTCAATGATATTCTATTTGTGAGATACGTATTTTTGTTGGAAGAGTCGTATTCCACAACTGGCTCATGCTGACATTTTGCCCTCAGTGAAGCCACTTCAGTAATACAAACATTGTGCCGTTTACCCAGAACTAGGTGTATATCTCAACCCCAAGAAAGCAAAGATCATACTTGTAGTCTTGGCAAGATTGGTCTTGCTTACTTGCATCCCAAGAACGAACTTGGCGCATAATGAACCATGGGAATGGTCTCGTTTGGTGAGGATGCAACTGATGTATCCTTGATATTTGGGATGGGGCAAGTCCAACATCCAGGGATTTTTAACATCCTCTGTACTTCTGTTCTTGAGTATTGGAACTATGTTTCAACAATGGAAGATGATGTGAAATGGATACACTAGAACGCAAGAATGATGAATTACGCATATTAATTAATAGCCCTGGTCTGTTTTATATCATGTGTACTCCAGTGTTTTTGGTCAGTGAAGACATTATCAGCAGTCTGATGTGCAGATGGATGGACACCAAGCGATATCAGATGGATGTCAAGTCCTTGAGCCCATTAACACAGCAGCAGCAACAATTTCACCTTCAGAAGAAATAACAGATAAGTAACTTGTCCTTTTGTAAGTCTCAAAAGCTCTGCAATGGTCCTCAGGGGCTCTGTGCTGGAAGATAATTTGCTTAGCAGAAACATTTATCCAACCTGCAATTTGGTCCACATGTGAGGCTCCTTATACCATACCCGAGCAAAATCACCCCCATGCCCCCTGCCCCACCGCTCTGCACTGACTTTAGCCGTGTCCAAATTCAGGGGCTGAAATCAGGGACTGTATCCTTCTAAGGCTGCGTTCAAAGACCAAAAGTGTCAGGGTGGTGCGACAAAGCTGTCCCATTTTAAAGGCTCCATCAAATGAGGTCTAGAAATGCATACTTCTTTTTCCAAGTCTTGAAGGGTCCCAGTATATCCCACTGCGCAGAGGTAAAGTGGGTGTGTTCCAACTAGGCGATAGGAGTGCTTTGTGACTCAAGGGTAAGGGCAGGGTCAGCTGGTGACGCAAATAGGAAATTATGCAGCCAGACCATCCTACACAGGTCCCACACAGTGAGCAGTGGTGGTGTGTTGGGACAGACCCAGCCCTGTAAAGAATCACTGGGCAGGCTATCCTGTTACATACACAGTACTATAGCCAGTGTCACACAATGCACTTTGCAACAGAGGATAGAGAATCACATATTCTTTTGAAACATGCATTTCTGGTTGAAGTTGATTATCCCAAAGATTTTATCTGCAAAATCCTGCTTCTGTATGTGTGGAGTTTGCATATCCCCATCTTTTTTTCCCGCAATCTGAAAACAATGTGGGGGGAGCAGTGTATATCTCAGTGGGCTAAGCCTCACTGATCAGACGGTCATCAGTTGAAGTCCAGCCTCAGCATATCTGCAGGTCCATAAGCAAAGCCCTTAACTTCTAGCTCTCCGGGCGGTGCTATGCTACTGCTCTACAAAAAGCAAGTCACTGAAGGTGCAAAATAGAATTTCCCTACAGGGATCAATAAAAAAAATCTATTATCAATTAATATAAAATTATAAGAAATGGTATTTCTAAATTGTCCATGTGCCCTGTGATGCATAGGCATCTTATCCAGGATGTCCTCTGCCTGTGTATTCTAGCATAGGATCCAGGATAAGGTTAAGTTTACTTTATTGTCATCAACGGTTTTATACAAGTACGTTTCCCCACGGCCCCGATGCAACATCTAGTAACACTGAACATCACATACAACAGGGCAAAAAGGTGCAAACAGGCAACACGATAAAGTGCAAAGGGTGCGATCAAATTAAAGTACACAACAATTTACAATGAATATACGGAACAATAAAAGGACAGAACAGTACACAACACTCCAGTATTTTTAAGTGGGGAGCCTTAGTGACTGAAATATGCACATGGTAATTATATTACATTGCATGGTACTATTGCACTGGTTACTATATTGTACAGAGTAACCATGAAAGTGCAGGCATGAGGTATTTCAGAAGAGCTACGATCTAAATTTAAAGTGCGTTCAGAGCCCTGATGGTTTGTGGAACAAAGCTGTTACACAGTCTCGTTGGGACAGAACGGAAGCTACGAAGCCATTTGCCTGATGGTAAGAGTAAAAAAAGTCCATGTAATGGATGATAGTGATCCTTCACTATGTTTCTGGCTCTGTTGCAGTAGCAGGTCTTGAAAATGTCTTTCAAGTGAGGGAGGGGCACACCGATGGTTTAGAATGTCTTGAGGATCGGTGGTGGGAGGGGCGCTCTTTTCAGTCTTCGCAGAAAGTGCAGCTGCTGACAAGCCATCTTAGCTTTAGAGGAGGAGTTGAGGGACCAAGAGGTCCTCCGTGACATGGACGCCCAGGAACTTGGTGTTTTGCACCCTCTTGACAACAGCGCCCTCGATGGTTAGAGATGTATGCACAGTGCTGGATCTCCTGAAGTCGATGATAATTTCTTTTGTTTTGTCCATATTTGATGAGAAGTAGTTGTTCTTACACCAGTCTGCCACTCTTCCCACCTCCTCTGTTTATGCTGAGATGTCGTTGCTTTTGATGAGGCCCACCACAGTCATGTCATCTGCAAATTTAATGATGTGGAAGAGCTGAGCTCTGCTGTGCAGTCGTGAGTGAATAGCGTGAAGACCAATGGGCTGAACACACAGCCCTGCGGTGCGCCTGTGCTCAGTGTGATAGTGTTGGAGGTGTTGCTCGACTGGTCCCACCAACCCTCAAGGCACAAGGAAGACACACCTCCCGGCTCTGCTCTGTTCTGGCACCAAGTTGGTGGAATGAACTCCCACTAGATGTCCGAACAGCTGAGTCACTGTGTGTCTTCAAAC
>JAODUD010000134.1:3574135-3587333 GCA_026784285.1 Stomatorhinus walkeri
TAAGTAAAGTACAGATACGTAAAAATTTACTTAAGTACAGTAACGAAGTACAAATACTTCGTTACATTCCACCACTGGTGATCATGCAGCATTGAGTAGGAGGGTGCACAGGCTGCATCTTTATGTTTATATTTTTATGTTTATATATGGTTACAATTAACCTTAATTTACATGCTTCATACCCATGATATCTTACCGCTCTATTATGACATAGACTTAAATTCAGTAAGGTATATTCATATTATCATATTTTGTGCTCCTGAGGGTTTCATACCCTAAATAAATCCTGCATTTCCCCCGACTCCCCGGAGTCTTGTGCCTGCTTCCCCTCCTACTGGAAATTGTTTGTAGTTGTGCGCATGGTGCAATAGAAATTAAATCAATGCATGCAAAGATTTGGACACATCAGCCTTGCCGAGGCCATGTGCCTCACTGACACTGGTGGCATAGAAACGGTGTGCTGCCAAACGCTGCACAGTGGACTGAGAGCAAAATTGTTCTATGTTCCTCTTTTCAATACATCATGCACCAGACCAAAGAGGCTCCTTAGATCACCCTAGGCCAACTTGTTTTTATCTTAATTGTTTATTACTGAGATGGTCCACCTGCAAAACGACATTTAGACAAGCAACTTGGCTTCTTGAATGGCACTGTCTCAAATGCCATTGTGCAGCATTCCATTACGTAGGAATTACAGGAAGAAGAATTTTATTAATTTCAATTCGAAGAAATTCAATGCAATCACACTACATTTGAATATCACATAATCCAGCAAAATATAATTTTACAATAGATTAATATCGACCTTGTATAAATGTACTAGTGAATGATGTGTACATTACATCTGCAGTATTGTAAGATAAAAATGATTTAATTGATTTAAACTGTATTATATCAGTATATATTTGGATTATGTCAGCCCATTAAGTACTTTTCCATTTACATATATTGATTGATTTTGCATATTTAACTGCTTACATGTGTTTTCAATTGTGAGGAGCCTGCAGTACCTTTTCTTGTGAGTGTCAGTGGTTTTTCAGATGGATAATGTCATAGATAGAGTTACTTGTATGACTGTATGGAGTCAGATTAGTTCAGGTTGGGGAGCATTGCCACACTCACTATACAGCAAAACTCCTCAAGATCCTGGCCAGCGATCCCCTAGGCAAATACACGGTCCTGTTCCACCCTCTTGAAGTGACCATCCATCTGCTGCAGCCAGGTATGTGGGTGTCCCCTTGGCCTGGTCCAGCCACTCTGGTCCTCAGTAATGAGAATCCTGTGAGCCGGATCACCCTCAGGGAAACACGGCACATGGCCGTAGTACTGTAACTGACGCAGCCGTCTGCTGACTTCATAGGAAGAGTCACCAGAGACATGAATGTCACTGCCAAGATAAATCTCTCGACAAGGTAGACATTCTCCCCACAGACAAACACACTACTGATGGCTGTGCCAAAGAAGTCATTAAGTGCCTGGATCTTGGTCTTTTATCCAGGACACCCGCAATCCCAGACACTCAGACTCCTCACTTAGTCTCTCGAGAGCCCCGATCAGAGCCTCCATCAACTCTGCTAAGATCACCGCATCATTGGCAAAGTCAAGATCAGTAAATCAGTGATCATGGATCCTATTAAGGATGACCCTAACAAGGACCTTACCCGACATTGAAGACAGTGTTATTCCCCTGCAGTCGCCACAATCCAGGCAATCACCCTTCCCTTTCCAGGTAGAGACTACAAGTCCAGTTTTCTAGTCAGTTTGGATGATGCCTGACTCCCAAATGGAAGCTAACATTGTCTGCAATGCCAGGAGGACAGCCTTACCACCAGAATGGATAGGCTCATGGCATTCTTTCATTCTAAATAACAGTGACAAGCATAGATTTTCAGGCAGGTGCTCAGAAGGAGGGGATGTGACTGACCTGGGATTCAGTATATGCTGTGTATGTTACCATGCTGTTTTTAACATGCTTATATGTAATTCATATGGAAATACTAAGCTATATTCCTACATTAGCTCCTACACTATGTATATGCTAAATGTGAATTCAACATTTTAATTCTAATTCCTTACAGTCAAATTAGAATTCCGATTCTGCAACCTGTTTTCAACCAATTTTATGAATTTAATTTGAATTTCAGGATCATTCTCAATTCATTTCTGTAGCTGCATTTCTTGTCGGACTAAGAATTATATATCTGGAGCTTTGAACCTGCATAACTTCACGGAGCTTACTGTTTCTTCCTTCTCTCCAACAATTCTTTTACTCTGTCTGTTCTGAGCTGCCCTCACAAGCTGTGGCATTTCTCAGCTTAGTCAGTTAATTATATTTTATATTTATTTTATATAATATATTTATTAAGCAGTGAAGTGCCCCTCCAAGTGAAAAAACTATAAATAGCAGGGACTGGATTTTTCAACATAAAAAACATTCCTGTATACTACAGTCATCTTGCAGTCTGGATTAGTTTGACACCTGTGTTAAACAGTGAGGGCAGGAAAAGGAACGCAGCCATCTTAGCCAAATGACAGAACAGTATGTGGACCACCCTACAACACGCAACTACTGCAGCAGAATATGGCTGAAACCAGACTGTACAATAAACCTGCAGTAAACAAGGAACAAGGATAAATACTGAAACTGAATCAAACTGTCTTTGTACCTTAAAATCATTTTTGAATATGGACATTGTTTCTAGGAATTGTGATCAGTATATGTAATATTTAGTCATTTATTAATTTGTCAACTTCTGTATCATATATCTAAAATAGCATTTTAATTTTGTGTTGGTAACAAAATTGCAAATCAGTTTTAATTTATTAACTATATAATATACCTAGTATTATTTTAATTTCATCAGCAGTAGTTAATTGTCATAAAACTACCTTTTTGTATGGCTAGGCTGTATTCTAAAATATTCTTTTCTGAATATACTCTTTGTTACTTTCTTCTTGTTCCTCATTTCTGATTAATACCAAAGCAGAGGGAGAAGACTGTGGTTAAAATGTCTTTCAGGGGAAACAGGAAAGGGACTTTATCTTCCGCATTTAGAGCAGTTCGAGATGTTTCTTCAACTAGGAAATCAATCACAAGACATAATCAGCACTAACAGAGGTAAGACAATGCTACTTGTTAAAATCAGAATTCAGTCATTTGTTCATTGTTTCGCTGCAAAAAAATGTTCTGTATTAATTATACTTAATTAAACTGCATTCCTACGTAATGGTGTACAACTAGCGATAATCATGTGTTTAGTTTAAAAGAAACCGTTTGTGAAAAGCATAGCACAGAACAAAAATAGCTGTTTAATACTGTATGTTACTGCAAGTTGCAAGTGCAAATTAATATTTTCAATGATATTTGTTCAAAGGAAAACTGCTTCTGCTCAAGAAATATCACAAAAGTGGAACCATTAATGAATACTGTAATTCTGTAATTTTGAAACAGGTATGTATAATAATGGAACTGAATAATAAATTGAAAGGGAAATGTTGTATAGTAACTAACGCTTTCATTTATTTATTTTAGGGATATCTCGGGAATATTACTGGTGGATTCTCTTTGTGAAAACCCTGCCAAGTCTGGTTCACCTGGACAATTGTTAAAATACTTTTTCTGTTGTTCCAGTTTCAGAATGTTATACCATGAAGATATATGATAACATCTGACACTGCACAGCAAAAAAACAGAAGAATATCAAGCTTCTATGTTTTAACATTGCATCCTCAGGTAGATGACATGACTAAGTCCATATACATTGCCCTTGTTTTTTCAGGGCTTCTATTTCAGCTCGTACTATTTGCAGCTGGATACAGCTTCCAAAACTGTATCGAAAACCCATCACAAAATAATTCATTCAACTGCGTTCACCGTAGGCAAAGGAACATATCTGCACTGGTTGGAGATCTACCTTCCTGGGCTACAGTTCTCAACATCTCCCATAATTATCTGCAAGGCATTCCAGAAAGTGCTTTTTCCCAGCTCCGCCAGCTGAAAACCCTGAGAATGGATTTTAATAAATTGCAAAATATAAGTGACAATGCCTTTTCTGGTTTGGGACACTTGGAAACCTTGAATCTGTCTTCCAATGACATTGCCCATCTCAGTTCTGCAGCATTTGCTGACCTTGTTAACCTAACTTGGCTTATCCTGAGCAACAATGTTTTGCAAAATTTGTCAACCCAAATTTTTTCAGGACTTTCAAATTTAGAAATTTTAAGTTTGCACACAAACAGTTTGGTTAATTTCTCAGAGATAACTGAATCGGTAACACATCTGTCACAGCTTAGGGAATTAGACCTTTGTGGTAATAGTTTGTCATCTCTTCAGCATTTCTCTGGCTTTCCTCGGTCCCTTGCCATCCTCTACTTGTGTAAAAACCATCTTGCCACATTATCATGTGAGTATAGCTTCCTTAGCAATATCCATTTATTGGACCTGTCATACAACATGCGACTCCAATCAAGTGCCTTACAGAATCTAAATCTGAAGAATATTAATTCACTACATTTGGGTTTCACCCAAGTCTCACCCTATCAGCTTTTGAATGACAGTAGTGTGAACCCAGGTCATGTGGATTTCTCAGGTATGAATTTATCAACTGAGCATCTTCTGGAAAACCTGTGCATTCTTTTGAAAAACAGAAATGCCAGTGTGCATATGCTAAATCTTCAGAAAAATGGGATTCCAAACCTGGAGAGAGCAATATTCTCTACCTGCCCCTTGTTTAAAACAATCAATCTGTCTCACAACAATTTAACAAAAACAAATTGTCTAAGATTTCTCCAAGATCAGAAATCACTAGTAAACATAATTTTGGAGCACAACCGTCTCAATGGCCTTGCAAACTGCTTGAGCAGCTTGCGTTTTTATAATGTGACTCAATTAAGTTACCGCTACAACAGAATCCTCAGTGTGAAATCCTATGCATTTACCCCAACTCCTAGACTACAGGTCCTCAACCTGAACATAAATAACATTGCATATATGGTAAAGGGAGCATTCAAAGGATTAAAAGACCTAATCACACTCCGTCTTGACAATAATCTTCTGACGGACCTCTATGAGGAAAGTTTTGTGGGCTTGGACAGATTGCAGATCCTTAACCTTCGTAACAATCGCATTGCAGTCATTTTCAATAAGACATTCCACACCCTTCATCAGCTGAATATTCTAGATCTAGGTGGAAATAAGATTTCGCATCTTCAACCTGAAGCATTTGTGGGCCTAAAAAACCTCAAGAATCTGTACTTGGACCGAAACTATCTGAAAGAAATTTACAGAGAGCAGTTTCAGCATGTACAAGTTACACTGCAAGTCCTGGACCTTCAAAGGAACTTGATCCACTACATGTCCATCCATACAAGCTCTCCATTTGTGAAACTATCTAAGCTGCAAGACTTAAAATTGGATGGACAGCAGCCATTTGGGATTACCTTGTTGCCTCATGGATTTTTCCAAGGTCTCAAATCTCTTAAATCCCTCTATCTCACAAATAATAAGATCTATACTTTCCAAACTGATACATTTGATGACTTAATCAGCCTAGAATTCCTATCTCTGGACAACTGCTGTACCGGAGTTGCACCACTACGGCCAGGAATTTTCAAAAACCTTCGCAATCTCAAGAAACTCTCTGCAGAGAACATAGGCACAGAAACTCTTTCAGCAAAAGTTTTTGGTAACCTTACCAAGCTGCATATCTTGCAGCTAACCCATAACAACATAAAGTCTGTGGATTCTGCTCTCTTAAACCAGCTCCCTAATCTACGTTACCTTGACCTTCGTCTCTGTCCCTTAAGTTGTACTTGCATTAACAGCTGGTTACAGAACTGGACCAAGAATAACAACAAAGTTCAACTTGTCTACTTATATAATCTAACCTGCCCAGACCTTTCACAGTCTAATTTCTACAGCTTTGACCTCAAAGTATGTTACCAGGACTTTGGTGTTTATCTTTTTGCCTCCACCAGCACCTTGATTTTTTTGATAACTGTTTTTCCATTGCTCTATGTTAAACTCTACTGGCACTTAAAATATACTTATTATGCGTTTTCATCCTGGTTTGGTGAGTATTGGCGTCGACTTCAAGATAATGAAGAGCAATGGAAATATGATGCATTCATCTCCTATAACTCTGCAGATGAGAAATGGGTGCTAAATGAGTTGCTGCCGAATTTAGAAGGGAGGGAGTCTTCATACCGGCTCTGCCTGCATCACAGAGACTTTGAAGTAGGACGAAATATTGTGGATAATATCGTGTCAGCAATATATGCCAGCCGTAAGACACTTTGTGTCGTGAGCCAACACTACCTCAGCAGTGAATGGTGTTCTCTGGAGATTCAGCTAGCCAGCTATCGCCTTTTCCATGAATATCGAGATGTGTTGATACTGGTCTTCCTTGAGCCAATATCAGAGAGGCAATTGTCTGTCTATCACCGCATGAGGAAAGTCATGCTCAAGAAGACTTACTTGCAATGGCCAAGCCCTGACTGCTCAGACCCTGTTCAAGCACAAGAACTCTTCTGGAGTCAGCTTAGGAGAGCACTGAGGAGTAGCAGCATTAATGGTGAGAAAGTACAAGAAGTAAGGGAAGAGCACTGTCCTATTAATGAAGTGACTGATGATGAAATCAATTATTTATTGCCCTGATTTAATGCTCATCACCTTTTGTATCACCAGCAGTTATCAATCCTGGAAGTTAATCTTAATCTTCTAACTAGATTCAGCATTGGTATCTTTTCATAAGAAATTATAGGCAGAAACTAAGCTTTGCTATATTTATCTTCATATGTATTTTTTAACAACAAGATGGCAATGTGGTCAGCATAACAGCCTTATACCTGTCAGCTCGATTCCTGTCCCCAGCCGTCTGTGTAGAATATGCATGTTCTCCCTGTGTTAGCTGAAGGTTCCTTTGAGTGCCGTTAAAGTCCAAAAACATGTTGTTGCTTGAACTGGTATGCGAGTGTGTGCTCTGGAAAGGCATCCCGTCCTGAGTTTTCCCATGTGCTGTGCTTGCTGGGATTGGCACAGGGCTTGCCCTAACTCTGCATGTAGTTGTTTGTGTACTCTGCATGATATGAGAAAAAATATTTAGAAAGGCCAATTTAAGTATACTATTATAAAAGGTAAAGTACTTTGTAGAGTGAACTGTAAAAATCATCAAATTAATGAAGTGACTGAGATATAGCTTATCACATGAAAATTTAGTACAAACTATTAGTTTTAAGTATGCACGTTTATTACATAACAATATTTGCAAAATATAAAGATTCTTAACAAACTGAACTTCTAAACTGAAAGTATTTTGTATTACATATTTCACCACATTCAATTTCACAGTACTCTGAGCTTTCCAAGTAAAAGTTTTATGAAAACATCCAAGCATGTGTGAATTATTATTATAATTTTTTTTTGCACAATGCCTGTTGTTCTTTCCACTGAAAAGTATTTTGTAATAAATGCAGATCAGTAAAGCTTCATTCGAGGGTAAGACCAATGTTCAGGGCTGGGGTAAAAAGGGAAGGACAGTTTTCGGGGAGACAATCCTTTTTCTAGCCTGTCAGAGGGTGGATATTGACTCATGTCCAATCTATAGAATTTAGATGTTGAAGGAAGTCTGTGACAGGGATAGTACGACTGCATATACTGATTCAAAGGTGGACAGTGATGGGGAGGAGAAGAATTTTTAAATAGCTTGTTTAAATAGCTTTTCTCTGTGTCAAGTGAACACTCTTCCCAAAACTTCAAATGACTTGAGCCATTTCTAGGAGCTGAAAGAGTATATTTTAAGAAAGGCTTTCTGTTCCTCTCAAAACTTTCTGTTGGGCTTAAAAAGGACATATTAGTGTCACACTTCTTCTCACCAACAATAAAAGCTGTTGTTCCTTTGTTTGAAGGATATACCCAAGGCAATGGAGACCCATCATATGTTTTAGCTGGAACTGGAGATAATGCATCAAACGCTTGTTGGAGATCCATAAAAAACTCTGGGGAGTGTGGCCTCAAAACATTATCAGACACACTGGATTGCTGGATTGTAGTGCTTGAATTCCACTCTTGTGCCTAGATGAATACAAAAGCAGGCAGCATAATTATACATTAAAATACATTATTATTAAGTATTTTAAAAGTGTTCATAAGTAATACACATTTAACAATGCAATCTGATCTGAACGGAAAAAGGTAATTCCACTAGAAAAAAAAACACATTGTTAATTAAATGTCATGATGCCTTGTATTCCCCGTGACCCAGATGGATAAAGTGGTATAGCTGATGGATGGATGGATGCCTTGTAGTTACAACATCCCCACTGTTTTCAAATAGATGTCACTCGCTGATACCACCTAGAGGCAGTTTATTCATCAATGTGTATTGGAAGCCTAAACAGAGCAAAATTCATATACCCTCAGGTAGCAAGTTCCAGCTAATATAACTTTTAAGATTTCTCCATTGAATGTGCATGCACACAATTTAAATATATACCTCAGAAACACACATCAACAATACATTTGCTACTTTAAATACAAATAAGGATAAATAATATTGTAGATTTCTCACAGCTATTTTAGCTTGTGGTGACTCAGAGAGCAGCTGCGGCTCTAGTTTCTGGGGGTTCTTCTGTTTCCTCCTTCGATGGCAGCCAGGTTTGTGTGTCCTGGCCCAGGGTCCCTCTCTGTCTGGGCTATGGCCTCCATTTGAATGGGATGGAATATATTTGGAATCTGGATGGGAAGAAGCAGCTGTGGAGCAGTTGAGCAAAACCAGTAATGCAGAGTGCCCAATTTAAAATAGCTACAAGAAAACCAACAATCAACTGCATGGAGGTCTAAGTAACCAGCTTCAGTTTACAGTCACATTGATTATTAAATGCAACATATTACATGGCACTATTGACCTCTGTTTACACTGGTGTCTGAATGAACCGGATAAACATATAAGTACATTGTCTGACCTCTTTCTGCCAGCATCGCATCACAGCCAAGGGTATGCTGCACTGCATGTAGATTGTTTTGCAGCTGGACACCATGGCTGTCTTGAAGAGCCTGGAGTAGAGCCTCCTTGCTTTTGACCAGCAGACATCCCCTGCGCCACAGTGGCATGTCTAGGGAGTTTTGCAAGCGCGAGACTACTGTGGCCACGCATGCAGAAGGATAATTCTCAGCTTTATTTTGTGTTACATCTTCCACAATAGGTGGGTCAGAGTCTAAATTGACATCATGTCTAGGACTGTTTTGAGAATCGCTAATCTCAGACACCTGCAGGGGTGTTGATGTTGTCATTGTCTTTGAACCATTGCATTGTTGCCTCTTCCTCTCTGCAGTATGCGCTTGCAGTGAATCATTATTCAGTTCTACAGCCAAAGAGCTCAGCTCAATTTTATTTGAAATCCTACCATCGGAACTGTCTGAGGATAACTGGAAGGCAAGTTCATTTTCAGATGAATGACATGATAGAAATCTGGAATCTGCTGCCAATTTTTCTTGAAGATAACTTGTTCCCTGGCTGTTGGAATTTTGCTGAGAAGCAGATTTTTCAACTTCTCCTGAAATGAGGCCTACCAGAAAAGATTCACCTGTCTTCACCATTTTTTCTAGCACAACAGCTTTGGAGGGAGTTATACAGGAGTGCTCTCTGTTTGTATTTTTCTGTGTAATTCCTTCTCTGCTTTTTTCCCGATTTTTCTTATATGGACTAAGAAAAGGGCCACAGTATGTACTGGATCCAGGATCAGGAGATGGATAACAAGAAGAAGGAACAGAATTTTTAGTGGTACAAATTTTACTAAGGTTTTCTCTTCTTCCTCCATCAGTTTTCTTACTCTGGTCCGTTAACAGTCGTACAATGTTGATGGATTTTACTTCATGGCTAAAAAGACCACGATGACCAATTAGACGACGGTCAGTAATGATGCAGGGCTCCTGCTTGGATAAAGTCCTGCCAGACAGAGGTTCTCTGGAGAGAGGGGGCTTTTGGCATTTTGGATAAGAAATGGGGCATTTAGATGTTTTAACTTCCCTCCTACTGTATTGCCGATAGCTTTGCTTGGTCTCTTGTCCTTTCTGATTTCTGAATTGACTTCTTTCCTTACGAGTCTTTAGTCGTTTCACTTTGAATTTTCTTGCTTGGTTTTTACAAAATCTTACACCAGAAGGATCTTGGGTGCATTGGATAGATGAACCACTGAGCTCTTCATGGATATTGAAGTGCTTATTAAAAACATCCAATACATTCTGCCTGTCTCTCATTGTCTCACCTTGAGTCTGACTCATTCTGAAAGGGACATTGGGTTGAGAAGTTAGACAAACACACTTACTGTTACTGTGTTAATCTCCAGTAAATTCTGTCCAGTGTGCAAGTTAACAAGGCAGAAAATTTATATGGTTCCTTATCTAGATTGCTTTTTAATAGTTACAGTAGATTTATAAGTAGACTAGTATATGATTTGTAATCACTCTGGTTTAAGTTTATTAAGAAACGAGTTTGTGGTAAATTTTAAAATGCCAAAGCATATCGGTTATGCATTCCAGACAGTTACTTCTGTAGTTAAAACGACGTTATTTGCTACCATCTTACCTTCGTTCAAAAAACACCGGGTGTTACTGAGTATACAACAAACTGCTGGAGTCACGATTGAAACTTCCATTTCAGAGCGTTGGTTAATTTATAAACCGCATGGTTGTATAAATGTAGGCGTGTATTTTTGCAGGTTATATTATTAATTCTTTTCAAAGAGTTTATGAGCTAGTCAGATTTAAAACCTGACTGAAATACGGTTGCTAGGTTACCTGCCCGTGATACCCTTAAAATTTGCGCAACGAATTTTCTTCCTATTTTGCCAAGACAAAAATCTATTTGCGTATTAGTAAAAAAACATACGATTATTGTCATAGACATTTTACGCAAAAACACTTCTGTTGTTTACACACACTACAGCATATCATAGTAAACCGTTAACTGCATTTTGGATTTTTTTTAATTGTATTATACTATGCTCGTTTACTCCACTTTTGCATGTCTGCATGCAGTTCTGCTATGCATTCGTTTAAACCTATTTATGATATGAACGGTTTCCCTCCTTTATTTTGCCATATGTTAAATATAATATAATATAATATAATATAATATAATATAATATAATATAATATAATATAATATAATAAGCAATAAAGCGAGAGGAGCGTGAACCAAAGTACTTGCTATTTTGGAAAAATAGACGGCACTTCCTAGTGAACGGAGCAATATCTGTGGAAAGGTCTAAGTTTGAAAAAAAGGAGGGGGGTTATATGATTATAAAGTAATGAGTATTAAATAAATTACTTTTGCTCTTTGTAAAATATATTACATCTAATTAATTTAAATGTATATTATCGCCATTAGATATTATTCCAACTTTACACGATAAATTAATATTAACATTGTCAGACATGGTACGCTATTATAAAAGATGTCCCCTGTGTTTGTAAATGGTGTATGCAGATGTCATTGTTTCTTCCTTACACAGCGAACGTTTGTGAAGGAGTTCGTCAGCTATCTTTCTTTTCCTTTGTTTAGGTGATTATGAAAAATGTTATTACAAAATCCGCTAATGTACTTTCCTAGTAAGACATGTAAAAGAGGTTTACACGCGTATTTTTTCCGCAACTATGCGCTCTTCTCTGTGGCAGACTCACGCATAACCCAGAATTGCTATCCAGCATGTCATGCTCTATCGATACTACCACAGTGTTGTTGACAAGCTATTCTTTACATTATTTTACACAGTTAATTAGTCAAGGTGATAACAGTGCGTCTAAAACAAACCTTAATGGCACGTCCATTTGTTTTATCTTTTATGCATCATTGCTAAATGTTAGCATCCCTTCAAGTCATGATGAAGGCCACTTAGCCGGCCAGTTCACATTTTTTGACTTGCATTATATTAGTGAAATCCGAGTCAAACGACAAATAATTCATTTAAATTTAATCGACAATCGGTCCTATTTATTTACATAGGGGACAATTATTTCTCATATGTATGAGTAATATGAATCTAATTTTGTTTCAGATAAAGTCATGAGTTGTGCAGATTCTAACCCGGCTGCCATACCAACTCCTTGCGTGGACATTCAGGGAGATGGTCGGTGGATGTCTTTGGTATGTTTTTCTGATAAAATTTTAATCATACTTTTTAATCTGGAAATACAGCCCAACGAATGCGGTGATGACTCTTGTAATCCTTTTACAGCATAATCGCTTTGTGTCAGACAGTAAGGACAAGGAGCCTGATGTCCTCTTTGTTGGAGATTCCCTGGTTCAACTTTTACAACAGTTTGAGGTTACATTTTTCTTTGAAATGTGATGCAGCTGTTAGATTCCTGTACAGTCTCTCGTGTGTTGACTCATATTTTTTTTTTGTAACGCGGAAAGCACTATCATGTAAATTTTATATGTTGTCCATAGCCAAATATGGTGAGCATGATGGGACCTGGGAAGGGTACAGGCTAAGGGACAACCAGGATGGGATGCCAGATTATTACAAGGCGCACAGGCTAATGCAATAAAACACTAAAGGCACTTTAGAGATACCAAATAATCACTCGAACATCAAGTTGTGTGTTTTTCGATTGTTGTTAAATTTAAATGTGCGTTTTCTCTTATCCTTGGTGTAATGGTCTGTCGCTGGTAGGTTTGGCGAGACCTGTTTTCTCCACTCCATGCTCTGAATTTCGGAGTGGGTGGTGATGCCACACAGCATGTCCTTTGGAGATTAAGCAACGGAGAGCTTGACCATATCAGCCCTAAGGTATATCCGTACATTACATGCACATCAACCCAGTTTTTTTCCCCCTGACCACCAGTCTTTAAAGATACATTTCAGCATTTTTCTTCATAGTAATCCCCTAGCACCCCTGTTTTTGGCAGTTGTTTTATGATTAACACATTCACTTCTCAAAATACAGTTGTAACCCTGTTTGTTTCTGATATTTGTGAATACAAAAAGAATGATAGACATAATCAACTTGTGGTTGTTTAGTCTTTCCATGTACAGTTGAATAGAGCAGTGTGGCACTGGTACAACCCCTGGCATAAATTATGGAATCACCAGTCTTGGAGGATGTTCATTCAGTTTTTATTTTTTAGACAAAAAGCAGATCACAGACAAGACACAAAACTAAGTTAATTTCAAATGGCAACTTTCTAGCTTTACG